>OZ026818.1:9938354-10251914 GCA_964023185.1 Macaria liturata
TCATTCATCAAACATTTTAAAGTATGATTAGCTCCATTAATTTTTAGTTACTAAGTTACTCTGTACCGATGTCCGAAAACAGGCCTTGCAGCCTTAGAGAGACATCGTATTGTGTAGGAGTTTACACTTTGATAAAAAATACTTAATACTTGTAAGTGTTTGCTTCCATCCTTGGGGAAGATCTCCAGTATCCGACACACAAGCTTCAGCTTAGTTCGGGGCTGAGGGTCGACCTCTGGGATGGATCCACTGATGTTTCATGAACATATTAAATTATTTTTTGTATCACATTGTTTTTTTGTAAATTTAAAGAAAAATAAAGATTATTGTTTTTTTTTTGTTAAATTACTCAGATGTAAAAGCCGCTACTCTCTGTAGGGATCAAGCCAGACTCAAATTCTTCGATGCTTAAGATTCTTAAGTACAAAGAAGACACAATCAACTTACCTAGCAACAGCCTTAGAGAAGTTATCTCTATCCTTATTATTCTTGGGCTTGATGGCCATCGACACCACCGGGTCAGGCACGTGTATAGACTCCAACGCCAGCTGCAGCTTGTTGTCGTTTACGAACGTGTCTCCGGACGCGCAATCTACGCCGAACAACGCGAATATATCGCCCGAGAGCACCTCGGTCACTTCCTCCATGTTGTTGGAGTGCATGCGGACCAGACGGGACACTTTCACCTGTAATGTTAGGTGGATAAGGTTGGATATTGGTTGGTGTGTTATAAAATAAACATAGTAGATTGTTTCTAATACAAAAAAGTTATTACTCTAGAGGCTTGATTCTGAACCCTGCAAATATTGTATTATAGACACTAAGAGCTATATTTTTTTCACATTAAATTGGCTTGCGTTTGCCTGCACGTCGCCTGATGTGAAGCGACGGTGTTGTTAAAGAAATACTTCATTAATTAGGTACCTATATGTCCAAATATGGCCTAGAATGGAATGTGCTAACCCAATAGGAACAGATTCATACTTACTTACTAGATCGCCAGATTAAAGTCTTAAATCAAACAAATAAAAGAACATACCTTCCTACCAGTCCTGGCATTGAATATATTATCACCCCTCTTCAATAATCCTTGATAGCACCTCAAATAAGTCAACTGTCCAAACTTGCTGACTTCCAACTTGAAGGCCAAACCCACAAATGGTTTAGACCCGTCTCTGCGTGCATCTAAAACAATCTTCTGAGCCTCATCTTTTTTCTCATATAATAAAGCTGTGTTTTCAACTTCCCCTGGGTTCGGTAGATAGTCGAGTACTGCATCCAATAAAGGTTGAACTCCCTTGTTCTTTAAAGCTGTGCCGAGAAGTACTGGAGTGAAGGTTCGTTTTAAAGTGGTCCGCCGTACAGCGTTTTTGATGTCGGTGACTGTTGGTACCTTTTCTTCCAGGAACATTTCACCTGTAATTTGGAATAAATTTATGTTTTTACATAACTATTATAACTGTATTATGTACAATTAAAATGGGGTAATTGGATAATTATTTTGAATCAAATAAGCAAACATATGAGCTAAATTTAAGCAATCTTGCTGGATCATATAAAATAAGGGTTAAAAAATGGTTAACAGAGAAGACATTTTATTCACACAATGAGTACCTACCTCTTGTGGATTAATTTTGATTAATGGATGAAATATGTAATACATTGTTTTGTTTTTAAAGCTTTGATTATGACATGATAATTGATTTATTTATTTTAAGTATTGACATGTAACTGCTGTTTGTTATAAATAAATATCTGAATCATAGATAGAAATATTGCTTAATATCAGGCAAGCTGTAATCAAGTGAAACATCAAACATATAGCTTATTTTTTTTAATAAAAAAGTGTATCGAAATTGATTTAAAGAATTAATTAACAATAAGTAATTGATTGTCTAAACTATAAATAGATTAAAGTTAATATTTTACTGAATAAATGAACACTGAATTAACTATAGGTATCTATGAATACCCATGAAGTGAGATGATTGCAGTATTTAAACTTAGAGACTCAGCAAGTGTTTCTGTATCTTGAATGGACAAACAAGATGCTTGATGTTAGATACTCAATATTTAGAAAATATATACCAACAATTGGTTCACCAACTAGTGTATAGCCCTAAGCCCTATTTCATAGTTAGTAAAATTTTCAAATGTTCTCTATCGCTATACCTGTTTCTTTTTATTGTGGTCAAATAAACGTTATTATTATTATTATATAAGTTTATCAGACAGGCTGGAGACCATTCTATGTGGCAGTGGGTGAACACAGGCTGTCATGATGATGATGATGATGATGATAAGTATATACCAATTCACACTTACCCAAAGTCTCATCCACATTAGACAAATGCTCCACTAACTCATGCCTTCTCTCTTGCACCTCACTCCGTCTATCCTTCGGTATTTCATCGTACCTCACCTTCTCGCCATAATCTCCATCAAAGTATACAGCTCTCTCTTCAATAAGCTCTAGAATCCCTTGGCAGTCTTTCTCAAGGCCTATAGGTAAGTGGATGAAGGCAGCATTGTGTTTCAGTTTAGATCTCATTTGTTGCAGTACTCTGGAAAGGGTAGATAATGAGATTAAATTTGTTTGTTTTGTTTACAGATTATATGTAGGCTATATTAAAATACTAATAAAATGTAAGGAAAGTTTATATTCATGACATTTATATTAATGTTTTGGCGGTGTGAAAATTTTAGTTATAAATTCTTTACTTTTTTTATTTAAGTAACTATGATAAAGTTGTTCTACTCATTTTGAAAAGGCTGATTTCATTATAAGATGCTGGGTTCAGTAAGCTTTGTAAAAATCTGTTAGGGTTCCTATTTTCTGAGATATTTATTATTATCCAGAACATTTGTTTGATTTGTCAGGTTTATTACATACAACCATGTTATGACTTAGACAGTAGAACTCATTAGGCAGGTCATAACCAAACATGAGTTAACTTATACCTTCCTTAATTTATTCTCATTTTTATATGAGTGAAAATTACCTTGAGCACTAAGGAAGCAGGTTTAGCACTTAGCAACAATAAAATTAAAATAAATTCTACCGTACTAATCAATTCTTACCTTGCAGGGTTAGACCCCAACCTATCCAGCTTGTTTATAAATGCCAAACACGGTACATTGTACCGTTTCATCTGTCTATTCACCGTTAATGTCTGACTTTGGACTCCACCCACTGCACACAACACTAAAACAGCTCCATCAAGAACTCTCAATGCTCTTTCTACTTCTACGGTGAAGTCTACGTGACCAGGGGTGTCAATAATGTTGATGTTGTGATCTTTCCATATGGTGTAAGTGGCAGCTGATTGGATTGTGATGCCGCGCTGACGTTCGAGTTCCATTGAGTCCATGACAGCTCCAACATTGTCTTTGCCTTTCACCTGTGAATATTTAAAAAAGTTAAGAACTTGAATAAATTTGAAATGTAAGGATAAATAAATAATTTATTGCAAAGATATAGTATAATGCAGTATTCTGTATCAATAAATTAATGTCTCCTTTCTTATTACACTTTATCTTCTTGCTTTCATAATGCAAAAACAATGTAATACATAAAACAAACAACACTGGCTTAAGTGATACCTTTGTAATCATACTTTTTACTAATACATATATAAAAACTAATGATAGATACTACCTTAAAATTTCACTTATTCATTCATAAGCATGACAATTTACGGTATTACTATAGTAAAGGAATCTGATAGTGAAACAACACAAGTAAAGTTAGCAAAATTCACTTGATTACAAACATAACTACAGATAGATATCAAATCTTTGAAAAATCATTAGCACTAGTGTGAGTGTTAACATGTAACATGTTTAATTCATGTTCCATGACTATAAATTAATCTTCATATTCATCAATAGGCCATTATCGTTCACAGCTGAGCAAAGGTCTCTTCTCTAGTATGTCCTGCGCAGATTTAATCTATAAATTAATGTTTGCTTTAAATCTTTAAAAAATACTTAAGACTAGACTAGAAGTTATCTAAATGACACAAACCTCATGCATCTGCTCAATCCTCCCCGTGTAGAATAATATTCGTTCTGTGAGTGTTGTCTTTCCAGAATCTATGTGAGCTGAAATTCCAATGTTTCTGATCTTGTCCAAAACTTTGTGCTCGGCAAACTTGGTGTGAGATGAATATCGCTAAAATTTTGGATATAATCGTTATTTTAAGAATAGTAGGTATGTTTATTCACATCAAGTGTAATAAAGTAACCTACAAGTTTCTACATCTTACCCATAATCAAATAATTTACGTGCCCCATACCTAAATAATATAATAATTCGTATAGTACTACTTAAAGCTCCTAAAGTTATGAATATGCATCATGAATACAATTTTTATCCACCCATCAGCGATCGATGAAACTTTATAATATTTTTTATATCGATATATTCGTATTTGTTTGTCTCGAACATGAGCTGTGTGCGGGTAAAAGTTCGAGCAATAACTTAGAACATCTCATAATCTAAATAATTACGTAAATCCTTATAATTGAACTTGAGATACATATCTGAAAAAACATTAGTACTTTTTGAGGGATATCCTTACTTCCTTACCTCAATCTGGGAGATATTTGATTTACTAGCATTTCGAAAAATGCTAGCCACTCGAGAAAAATTTGATATGGTCATTTTGCTTTATGTAATCTTATCAATTATTTAAAATATCACATTGAAATACTGCAACAAAGCCGAGAAAAATCGAGACTCGCTCGAGAGATTTTTAGGTTAGGTGTTAGGTAGGTGCTCCTCATCCATATGATTTGACATTGTCACTGACATCTGACGTAACATAATTAATTGCGATCCATGAACTTTTCTTTGTGAGACCACCACACACTTGCGTATATGCAACACTGCATAAATAAATAAATATGATTATTATAATTATTTCTATTCAAGGGTTTTTTGATGCTTCGCGTATCTTGAATTTTTCCTCGGGCAACAAGGAGGTACAATGGACATAACTGGCGTGTATTTTATGTATTTTATACATTTTATACCTCTTGTAATCAAACAAAGCTAAGAATGAGGCTTTTTCTGACAGCTGAATTAAAAAATAAAAAATGGTGTAAAAAATGCTCAACAGATGGCGTTGTATGTTGCCCCTGTACAAGCGAGTTCTTCATAATACGTGAAACGGAACGTTATATAAACTTTACAATGCAATTTTATTTATATTCAGTATGAGCACAGAGCTTTGAAGTCCATGCTTGTCGCCCTGTGACTAGAGGCGAATTCTTTCTTTATTCGATACAAAACAGGTGTCACCATTTACTAAAACTAACACACTTTCGGCACGCACACTACGACGCACGAGATGTTCATGTACACAGTACGCTTCAACTTCATCGGCTGTGCAATGTCGATATTTTTTTATCGATTATTTACACATTTACTTCGAAGATGGAAATATATGTCTTTAGTATAACTATATTATTTAAGTACAAATTATAGTTAACTAGCTATGGCCCGCGGTGTTATCCGTTGTAAAAACTTTTTTATCCCGTGGGATAAAAACTATCATATGTCCTTACCGGGGACTGAAACTGTCACTATAGCAAATTTATTTTTATCTATTTTATTTAATTATCAAATCATCTTCAAAATGACTGGAGCATATTCTGACATTTTTATGAGGAAACCAGTTGTATCTACCGGTCGCCAATATCCATTTATTTTTTAACACTGGATTTTTTGGAAATGTAAATTAAGTATGTGTTAAATAAAAACCGTAATCCAGAAACATTTCCATACAGATCCAGAAACATCATATACATTATATCGATTATCGATAATTTGCTAGGTTCCATTTACACATCACTTAGCTATCGAGAAGTAGCGTCGTCATGACAACGAATGTGTTAATGCCATTCAAAATGTCAAAAGTTTTATTTATTAAAATTACGAAATTTTACTACTTACCGATGGTATTTCACGCCGGTAACACTGGAACTTGTTCCTACAATTTTTAACTTGACACCAGGACATATTTAATAGTTTATCATGCTGTAAAACCGAGTAAAACGACCGAAAACTCTCTCTCGCTCGGACTATGTTTGACAACAGACTGACAAGCGCTGTCGTAGGTTAGGTTGGCCTGTTTACTGGTCCAAACGAGAACCACGTATTATTAGTCATTTCGCTTCTATGGGGGGGCGCGCGCGGGGGCGATGTGGCCCGATCGTTGTTCTGTGAGTATGAGTGAGACAAGTTTTTGGTAAAATTAATTTATTCTGGTAATCAATTTACAAAATACTAATATAAAAGGTAGACAACGATGTCTTTAAAAATATTCCTCATTTTTTTGTAAGAAATGGAACGTTTTCATCTGACATGACGTATATTTTGACATCCCACCATCCATGAATTGTGTTTTTGTTGTATAATTTTGTTTTGTGTATGTATTGTCTGTTTTTGTGTTTTCGAAGTAAAATTAAGAAAAACTGAAATATTGAGTTGTTTTTGTTAAGTACACCAACCTACAAGTTCAGAGTTCATTTAGTTAAACAATGTCGTCCGAAAAACAAAAACCATAAATTTTACTTGCTCGTTGGTGTACATTAACAGTATACAGCGACATCTATTGAACCTATTTTAAACTATTTTTTTTAATTGGCTCCCGGAAAATGCCTCATTGCATGTTCTAGATTATTGGTTATTCCTTTGATGACGTGAAAAAAAAATACTTTTCCTTCGTAGTAGACTGGCTCGCAAAATAGTAAGATAGATCAATAATATTTAGTTTTGTTATTGGCACATTATAATGATGTCATATTCAACGGTCGGCTACATCAGTATGAAAGGGTAAAAACGTACGGCAAAACTGCATGTATCTGATTAACTTCTACAGTTTGCAGTCATAGACAACCATATAGTGTGAGTATAGCAAGTTATTGCTGAGGTTGGTAGTATTGATATTTTACAACGACAACAACCGTCAAAATCAACTGAAAAAAAATCAGTTTTCCTCAGTTCAAAAATAATATGGCCGTGTTGGGCCCGTGTTTAAGTGTAAATATGAACGGGCATAGTAATATTCATAGTCAGTTAACAAAATCGCTAGAAAGAATTCTGGAAGATGCCTACTTGAGTGGTGAATTAAAGTTGAGTGGTCGGAAGTTACGGGAGTTTCCAAAGCCGGTGAAATTCGACTTGAGTGATACAGTTTTAGCTGGTAAGTTTCGATTTATAAATAAATCTGACTGCATTTTAATGCGCTTCACGTTTAATAACATATTTTTAGTTAATCTGTTGATTTTGTTGTTTGGTTAAAGTGTTTTTCGTGGTTATTTTGTACCGAATGCGTTCCGCCGGGCATGTTGCTTTCCCTACAGTATTTTATTTGTCATCACATCAAACAAATCGATCTAATTGCGATAACATACCGGTGCAGGATAACACTGTGATAGCCTCGTTTTAATTTCTAGGAATCGTATAAAAGTGCTAATTTTTTTTATGTAGATAAAATGCATTGTAGATTACACAAAAAACGGCATTCCACTCTTCCTTGTTATATTCCTGCCTGTTTATTATAAATATTTAAGTATAATTCTGACTGATAGCACCCTTTATTTAGGTGATTAATTAAAGTTTATAGTAGGTAGTTAGATAAGTTCTCCATAAATATGCAATCCAATTAGATTTATTTTCTTTTACAACTGCAGACACTCATCAACCTACCTGATTTAGTATTGTATTATGTGGGTAGGTACTAAGAAAATAAAGAAGAACTAAGTATAAGGCCTGTACAAGAAAGCCTTGTCTCTTATTCAACTTCTAATTGATATAAAATTGGTGCTAGCTATTTGGAAGCAAACCAACCAGTTTGCTATTTAACATGCCAGGTCGTTGACATTACAAGTTTATCAAGAACTTATGCATGTTTTGTGCATTGTATTGTTATGAACTAAATAAGTACCTACAGTGTACAGTATTAAGACATTAAAAAATCTTTTCAACAAGTATGTACACCATGAATAGACATTACTTAAGCATCATAATGAAAACATACTTAAACTTCATCATCATCATCATCATCATCATGTCAGCCCGTGTTCATCCACTGCTGAGTATAGGCCTCCTCTCCATCATGCCACATAGTATGGTCTCCAGCCTTACTTTAACTTAAACTTTGGATTATTAATGATGAAATGAACTTACTTAGTGATTATCTTAAAGTCTAATACCTAAACTAAGTGTAAACATCTTCTTCTTATAGAATTAGAGTGGCTAACTCTGTTATCAAGAGTTTATCAAGCCCTAAGGGCCTCCGACATAGCTCAATGACTGCCATACTAGAGAAACAGCCGGGATCTACAATTTAACATGTCATCCAACCGAAAAAAAAAGTTTTATGTAGAACTTTGTATGTTGCCTTCTCCTTTAGGTGCTTGTAAGAATAGAACATAGTTATAGCAATAGTTAAATACGATACCTAATCAAATAGTTACTAAACCAAGCTACCTACAATTTTATAAGTCACCATTGTTCTATTATCCAGACCAGATAAGGTGATTCTAATGATGCTGAATTGTTTATGGTATCTGCACACCTATTGTATTACTAAAATTGAAAGTGTGTTAGAGGTTGATTTAGACTTATCCACTGGTTTGGCTACTTCAGGTGAGTGTGGGGATTGGATGATCTGCTCAAGAATTATTATTGATGATTTCAATTTGATATAATATACTTAATATGAGTATGTGTCAACACTACTTCAATGCACAGCAATTTTGTTTGTTTCTGTGTTATGTTTTCTGCTCATTGTGAGTTTGAGTGATTATGGGTAAGTTAATCAAAGCATGATGTCCATGTCTACTATTTATCAATCTTATATTGAAATAGGCTGCTTTTTTATAATGTGGAAATTGTAAGAAATAATGTGTAACTTTAGAGAGCACAGTTGCTTTTATCTAATATTTTTAGAGCTTATCCACCAGAATGCAGCTATCTTCAACTTAAATAAATAACATAATTTAGGAGCCACATTTCATCATTATTTATGGTGATGGTTTAAAAAGCTTTTCCTAAGCTTAAATCAAAACCTAGGTACTTCTTATCCTGAATCCTTTTCTTAATAGTCAAGCCGCTAGCATCCATAGTAATATGACACAAAATATAACCAACACTGTTTGACATCTCACACATTTTTCTGAGGGCACTTAAAACCTGTGGGAGTTGAAACCACTTGTGCTGATTGCAAAGGGTCATTAACATATGATAGTACTGAAGAGCTTTTCTCTTTGCAGTAGCAAACATACAATTTTACACTGATTTCATATTGTTTCTTATAGGTAGTTCATAAATTTGGTTTGCATTTTATCTAAATTTAACACTTTTAATAATTTTTTTTCATCTAAGTGTCTTGAGTACCTACCTACGTTGGCTCTTGTTTTGTTTGTTTAGTCCAGTGTAATTATGGAGATCTAACTATATGAAAACACATGAATCTGACCATGAACTGAGTTTTCGTCATAGTGTGGGCGTTAGAAAGCGTGGAAGCTAGTGTGGAATTAGATTTTCCGCCAACTTTCGTCATTTTGATGTTGAGAAATGTCGCCATTTCGTCTTGAAATATGAATTTTCAATGTTAATTAAACACCCACTAGGTACAGAATCGCCTACGATCGTTTAATTTAAATGTTCATTGATGTAATTATGTTTGCTACTGTGAGTAATATTTAACTACTTAAGTAGGTACCTACTTACCTAAGTACTTATAAATATTATTTTATAACACAATTACCTAATAGGTATTGTCTGCATCATTAATTTGCACCATATTCCTTTACTGCTTTATTGTAATGTACCTTTCATAATATCGATCCTGAAATTGAAAAGAATGGATTTGTAATTAAAAGAATACATAGCCCAACTTCTAATCTCCGTCGTGCGAAACTTAAAACAATAGTTAGTTGTTACAATTCTAATTATCATAAACGATTCCCCTCGCAAAGCTATTATGCAATTAACACACTGTTGTTTGTACTATTTGATGAAGTCATTAAAGTAACGACCAAAAAAACGTATTGCTTTTGAAGCCTTGAAATCTGGTTCAGCAAATTCGTGCTTCACGAAATCGCATTATGTGAATGAACTTCCGACACTTAAACAACAAAGAAAAACACTATACATAACTACTAGCTCCTATTAAGTATGAATCTCTGGATAGATAGATTACTTACTAAAGTTTTCTTATTTTCCGAGGAGATAGGGATATTTCTTTAACAAAGGAGACGCTTGTTAAATATTTAAGTAAATACCTACTGTTCGAAGCCTGTTTTCAAACTTAAGCCTAATCACATAATTCAGAAGTACCTACTAGCCCAACGCACCGAATTTATACTGTTTTCAAAAATGATTTTACTCAAACTAATCGGTAAACATAGCAAATAATTATGACTTACGAGTACACAGATAAGTATACGAAGCGTACCGAGGCAAACCTAATCTACCTAGGAAGTTGGCTAGAAAAAGTTTAGATTCTGAAAAAGCACGTACCAATAGCAATAACCGCAGCTTATACCTATCGAGCAACAATATCTGAAATCTAAGAAAGTAAATCAATTTGTCAAACAACTTGGAAACCGTTTCGAATGTCGAAAGTGTGCGTGTGCGCAAAAGAAAGTCGCAATTTTCCGCACTCTTATCTTTATATCTAGATATCTGGACTGAGGATTACTGTGTCTGTCGCGTGATGTATTGAATTCTCTTTTATCGCTTTTTCTTATACTTTTGATTCTGAATCTGAATTGATAAACTATGAACACGCAACATTTGAGATTAAATAAATTAGATAAAAACGTCTCAAATGCGACTTTCGTTTATTCATATCGATTAGAGATTAGTCTTCTTCATCAGCTACTTAGTAACAATCATATACTCTCAGTTATTTTAGAAATCCCACTGCTGAGCATAGGCCTCTCGTCTTGTACGCCACTTCGTCAACTCACCGCATGGCCACCAATGCGGCCTCTGTTTCTATAGCCAGTCATTTTAAACATCATCATCATCATCAGCCTAATGGGACCCACTGCAGGGTATAAGCCTCTTTCCTCTTACGCCAATACTCCCTCTCTGTCTTGCGCTGTTCTTGTCCAGATGTTTCCTTCTAACTTTCTAATTTCATCCAGCCACCGTTGCACAGGTCTTCTTACACTTCGCTTACCTAGCCGTGGGTACCATTCAGTTATTGCTTTGCTCCATCTGCCGTCAGTACGTCTCGCCAAGTGTCCAGCCCATCGCCACTTGAGTTTCGTAATACGAGACCCGATAAAAATAAGTACTTAAATAAAAACTTAAACATACCTACATTGATTAAAATAACACTTGCAACCAAATACAAGTTATAAATCCCATAACTCCCTCTTTTCCCGAGCCTCCCTAATGCGTCCCATCTATTAAATCCTCTGAATACGCAATAAACACAGCCTTAGCTTATATTTGCACATGCTAACATACAGGGTAAGTAGTAATTAACGTGGCACGTATCAGAGGAATCTGGACAACTTTTGACTAATTGTCCTTTTGAGTCCCCAAATTATAAAGAGACTCAGATTAGCTTAGCTAAGAAAAAAGTCATCACAATACTTAACTACAGAGCCTACATTTAGCCGTCTCCCTTATGCGGCTTCTGCGGCTGTTGTCGTCCATTTTTAACCGACTTCAAAAAAAGGAGGTTATCAATTCTTCTGAAAGGTTTTTTAATGATACATTGTACACTAATAACTCTCCATCTTAGACCATAACTATTGCTAAACACTGGGAAAATTGTAATGAAGTGTGTGTAAAGCGAGTGTGGCTCAGCGATTTCAGTGTCTGCTTTTCATCCAGACGCACCCTGGTTCGAATCCGGCCTTACACCAATGACTTGTATTTTCAAGTTATGTGTGGTTTGCACTCGCTTAACGGTGAAGGAAAACATCGTGAGGAAACCGACATAGTTCAGGACCACCATATCCGAGGAAATGTGTCTTCCGTGGAAGAACCTGGGCGCCCACCACGATGTATCTGCCCAAGAGAACTCTCCTAACGAATTAATTCTGCGCGGGAGTCACGACCCTCAGGAAAATACGCCTCAAGAGAGAGAGAGAGTGTGTTTATTGTTAGAAACCTTTTATTTTTTTAGTTTAGTTGGTATTATCCAACATCCCTGTATGTCTGAGTATTACAAACATTATCCAGTATAAAGTGTACGTTCAGGCGACAGGTGCTCAGCCGAGCTCGGCCAACCGTGCCGGATGCAGGGGACGATAAGGCCACCACCACAGTTCACTGCCTGCTAATACTGTACGAACAATACATGCTGCCCGGTCTACCCGGGGTGGTTGGAAAACAAAGTTCTCTATCCCATATGGCTAGTGAGTTGCTAGTTAGTTGTTAGTAAGTAGCTTCGTAAGCTAACTATAGGTTATTATTTTTATATGGTATGGTATTTATTATTTATTAGTAGTTATTGATTCTGCGGCTATAACTAAGTACTACCGTGAAGAGGCTACGTATATGTTAGAAGAGTATCAAAGAGTTAAGAATTACATTAGAGAATTGTGCTTCGTTGGCGTTTATATAGGTGATAGTTTAAAACTAGTCAAATATTGCATATGTTTTCCTTGGATTTAGAAAATAACTATAAAGTATGTATTAGAGGTTTTATCTACTAGATATTTGATCCTGCATCGTACGGTTGCCTGGAAGAGATCGCTTTTAGCGATAAGGCCGCCATTTGTGGCATTAGTTTTAATTAATTTTTTTTCCGTTTTGTATTATGTTTTTTTATGTGAGTATCCAATAAAGTATCAATCTATCTATCTATTTGAGAGAAGTTTCAAAAAGTTATTAATGTTACGTAAAAGTTCCTGTCTCCAAACCAGAACTAAACGCTCCGACTAAAGTAAACTAAACAGTTACCACGACTGGTTCAACGAGCCCTTTTTTCGGTCCATAGATACGATTGTTGATAGCCACGAAGCAGGTAACAGACAGGTTTGTGGGCGGATGTGTGGGAGTTGAAAAAAAGTAAACAGGCGCGGGCGCAGCGCTTGCATCGTTATCACTTTTCACTCTAACCGCTATGTGTTTACTAGTGGGGAAACTGGGGTAAAAAGCTTTCGAGTGTTGCAACTCTTATACTACTAGTGGTATGGCCTGTATCTCGATGCCAGGAATGGCGAAGCTTATAGAGCAAATAATTACTCGTATATTCATTGAAATATACCTACTAAACTGCAGAGAGCAGATCCCGTTACTAGTGGTAGTACCTTAGGTTAGTCTATTAAAAATTGCTTTTCCCTAGACTATAGTAGTGTCATATGGTACTAGCACTTGTAAACAACAATTCTTATATAGCAATGCAGAGATAAGAGACATAAAAAAAAATTGATTTCATGATAACTAACGTAGTGGTGTAAGTAAATAAGTAATTAATTCAATCTGAATATGGTACTCGCGGACTTTGTCCTTCAAAGCTTTTATAGAACGTCCTCTAATCTTTATATAGCGATCGCAGGGATATCATTATAAAGCAGCCCTTTTAATTTAATAAATTAATTTAATTTCCAGTTGACCGGCATATTGCTCCGTTATGAAGCCATCACAAAATTAGCCGAGCACGAGGGTCACTCGGCGGACAGCAATAAACACTGATAGAATATTCATACATGCATTATTCGCGCACGACTATTGTGTGGCGAACTTTACACTCGCTGCTATGCGTGGACGCATCGATTGATAGCCCAGAATACTGATCAGGCAGTCGTGTCCGATCTATTCTAGCTAATGTTTTCGAGTCCTACTGTTCTGTACGGTTGAATCGAAGGAATAAATTAGTATGCAGAGAACAGTTTCCTTCGCAGAGGCCGTCTGGGCCGTGTCCCTTATAAATTTACATAGGTGTAGGCTTTATGTACCTCTATAGACTTGTATACGAGCTGCGGTCGACGTTTTCGCTCGAGATTCTAACGAAAATGTGTTTTGCTCCGCTTGAGCCCACATATTTTATTTAGAGCACATCCCGTTAGGCTAAAGTGGTTTTGAGGGACGTTAAATATTTCTTAGGTGCTGAATTAGCGATAGAAGTTAGCATGCATTTAATTATGACGATCCCTATGGCACTGGAGAATTGAAATGGCTAATTGAACATTATTATTAACTACAGAAGTCGTATAGTACATATATCGTCAGCAAAACCCTCACCTAACAAAGAAAGTAAACATAAATTCTTCCCAATTAACAGTACACCTTGCTCACTAAGCGACAACAAAACACTGCCTTTCACATACTAAACAAGATCTTACAACAAAATGTCCTATTGGCGTCAAAATGCGAGCTTTCTTTAGCAAAAACTTGTAAAATGGAGGTAGAATACACGCGCAACGGAGCAGCCATTATCGTGGGAATTGCATTGATTAGATTAAGAATAAATTAACTCCTTCGGATCGAGTAGCTATCGAGAGATCTGCGAGTGTTGGGTTTAACGCTCGAGTAATAGCCGCACAAGGGGCGTCTGTTCGCCACATTGCATGGCTTTGATGGTCGTGTTATCTGCGGTGGATTGCCAGTACACATATTACTGTACTGTTATTTATTTAGTTCCATTTGCGTTGATGTTACAAAGGATCAAAATAGTTTCAATGTTAAGGTTTGGTTTGGATTTTCTAATTTAATGAGAACTTAAGAAGATACTTAGTGTATTATTATGATATTATTTACTACATTCCTTGCTGCTCAATGTCAAGGAAATATCGCATGATCATTTATGTATTCGCTAAAGAACATATTTTTCTTGGGACCATGAAGTTAGATATTAAACAGAATGAAAGTCGGTAAGAAAGTGTAAAATAGGTATGTACATATTACTCAGTTAATTCATACTCGTACATGCACGCGAGCACAAATTAACATACGCACTTTATTTAAGTTTATGGGTACAAGCCTAAAATAAATGACTTATTTATTTATTTATTTTATTTTATTTATTTAGGTACATGTCTTACGTACTTATAGATAAAAGTAATGTCAAAATTATCACCGTTCTTAACAGTACTAGGTACCTAAGTATCTACTTAATTAATTTAGTAAGTATTCAAATGAATAGCCGAAATAAATTTTAATTAACGAAACCCTAGAACACTAAATAAGCTGCTCAACACTAAGTGGGTAAATCTATTCTTCCACGTCATTGCTTAACTAATGTCTACTCAATTATGGACTAATTGATTGCGAATAAAACCTAGGCTAGGCCTAATTATGTGGAATGAAATTGGAAAGCCTTGTTCGATAAATTGCGGCGTATCTGTTTCACTGGGCTTGGTCAGAACACTGAAATCAGGGTTTCTCTACGACTACAATTTTAGGCGACATTGTTAGCAACATGAAGTGAATATATGTATATGTACCTAAGTACATATCTAGATTTCTTTTAAGTTCGAGATTTTTAACCGACTTCAAAAAAAGGAGCGTCTCAATTCACCTTGTGAATTAAATCAAAACTGTAGTGTTGTAATTCCACTACATGAAGTAGGAAGTAAAAACGATATCAGATTGGTAATTAAGACTGATGTACCTACATTTTCTTGCTTAGTTTAAAAACTTCAGTGTCATGATCATCTCAAAATAAATACTGTAAAGAAAAAATCGCAAACACATCAAGTAGTACTTTCTATTGCAGCCTCAAGCAATAGTTTAGACCCTATATAATACTTTTGTCCATCTTATCTTTTAATGTTCCACATTATTCCTAGTACCTACTTACTTTCTTTTGCAGCCAGTTCTCGATCAAAGCTTCAGTTTACAAGTCTGCGTGTCGATACACTCAACCCCGTTTCCTTCCCCTCTCAAGTCGGCCTCTGCGCTGGATTGTTGCAATCTCTGCAGTTTTACTCACATCCATAGCCAGCTTTTAGTTTCTACTTGGAAAACGTTACACACATCAAGAACTAGTTAGCTATGGTAGTATAATTCATACATAGTTCATAGGCATTTATTTATAAACAGAGTTTACACGTCAAAATCCAAAATATTATTCATTCAGTACTTAAGTACCATAGCCATAACATAATGGTAACAGGCTATCACTTTATTTCGTTATAATTGTGTTCATTTGTAATTGGTTTAATTAATTTTGGCTTTTTGTAATTGGCTAATTAATTCAAAGTTCTTTACTGTACAGTAAAGAACTTTGAATTAATTTGACTTTTCCAGATTATCTATAGTAAAAAATAACAGTTTAATAGGTTAGGTACAATAGGTTAACTGTAGTTTAACGTTGAACCCTTTTAAATATGTATAACACCTCCTACCCAATATTCATTTCAAAGTCATTGTTTATATTGTCATGTCGTGTCTAGAAGATCTCTGATTTCGTGTTCCCATCGACAACACAGGCATAAAAAAACTGAAACGATCTCATCCTAAAATACACGTTTCATAACACTCTCCGACCGAATAGACTTCATCACATAAACTGTTCAGGATAGATAGCAAATAGCAGGACCACTTTATCACTCCAACTGCCAGAGATTTATTAAAGTATTCGTTTAGAAAAGCAGATAAAGGGCAAACAACTTTGTAGGCTTTGTAGTGAACATGGGAAAATACATTTTACTTAGGTAAGTGAATGAAAAATATTGTAAGTAAGTTATTTGTATTTTTGTACATGAAAAATAAAATGCACTTTGAAAAATAAAAGATAATAAAAGATAAAAACTATTTATTTCCACTAAAACAGGTTATCATTTTTACATTAAATAAAAGTATCTAAATTATTAAAGTTCAAATTCAATTGGGGTCCTGTCTACTGCTTTAGGATTCCCTGTGTTGCAGTATCCAAGGTTCTACCAGTGTGTCAACTATTGAAATTAAAATTAAAAATTAACTACAGATTAAAATTTGCATTTGAGTTTGATTACATATGTAAAAATAAATAAATTAAATTTAAATAAATTCCTCAATCAATCTAATTCATTGCTTAAATATTATAAGTTAGTTTAAATAACTTTGACTTATTAGTTTTAATTTCAAATCTATGTCAATCGCTGCTGTTGAAAGCATCAAAAAAAGTTAAACTTTAATTACTTAGATATGGTAGATTCTTATCGCTAAACAGTTACCTGCCCTTTCAACTAGAGATATCAGCATGATTTAAAACTCATATTCGTTATCAGAATGGATACAGCGAATGAACACTTTTCCAACGAGAGCTATCCAGGCACCAGATAGTTCCTTTGTCACTATCTAATGGACCGCAGCTTTCTGCTCCATCGATAATACGAAAGCTGTAGGGCTTTCAAAGCTCATGCCGTTATGTCATTAGATTTTATGCTTGCGATGAAAATCTATCCAAGTACAGAGTTTATGAGCTCTAATTGCGTTAATGCTTCACAATAATTGAAGTTGTAAAATTTGTGGAGGCAAGAATTTATATCTGTTCGGATTACCATCAGTAGGTACTGGTAGTCAGAACATCAAACAAATCTACTAACGGTGACGTCAAAGGTGTTTATTTTTCGTCTACTGTTTTGTGATGCAAATGGATCATTAGTAGCGTCAAATTTTAATGTGCTACGCATACGAGTTTCGCACATATGGATTTTGCACAGCTCCCATTGTCAAAACAAACGTGAGATCTTTTTTTAAGATTTGCCGGCTTACAGAAAAACCTGATTCAGCTGTGGTTAGTTTTTCGGTGGTTTGACTTTATCCCATGTTGATAATTGAATTGAACATTACTGAAATATATTGTACACAGATAAAATTGGGCAACTACTTTACTTACCTTATGTTGATGCAGGTTTTATGCAAAACCATTACTCTAGTTTAGTTCTAATAAACCAGACACGTGTAATTAATCATATTTGTGAGACAGAGTGGTTATAAGTAATTTTATCAAAGTGTTGAAGAAAGTTTTAACTAAACAAAGCGTTTGTAATCACGAAACTTGTGTATGATTTAACCATATTCTTAATTCCCGTCACGTCTAAGCTCACTGTACTCCAAATCGTCTCAGAATTAACGATGTAAATGGTTTCCTTTATGCATTTGGAGTGCATGCAATCAGAATGTCTGGCATTGTAATCAGAGGCAGACCCTCTTCGTGTCTAGGCTGGATAATGTTGTGGTTAGATACAGCCAACGTTTAACCCGTTTGAAGCCATATTAGTTATGGCGAGAAAAATATTGTACACATATCAAATACGGTATATTATTAAACAGAGTTATCTCATTTACATACTTACTAATTGTTGCATGGCAGGACGTACGTGTGTTTGAAGACAGTAAGGTTAGAGATCCAAGTTATTAGATGTATTGTATGTTCTGGCAGCCTCGTTTATTGCCATTTCCATACCAAAATAGACATGCTCCATCTTCAACTAATACGACGCTTGTGCTGATTTCGCACTGTGACCTGCTGTTCAAATACCAGTCTGTCATATGAAAAAAAGGTGTATCTGGGTTATAAAGTCTATCAATATAGCTTATAGCTGTTGCAGTAACCGTTTATTACGCAGAGATTTTAAAGTAATGGAAGAAATGACAATGATAAATACTGTACACCGCTATGCAGCTTCTTATGAAAAGCATTGTGGTTTGATATAACTGCATTGTTTACCGGTGCTTGCTCTAGAGATGTTTGCTCATCATCTTCAGTTTATTTTATGTGCCCGCCTGCTTTGATAATGAAAGTACAGGTTTTGTTCCAACAAGTACTTAAGTCAACAAACCTAAGCAAAGCAAGTAGGTACTTACCTAATGCTTTTAATCCTCGTTTCGTGTAAACATATGTATAAGTAGCAGTTTCTGATTCAACGAAACAAAACTCAATTAAATAGATATACATAATAGTTTTAACTAAGTAACTAAATAGGCAGACTATCGATAACCCTTCAATGTTAACATTAATATCATATCACTAATCGTTGTTTAATCGGCTCTTTTGCACGGCTTCACCGGATACCATACAATATAACCTAATAATATATTCAAACTATAACCGAGATTCCCCAAAATACTTGACCGCTTGACATTTAACATTTACCCCTTCAAACGTCAACTCAGTGTCGAAGTCTTAGCAATTTCCTGGGCCGTATCCCTTACGTGGGACGGAAATGCGTTTCCTTCTCGCTCGACTGAGTTCGTCCCTTGCCCGTCAGGTTGTCAGGTAACGGCCATTGTTTCTGAGACAATGTCTCCGCTAATGACGCGTTTGGACCATAAAACGCCTAAACCAACACCCATATGCGAATCTGGCGCCTTGAGCGACAATAAAGCTTTTAGGGTTACGCGCTTTGGACTCTTATGTGAGGACATGTGAGAGTGATTTTTGATTAGCTTTCTAATTAATGTCTTTGCCAGAGTTTTAGATTTGTTTTTTCTTTCTTTGAAGTTGTAATATGTTGTTATACTCATTACTTAAGCATTGGAGGACTAGATCTGAATTTGAAGAGACACCAACGTTTGGTTTAAGATGATTATAAAAGTTACTGACAAAGTAATACGTACATGCGTCATCGCAGACTTGTTTTCAGTTTGTCTGCACATAATTATGTATTTCACATCAACATCTAAGAGTCATTCAATTCGAAGAACATTCGCATTGTATGGTAATCAATACTCTTGGCTCTGTAAGTTTGCCGCGATGATAACACTTCCTTGGTATAAAAAACAATCGGAAACTTCTCTTGAACAGAACTATTTACCTTCTGAAATTTTTTAATCAAAGAAAATAGTTTTCTGAGTTGATTTTGATAGGGCAAATGTAGAAACATTTAATAGTAGTATGTACTTAGCAGGTACTACCTTGGTAGATATGAATGAATGAAATAAGTAATAAAAAACCTAAACCTAATAATAATGCCTAATAATAAAAAAAACTTAAACATAAACAAAATCAAATCAAAGAAATTATCCCGGCTTCGTCTCATGATAATTTTGGCAAGGCATTCAGTGAAATTGGGGTCACAAACACTGTAGGAGATGTTACTAGACATGTGTTTGTAGAGCGTACGCGTACAGACGCTTGGCATTTGCTAAATTAGTTCTACACTATAATTACTACTTAGGTGGTTATAGTTAATGTATTGTAGTCATTCAAAGAGAGTTACAGTGTAAATAATTAAGCTGGTTATTCTGGCATATTTAATTCAAATATTAAATATTTCCCTAAACTGATAAACTTATTTGTTGAAATAAAGCCAGGAAAAATAATCATCAAATTATGACTTAAACTCATATTCAAGTTCTTACAGCAATTCTAATTCCATATAAATGGAAGTTAAGAGTTCAAAGCCAAAAAAGGATCGGCGATGTTTGACAAATTTTCTTGATAAATTAGTCCTTGTCCTTATGTCACGGCTATAAATAGAAAAGTCCCGTCGCGTGCCTCGGCCTGGCATCATCAAATCAGGACTGATGCGCGGGCGCAGCGAGGGGAGCCCCACGCACGCGCTTTATTGCTAAGTAATTGAACCTTGTGGTGACACCCTCGTCATATCACCATTACTCGCAGGAACTGCCGCATTCGAGATGAGGTTTGTAAACAACTCTATTAAAAATATTAATATCGCCTTCAACTGTTCTTTTGCTCTAAAATTATATTTAAAGAAGGTCATCCAGTTTAAGATTTGTTGAAGTTTATTGACTGATACTACAATTGTTAAAAGTCAGCAAATTCAGACTCGAAGCGACAGTGCGAACCGGGACGTATTGCTTCTTCATCATACTGTTCGAAATTACTAGTGTCACCTGGGTTTCTATACTTGGGCACGAATGGAGGAGCAATACGACAGTTGAGTATGGAATCCCACTCTATACCCTTGAACCATTTGTGGTTCTTAAAGTCCATTGTACCATCCTTCATTACGCCGTAACGCTTGGTTATATCCACTTGAAGAACATTGCGAACCAAGTCTCTTAGATCAGACGTGAAGTTGGAAGGACATCTGTATTTACCAGCCACAATCTTCTCATACGTCTTCATAGGCTCGTTGGCATAAAACGGAGGGTAGCCAGCATTCATTTCATACAGGAGAACTCCGAATGACCACCAGTCGACTGAAAAACCGTACCCTTTACTCATAATCAACTCGGGAGCCAAATATTCTGGAGTACCGCATAACGTCCATGTTCTTCCTTGAAGTACTTTACAAAACCCAAAATCTGTTATCTTCAAATAACCACTCTTATCGATCAAGATATTTTCCGGCTTCAAATCGCGGTAAACTAGGTTGAGAAAATGCAGATACTCCAAAGCTAGTATGACCTGACTAGCGTAAAATTTTGCCAGAGGCTCCTCGAATTTACCCATCCGCCGTAAATGGGTGAACATTTCACCGCCTGGTACGAACGGCATGATAAAATAAATGTAGCTGTTGTCCTTGTAACTAAATTCCATTGAAACTGTAAATGGGAATTTGATGGCTTCAAGAATGCGTTTTTCATAAAGCGTGTGCTCTACTTGCTTCATTTTGATGATCTTTTCTTTCTCTAGAACTTTCATTGCATACATTCTGGAGCTTTTCATGTGTTTGAGCAGGATGACCCTCCCGAATGCACCTGTTCCAAGAGTTTTGATGCGTTCCATCTCCGTGATTTCGATGTCGAACTGGCGACGTCTACACCAACGTTCTTCGAATTCATTTTTTAATTGTTTCAAGTATTTAGTGTACTGTAGCTGCTGTGCCGGAGTATACCCATCTGTGGGAGCACCAGACGCAGATGTTTTATAGCCCAAATTATCTTGTCTAGTCCCATAGCTCTTTCTGTTATACATTTTTAATGCAACTGATTAGTTTACGTTGCAGCCATCTCGATTCCTAATACAAAGTTTTTTGAAATACATACATACAATAAGGTTCAGTGTGATTTCGCTAAAGTTTGCGTATTTCGCTGATGTTGTTAGCGATTTCTAAATTCCCTCGTTCAAAGAAATCGAAAGTACGAATGCGCACAAGGGGCGAGGGTGAACGAACTTCCCGAGGGGATGGTGGAATCAGCTGTGTTTAGGGGTGTCACGGCATGGCCGCCCCGTCCCCGGCGTCTCGACAGTGATATTGATCAGCCGGCATGGCACGTGTACCGCCGAACTTTTGCCGCATGCATCCATACACACAACTATAGGTACTCCACAGTGAGCTTACATATACTAGAGAAGTAATGACAACAAACGATTCTCAGAAATGCGTAACCACTTGATAGTTCAAAAGACGTAGCTTTGAAACCGATACATTATGCCAAAGTAAACTATATTTGTCTCGTTTCTTCCAGTCATTAACTAATTACCGTAGAAGTGAGACAAGACATTGCTGGCGTGAAAACGGACAGAGTTGCCAGTGGCGAGAAATAATTTCCCCAAAATAAATGAACGAATAAATGCATATAATTGCTTTGGTGTGATTAATGTTATATATTCTGAACAGAATTTGATAAATAAAAGATCATTCTAAGTGAACCTAATACAATTTTAAGATGATTACACATTACGATGATGAAATAACATTAATTAGTATAATAAAATACTACTACTTCTCGTACCTAATGATTGAGTATATTACAGACGTTGCCGAAATTTTATTCACAGATATTACTGGCACACACTTCCGTCATTCATTATTTAATTAACTAAACTCCCAAATAAGTGGGAAAAATCTAAATCGCTTTACTGGTAACACCGATGGCAAAAATTTCTTAATTATATTAATGCAAAAGTATTTAAAATCAGAGGAAACAAAGTAACTTATTCCATTAAATTCTCCCATTAATGTGGGAAAACGAAACCGATTTTTTAGTGGCAACACTGAACCTAAATAACAATATTGGATGTTTCATTTTAATTATTGCGTTATTTACGTTACTACGAATGCATACACAATGAACTTACGTGTGGAAAGTAATTCCCATTAATTTGTTATGTTTTTGTGACCTTGAATCGCACTCTTTCACTACGCATTTACCCATTTTGACGATCGTTTTTGTCGCATGTCATTGTGTCCTACTCGGTTGGCGTTACACTGAGCACTGAATTGACGTTAGCTGAGCATATGACTGTGGCCATATGTGCGGTGTCAAAGCTTTGGCGCGATATCTACTAATCTAGTACTTGTACATATAATATCATTGGTATTCCATATATCACAATATTAATAGTACCACGCCTACATGCGGAAACGCTCCCAACTTTACCGTCCACGGTGCTGAAATATAACTTTTCACAGTCATAACCACATTAATAACGAATGAAAGAGCTTTTCAATTATTATCGTCTGCCCATATGAACTCGATTTCGGAGCGGTCGTTAGCCCAAACCACGCCTCGTTTTATTTCACTAAATTGGTGTCATTCTTTATGTAGCACATGGAATATCGTTCTATCTTTATCGCTTTTTATTGCGAAGACTCGCGTCTTTCAATTGGTCTTTAGATAAACAACTACCTACTTAATTATTAATTATGTAAATAAAGCCCAATTGTGTCATTAAGTATATCTATTATTTTATTAAATAGCGTTGTTTGCGTAACGTTAATTTCCTTTCAATTACAGCAATTGTCGCACATAAATTACATTCAAGTCGAGTATACGAACAATTGCACTTAGCAGTTGCTCGTTTATTTACCGTTATCGAGACCCACTCGTGTCTACTACTCGCGATACGATACAATTTTTTATATGAGTATGACGCATGCGACACACATTTTGTATTTCGGATGTACACACTCTGAATACCAGTCCTTTGGGACACAGATGTGTTACATATTTTGCAACGTTTGCTATACTATTCAAAGCTGGTTTTCAATGTAATCGGTGTTGCCATAAAGAGGCGATCGAGGGCATTTGATCTTGTCAGCCGTATAATGTCGTCGGTCGTAACCCGACCGCCTGATAGATTGGTTTACTAGCCTGTCGATACTGATTGACGGCTGAGTTTAGCGCCCAAGACAGAGGCATTTGTTGGGATATTGCTGAACTTAGGTCTTTGCTTATTTAGTCTTTCTTTTTGTTTGAGGAAAGTCGTGAACTTAGCTTTAGAACGACTTCTGCTTTGCAACGAATAGCCCATGAAATGTTTATATTATTTCCTAGCATTCTATTCTATTGCAAACAACATTAACTTGACCTCTAGACGCATCAACAGACATCTGGATAGATTTTGCAGCTGCTTGCTGACAGATATACTCATTTACTGTGTATTCTTGTTTGTTCAACAATCGCCAGACTCCAGTGCAGTGTATTTAAATTCTTATTCTCACAGATTTATTGTCCAAAGGTACATGAACGTTACAGTCGATGACTTTACCGCGTGATGTAATGTTGGCCGCAATGAATATGTGCGTACGTGTTGACTACCAATCTTAATGTTCAACCTACAAGGCCAAGAAGGTGGACCATAATGTACATTGGATTCGTCGCCTTGAATTTGGTGAACTATTGTGCTCGAGCTGTGATTTCATTACACGCTATTGAAGTCCATTACTCAAATTGTATAAGTGGCTATGGCTAGTATATATTTCAATTCATATCACATGTTTTTCAATCTTCATAAATTGCAGTATTGTCTATGCACTCTTTGCATTGGGACTTTGTCAGCGAAATTCATTCAGTGTTTGGGTTTGAGCCAAACGTAGTGCGATTGCAGGCATTCGTCGTCGGTTCAAGATTTATTCTATGGCTCGATCGCCGGTCAAGGTTGCAAGCCCCGCAGTCCGCAATGCGCGGATTCGACTTGGCACTAAACCAGATATACCTCGTGGCTCATAAATTCCAGATATCAACTAAAACGTCGCGACGACGCCCCCAAACATACACAAAATGTTTATACTAACAGCTCATAGAACATCAACACTTTGAAAGCATCTTGGTCATCATGGATTTATGAAAAAAATTCAACATTTACGTACTGTATTTTTCTTTGAATGCCTCTAGAAATAAACTTGCAGCATTTAAACTCTTGGAAACCAGCGCTCAGAGAAAATGGGCTCGTTAGCAACATGAGGCTGGCGGTTATTTTTCGAGGACACCACAGCGCAAAAACTCGACTTCACAAACTTGTTTTGAATTACCGACTCTGCTATCAGCAATTTGAATATGCGCTGCTAATTTCGCTCATGTTATGACGCTTCATACCAGGGAAGCATGTAAACAGTGAAAGTAGATTAAAACGGGAGCTATATTCGTGCGTGTGTCTATGTTTTGCTCGTGGGCTCTCCTACGCGCCATCGTGTCGCGGATTGTTAACCGCGGCCAGGTTGTGAAATATGGAAAGGAACGTGAAAGATTAACGACGGTGCTGTAATGGGCTCTAATATAATCGCCTTGGACCTACCCAGCCGTAATTCCTGTCTATTACTATGTAGTGTTAGGTTTGAATAAATTTGTTTTTTATTCTGTTTCCCTAACATCACATGCACTCTGTCAATATAGTTTATGAGCTACAAAAGTATAATTTAATACGGTTAACGTTTTGTGTGCAGCTAAACATTCGTTTTCATTATTTAATAACTAGCTATCCAAAAGATTTTGATCTCGCCTCCAAAATATCTTTCACTCAAAATTTCAAAATTCTTTCTTTTCTTTTTTTTTCTTTTTTTTATAATAATACTCAACTCTACTCATGCCTTACCTATGTATCAATTTCTTTGATACCATAATTACCATGTATTTAATTGAAGGTCATGTTTTCATAAGCCCAATAAAGTAACTCTGACGTTATCGTGCGGCCCTTTTTAAATGAATATTGTGTTTCGATAAACTCCCACCTGCTTTGAAATGACAAGTCAATTATTTTCAGTATCGATATCGGACGCCTACGCGTTTATTTTTCTGTATGTTTTATGTTGCTCTACCGTCATTAAAAATAAATAAAAAAATAGTACCTAGTCAGGTCATAAATTCTGTCACATGTTTAATATAAAATAATTGAAACAACTTTATTCTTTATGTAACCATTTATATACCAAAATGAACTTAACAAAACATAGATTCTTATGACAATAAAGTTTATTCAAAATGACCTCCGTGATTTTGAATACAGGCCTTCAATCTGCGCGGCCAGTCGTCTATCGCTGCACGAACGAGGTCCATGTCAATATCGGCGGCTGCCTTAATCAAGGATGTCTTGAGTGACTCCAAATTGGGATGAGGCTTTGAGCACGCTTTTTCCTCCAAGTGTTGCCATATCTTGTAATCTAACGGATTCAAATCTGGACTGGAGGAAGGCCAGTCTTCGTGCCGGATGAAGTCGATTTCACGCGCCGCCAGCCCGTCTTGTGTGCTCTTCGCTCTATGAGCTGGCGTCGAATCTTGTTGGAATACCCAGTGCTTGTTATTGAACATGATATGAGAAACAGGTTCCACAAGGTTCGTCAGGACTGTATTTTGATACACAACTGCATTCGTTTTTACACCTTTCTCACAAAAATGTACCTCTGTTAAGCCCCAATAAGAAACTCCCAACCATACCATGAGCGAGGATGGAAAATGACCTCGTTGGACACGCGGAATACGTTTGCTCGCTTCTTCACTACTGTGTGCGTACACCTTATCATTTTGTTTGTTGTAGCTCTCTTCTACGGTAAAAATTTTTTCATCCGAAAAAAGAATTTCCCGATATTTTTTTCCCGCGTACCGCTTCAACAAAGCGCGGCATCTCTTCAGTCTCAGGTCCATTAGACGAGCATTCAAACGATGTCCTGTTTTTCTTCGATATGCCCGAAGCCCTAAGTCTTCATTTAACATCCTTTTCACCGTGGTTCTGCTTTACCCCATCTGAAGGGCCAACAGTTTCTGCTTACGTTTGGGATTTCTTTGAATTCGCGCCTTCACAGCTTTTATCACTGCTGGAGTCCTAACAGACCGAGGGCGACCACTTCTTGACCTGTCATCTACACTAGAGTCTTTATTGTATCGTTTGATGGTACGATAAACGAATCTTTTGGTTATATTCAAATTTTTCAGTATGTCAAAAATTTGAATTGGCGCGTAACCGCAACGATGCAATGCAATAACTGCAACACGGTCTTCTTTAAGCGTCCACTCCATATTTAAAAATGAGTAAAATTCTAAAAAGCATACATTTTTATTTTCATGAACAATTCGAAATTCGAATTCAATAAACTTTTTTGTGCCCAGCATTCTAAAAGAAAAGTTTTTACTGTGTGACAATACTTATGACCTGACTAGGTATAACTTTTTTACGTTGTTTCTATAATCCTTAAGCTTCGCTACAGTACGGCCCATCTATTTCTGTAAGCGTGTCTGAATCTATAATGAGTTGAACCTCGTGTTATTTACGCAACGTCAATCAAAAGTTCAGGGCCGTTTGTTTGGTACTGTTGTCTAATGCCCTTTATCCCATCCGCCTCCCCCTTGTCACGTTAAAATAGGCCACTTTTCACATATAAATTATGTTTATTTTTGGAGAAATTTATTCCGGAATCCCTTGATTTTGTTACAAACCTCTACTTATTCCATGACTGTTACGTCTCTTATCTGAGCAAATGACTTCAAATAGGAGATTCCTAATCCTGTAACACGATGACGATGAGGACAAAATTTCGTTAGGTACATGATAGAGATTAGAGCCAATATTATTTGGTATGTTTGTTCAAGTAAATTATTTTCCCTATACTAGATAGAATCGTTTACCTTGCCTATAACAACATTACAAGTATATTTACCTTGATAAAGATTACGAGAATCCACACATAAACAGATAACCGCGAGTATAGCAGTTTGAAGTCTGGAGGTTACTCAGTAGATGACTCATCGTCGCGCCAAGTGTTTCCTGCGCCGGAAACCACGGCTCTATATAAACGTAATTGTAATCTAGGACCCAAACGGTGTCATGGTAGGCTAGTATTTGAATTCTGATTGGAGTTTTCCGTTACTTGAAATATAGCTGCTTTAATTGATAGAATGGAATAGAATAGTCTTTGATTTGTTTCCAAAACGTCTTATTTGTCCGGTGAACAATGGTTGGAAATATCACGGGTGAGACCATGAAGTTAGAGGTAGAACTAACTTCATGGGTGAGACCAAGGGCGATAATCCAATTTGCCCAATAGCGTTCGCCAATAACTGCCAGCCGCAAAACAAATGTAGCCCTCTTTGTTTGTTTTCGCTATTAAATTAGTATCAGCTGTAAGCACGCGATAGTTAGTAGTATAAATGTATCAAAGTATATCTACTTATCAGATTCATTCATTAATTACTAGATCTAATAGGCTTCGGGCATTACGAGGCCAGTGCATTGGTACACTAGATTTTGAAATTCAAAACATGGGATATCACTGTGTCTGAAATAAGCAAGTGTGATAGTCACCATCGAACTCGCGACCTGCCAGTCTCGTTACTCGGTCTGAAACATTTCCAAACATTTATAATCAACAACTTGCTCTAACATTTACAAGCCATTACAATTACAAAGTTCAAAGCCATCTCAAGTTCGCTGAGACTTATCCGCTAAAACTTTCATCAAGTCTCAAGTTGGAGTGTACATTGTTCAGAGGCGTCTGTCCTCACTCTAGTCATTAAAGCTTGCGAGGCCTTTTGTACACGCCTCGCCGTGAAGAAAAGCAGCCTTTATTTTGCGTCTTTATACAAGGCGTGGTCTTGTTTTCTGAACTTTGACTTAGCTATGGATATGTTAGGACTCTCTAGTCATGTCATCCAAGTAGTTTGCTCCACATACACATTCTTTAGTATCTGAATATTTAAACTTCCTAAACTATGCGTGCATTTTGTTAAAACGTCCCCTTTTTGTGAAGTTTAACCGTATTGCTAATATACGTGTAGGTATTACGTTTAATTAGGGACATGTATGACCTACTTAGTTCTTTCAATTTGGTACAATGGTTAATTTCTCTAGGGGATAATGTTTCCATCGTATTTCATCAGCTATAGAGCTATAGTACCTCACTTCTATTCAAGATTATTAGGTAAGTACCTACCTCATATTTTGCTACATTGATGATACATAGGTATCATCAATCAATTCCCCTTTCATAATTTTTTTTTTTTAGATATGGATTTAGGAATCGCCAAAACAAATGTAGCAAAATATGAGGTAGGTACTTACCTAATAATCTTGAATAGAAGTGAGGTACTATACATACTAGAACTAGGTACTAGACATAGGTCTAGTCTAGACCTATGCAAAACATTCAATAAAAACTCAATGGTTGAAAGTAAGTAAAGGAGACAGTACGTTCTCTGCACACCATTCATAAAAAACTCGTTCCAGTTCATGACCAGTGACCAGATTGTTGACACACATTTGCGTGACCCGAGCTGTGATTGGACAACCATTTATTTCCATTACTTCAATATAATGGTGCTAACTTAATAACTATTTATCGCAAATGAACACTAGCACATTTTTATCTGCCTTTGATATCATATCAGATATATTGGTATATTTCATTTCAACAAAACCCTTTGATATAGCCGTAAAGTTGACAACTCGTTGGTCCGCAACGTGTTATGACATTGAATAGTTATATTTAACTTGCCTGTGCTAGAATACATGCTATGCCATCATGGCCACTTTGCATTCCTCTGCTATGTATGTTGGAGTTGAATAAAAACTAGAATCTTATACGACGTTGTTTCCGTCTCGTCATTGATTGAATGCATTTCCGTTATCACCATCTATGCTATCTTTGTTGTCTCACATTAAAGTCTTACTAATCCTATTTATTCTGCTTGTTGTTAACAAAAAAACATAGGTTTGAGTATACTTCTCTGATAACGATTTTATTCTAAGTTTTATTTACATTCGGTTTATACATATAGCTTTTTGCAATTGCATGAGAATCTTCACTAATTCAGAGCCATCACATTCACTTCTTGCAAATTGCTGTGAACGCCCTGAAGATTAATTGCACAGATTATGTATAATATAATATGCAACTGTTTCTAATGACACATATTTCCTCCCTTTTAGATACCGCAGTTGAGATTAAACTAGACCTGAATAGAAATGTAATCTTAGAAGATTACGCAGCTAGTAATCAATTCTTGTCTTTATAGCTCGTTCTAGAATATCCTTCTTAGGATGCGACTTGATTATAGATTGGCCTGCATGGTAAAGATCATTTTGATAGCCACTTATGTTCCTGACTACAGGAAAATGGTGATATACAAGCCCTTTAATATTTATGTTTGCAGAAGAAATTGCAGCGTTTATTTAAACCTTTGTTCTAACTTTATGCAGGTAGATAGATGCAAACAGACATTACATACCATTTTCTCTTAATATGATAAAAAAGATTTCAAACGCTGAACAAGGGCATAATAGTTTTGTTTTGATATTTCCTTATTAATTTGGAGCACCCAAAGGCATTAACAGTTACTTTCATGGCTGCCATTAACTGCAGCCATAACTTTGGCTTAAAATATACAGGCGTCCCCATTCTGAAGGCAAGCCCTCAGTTTCTCTTGTATTGTGTTTCATATTGTAACGATATAAAATTTGAAGTGTGTAAAATAAAATAAAATGAATTTAAATTGCAATAAAAATGAATTTAAATTGAAATAAAATGCATGTTGGAACGACTAGAGCTTAGTACCGGAATTAGGCAAAACCGGTACTAAGTACCGGTATATAAAAGTGACGGACGGTACTAAGTTAGCATGTAAGGGTTAAGGTGAATAAAATATTTCGTTACAAAATTTTAATAAGACTTACCGGGATATACTAAGCCGGAGCAACAAGGAACCTTTATTTCAAGGACCATGCCGTATTGTGGTACTGGTATTGAGTTGTATGGTGTAAATAAATAAACAACAATTTCATATTCAACATAAAAAGGTTATATTTTAAAGCAAACAAGTTATATACACAGAAATAGTAGGCAGATGGCCACTCAAAGTTAAATTTTAATGTTACGGGTTACACACATTCGATTCAATTTAATTTAATTATGATTAATTTTAATCTTAGGGCTTATTCTCACAACAATTCCGATTTATACAGGTCGACTTCTATTACAATAGGTTAAAATGACTAAGGACTCGTCACGATTAATTAAATCTAATCCGAAATTCGAACGGTAGTTAGTAATTGCATGGCCGCCTTCTTCATAAAATAATTTAGTGAAAAATATATATTGCGAACCTTATGTATCTAGAACGTTGGTAAATCTAATTCGGCCTGATAGACACGACCACGCAACCTGCTACGGATGCTGAACAATGATGATGGTTCTAGATAAGGCTGGAGAAGTCAACTCATGGCGCACGTCTTCGGAGGAAAAAATGTGTCATAAATACCGACTTTTTGGCGGTGCCTGGTGTCACGCCAAGAGCGGATGGACTGAAGATCAGGGTTGTCGGTGGCAAGGTGCGCTGGTGCCGTATAAGAAGACTATGGGCGCATGCTCAACCCGTCGATTAGACCCGCTGTGGAAAACAGTAGAAAAACAGCGGTTTGAGTCTTGATCGTCAAGCACAAATTGTTTTCTTTAGCAAAAGCTTTAAATTATGAGAACTCACGTTTAATTTCTTCTTCCTTCGTAAAGAGGAATATCCGCCGGGTCTGACGAGATATGTAATGGCGACAGTGAAAGACGCAGCCCAAAAAGGCTGATCGTGACTTGCGATCTCCATTTTGTGATCTTTGTCTACGTTTCGACCGACGCAATGTTCACCCATCCAAGACGTCACAAATTCCGATTTTTTAATAGCAAATTACGTTCCGCAATTCCCTAGTAACGAGTTGACTATCTTTTTTTGCCAGACCGTACTTCAAATGGATCGATCTGTCAAAGTCAACGTCACCGGCTTCATTCAAGCAAATATCGGGAATTATCTGTTTGCAAACGAGTTTTGTTTATTTGTTTGGAAATATTAGAAAAATACGAATTATGTGCCGTGTAGTGAATAAAAATAAATACCAGTGTATTGACAAATGTGTCCTACCAACAATATAGTTGACAGAAACTATGTCACGCAACTGCGATGTGAAAAGAAGGAGTTGTGATTTGCACTCAACTTTCTTCGCCAGAAATCAAGGTAATCTAGATTATACAAAGACCTAGGTGACAAGTAACGTACTACGTTACAATACCCCCCTTTTCGGAAAAGAGGTTAACGCAGTTAACCGTCCAAACAGCAGTGGAAGCTGATTGAAAAATTTAAAACTAAAATCAAAAATCTCCTAAACAAACTAACCAGTTACTAATCAAACGACAAATTAAATATACAAAAAAGCAAAGTACTATCTAAATAAACACCAAATCAAAATACATACTAAATAAACACCAAATCAAACTTCAAAAAAAGAAACCTATAAGTAATTGAAAGTCGGTTGTAGACAATAGCTAATAACTATCATTCTGTTTCACTATCTTCCAAGTTTCGCGTATGTTTGTCTAAACCAAAGACTTGTAAAGACAACTAAAACTTTACAAAATAGAGAGCAATGAATCATTGGCTCTTACAAAACTTACAAATCCTAATCCATCTTAATAACTAACAAATCCTACAACTATAATACAAACTTATAAATTCTAATCTATCTTAAGCATATCTTTAGCATGATATTTACCAATGGTACCAGTATGTAATTCACGAAGTTCATAAACAACATCCGATAGTTTCTTCTCTACTTTACATTTTACAAATTTAGGTGCTAACTTTGCGGAGAAAAATTGTGCCGCATTCGACTGGACAAAGTTTCTACGCCAAACAATATCTCCTTCCTTTGCTCGAAAGTGTTGCCGTCGTAAATTATATTTTTGTGCATTTTTTCGGTATGCTTGAGTCAGTGCTTCTTCCACTTTCACATAAACTTCAGCCAGTTCATTGAGTGCTGTTGCTGCCGCATTTCTGTCACCGATCGCTAAGTCATCAACTGATGTTGGTATATCCCTCATAATGGAATGGAAAGTACCGTCAGTGATAATTTCACGACCTGTTGCCAGAAAGTACGGTGTATAACCAGTGGCTAGATTTACTGTGCTGTTCAATGAAAGCTGAATCTGTTGGAGATATTTCGACCAATTGCGCTGATCCTGATCTACCAAAATCGACAAGCAGACTTCTACTGTCTTATTATACCTTTCGACGGTGTTTGATTGTGGAGTGTAGTAAGCATTGTAAAAAATTTTCGGAACGGAGTATTTGTTACAAAATGCTTTAAAGGATGCACTTTTAAAAATAGTTGCGTTGTCACATATCAGGATAGCTGGCGTTCCCCATTTAAATATTATCTCTTTTTCTAAGAATGATGTGACCGTTTGGGTGGTCGCTGTTCTAAGTGGGTGAATCCAAACATATTTTGTAAAAACATCCACGACTGTTAATATGTACACATGGCCAGAGTATGCTCTTGGTAAGGGCCCTATTATGTCAAGCGAGAGCGTGTTAAGAGGTGTATCAACCTGTTTTTGGTTTGTCATTAACCCGTGAGGAGGTGAAGTGGAATGCTTATAAGCTTTGCACTTTTCACACTTTGAAACAAACTCTTTGATGTCTCTAAACATATCCTTCCAGTAGTAGTGCTCTTTGACTTTAAGGTATGTCTTTAAAGTACCAGGGTGTACACTGCAAAAGGAGTCGTGGTTTTCTTTAATACACGTCTCAATCAAATGCCTTGGTAATACTAATTTCCAACTATTTCCTGATAACTTCTGGTTTATTTTGCAGAATCTATATAGGCGGTTGTCCTTCACTTGGTAGTTTCTGTAGCGCAATGGTTTATTCTGACATCCGGTATAAACTTTATTATACCAATCATCATTACTTGATTGAATGCCCCCGTCATAGGATATTGCACTAATGGAGACTCTGGATAAAGCGTCAGGAACAACGTTTAGTTTCCCAGGTTTGTGACAAATGTCAAAATTGTAAGAGGATATCTGCATTGCCCATCTCGCGAGTCTACCCGATGGGTTGCTCAGCGACTTCAACCAACGTAAACTCATGTGATCAGTAACGACCGTAAACTTCGAGCCTTCTATGTATGCTCTAAAATAATTGATGGAATCAACGACCGCCAACAATTCTCGCTCTGTCGTGCTATAGTTCCTTTCGGGTTTCGTGAGCAAGCGCGAGTGAAATGCTACCGGGTGCTGGATTCCCTCAATTTCTTGTAACAACACACTTCCTATCCCTACTGATGAAGCGTCGCACTCAATTGTGAAAGGTTGTGTAAAATCTGGCGATGCTAACAGTGGCGCTGTGATTAATGCTAGCTTAAGAGTTTTGAAAGACTCTTCGGCTGCTTCTGACCATTCGATGCTTTGACTACCTTTTCGCTTTCCAACCAATGGTGTCATCGGTGCGATGATGGAAGAGAAGTCTTTAACGAACCTCCGATAGTACGAACAAAGTCCTATAAAACCTCGCAGCTGCTTGGCCGTTTTCGGTTGGGGGAAATTTTCTATGCAGCTTAATTTTTCTGGGTCAGTACGCAAGCCTTCGGAATTTATAATATAACCCAAGTACTTAAGTTCTTCTTTACAAAAATCACACTTTTTCAGGTTAACTGTGAGGCCTGCCTCTTTAAGTGCTTTGCAAACAGCTGAAAGTATCGAGATGTGCTCCGAAAATGTAGGCGTTGCGATTAAAAGGTCATCTAGGTAACAAAATACTTTGCCGTCATACTTATGTTGAAATAACGAGTCTATTAATCTTTGCAATTCTGCGCCAGCGTTGGAAAGTCCAAACGGCATTCGTCTAAACTCAAATAATCCCCGGTTCGGTACAACAAAAGCCGTTTTTTCACAAGAATTTCCTTTCCCATCAACGCCATCCTGGTCTGATAATAAAATTTGCCAAAAACTAGAGGACAAATCGATTGAACTAAGATAATGTACTCCGCGCAAATTGTCTAGTATCGAATTAATGTAAGGAAGTGGATAAGAGTCCTTCACCGTGACATCATTCAACTTACGAGCGTCCAAACAAAACCTCCATGATCCATCTTTCTTCGGCGTCATAACAACCGGGTTTGACCATGGTGACCGTGATGGAGCTATGACACCAAGTTTCAACATTTCGTCCACTTCTTTATTCAACGCTGTCAATTTGGCTGGTGATAAAGGGTAGTATCTTTGTTTGATTGGATCTCCCTTTGTAACAATACTATGTTTGATTAGGTGGGTTTTTCCTAATCCAATTTTCTCTGATGAGATTGATTCAAAGCTTGCTATCACTTTCTCTAAAGATTCGGACTGGTCGCAAGTGAGACCATCCCTCGGAATCAATGCTTTAATTTCGCAGCATTCTGCATGTACGGTAGCCGTATTGTTGCTGGTTCTACCTCGACGAAGAAACTTTCCAAATTTAAAGATGTCTATCATTTTAAAATCTTCCGTGAAATCCATTCCACACAAAATTTTGTGGTGGATGTCCGGGCAAACTAAAAAAGTGACGATTTTATTAATATGATTGCACGAAATCGGCAAATTCATAGTACCTATTGAGGTGATTGGCGACAAGTCAGCCAATAAAACTGTGGAGCTTTCTTCCTTAAGTTCAAATCCCAGTTGTATAAAATAATTGTGGTGTCCCGCACCTAATACTGATATATGTGCCCCTGGGTCAAGTAAAGCTTCATTCTTTATATCAAGAACTGTAAAAGTGACAAACAGACGATTATCATTGACCAACGATGATATTTCAGGTTGGTGCACAGTTTGGTTACTGTCAGCTACTCTCTGGGGCGTTATTAGTTTTTTTGGGTGGAAACCTGTGGTGACGGACAACGAGAGCTGCTTTTGCACGCCGAGCAATCTCTAGTGAGCACGCCTCTGGCTCCACAGTTGAAACAAACTACGCCTGCAACTGACCTGCAAACCTTGTAGCTGTGACCACTCTTTTTGCATTTCAAACAAGTTAATGGAATACTATTTGGTCGCATCACCGGGTTGCTTGCTACCGCATTGACTTCCCGACTCTCCGAAGGTCTCGTCTGCTGCAATACGGACGAGTACGCCTCATAGTTCTTGGTGACATTAATTAATTGATCAAAAGACGTTATGTCATTTATCGCTAAAAGCTGTGCATAAGAACTGAGCATGTTATGTTTCACAATTTCTAACAAATTGTCTTGGGTAATTGGATCATCTAACCTAGCATTTAAGTCTTGCATATCTAAAACATAGAAAGATACAGATTGACCTGGTTGCTGTTTTCTTTCTCTAATCTGACGCTCAATGTTGTAATTGTAGTCCTTGGGTTGAAAATATTTCTTGAATTCCGAACAGACATCTGCCCAATTGACTAGTCTATGTCGAACCGTTCTATAGAACTTTAATGCCGTACCAGACAGTAGTTCTGAAAACCCTTGAACAAGCGTGGCTTCATCTATCTGTCGTGCAAATCTAGTTTCATTTACTCTCACCAAGAATTCGTCTACATCGGACTCACCGGTGAATTTCAAATTTAAAGATGCTAAGTTAAGTGACTTATAGTAAACGTTAGCACTCGGTGGAGCTGCTAAGTGTGGCCGCACGTCATGTTCAAATTTATTATGTGTTTGTGGTAAATTTTGACTAGTATAATCACTAACTTTGTTTGGTCGCGGTAGGGTTGCACTCGTGTGTGCAATTGGATATGGTAGTGCAGCCGTCGGATGGGTGTGCACATTGCGTGTGCCGTGATCGTATGACGTGGACGTAGGTGTTAACGTATAAGTTGACTGAGTTACTGTTGACTGTTGCAAAGAACCGTGCTGTTCAACTTCAAAGTTTAGATTGGTACGTGGTCTCATATTTATAGACTCCATAGGAATGTGAACTTCCTGCGAGCGTTGCGTGAAAGCAGTGCTTATATCGCAGCGTGGAGTTGAAACGATGTGGTGTGGTGAGGAAAATTCCGTTGACTTATCAGAACGTTCATCAGAATGGACCGACATGTTCACAAACGACTATGTTAAAATGTCTCTAAATATTACTAAATTACAATTATGTACACTTAAATGTTCTTAAAGGTATTACAAATAACGCTGTGGCACTCTCTTGCAACAGTTGTAAACAATAGTCATAAAAATTTATCGCAGTATGGTATTTTGCAAAGGTACATATAATTTCCAAACATAAAATTTATTTTCACAATACAATCAATAACCAGATTTAAATAATTCAAATTGTTCGGGCGCCATTGTAACGATATAAAATTTGAAGTGTGTAAAATAAAATAAAATGAATTTAAATTGCAATAAAAATGAATTTAAATTGAAATAAAATGCATGTTGGAACGACTAGAGCTTAGTACCGGAATTAGGCAAAACCGGTACTAAGTACCGGTATATAAAAGTGACGGACGGTACTAAGTTAGCATGTAAGGGTTAAGGTGAATAAAATATTTCGTTACAAAATTTTAATAAGACTTACCGGGATATACTAAGCCGGAGCAACAAGGAACCTTTATTTCAAGGACCGTGCCGTATTGTGGTACTGGTATTGAGTTGTATGGTGTAAATAAATAAACAACAATTTCATATTCAACATAAAAAGGTTATATTTTAAAGCAAACAAGTTATATACACAGAAATAGTAGGCAGATGGCCACTCAAAGTTAAATTTTAATGTTACGGGTTACACACATTCGATTCAATTTAATTTAATTATGATTAATTTTAATCTTAGGGCTTATTCTCACAACAATTCCGATTTATACAGGTCGACTTCTATTACAATAGGTTAAAATGACTAAGGACTCGTCACGATTAATTAAATCTAATCCGAAATTCGAACGGTAGTTAGTAATTGCATGGCCGCCTTCTTCATAAAATAATTTAGTGAAAAATATATATTGCGAATCTTATGTATCTAGAACGTTGGTAAATCTAATTCGGCCTGATAGACACGACCACGCAACCTGCTACGGATGCTGAACAATGATGATGGTTCTAGATAAGGCTGGAGAAGTCAACTCATGGCGCACGTCTTCGGAGGAAAAAATGTGTCATAAATACCGACTTTTTGGCGGTGCCTGGTGTCACGCCAAGAGCGGATGGACTGAAGATCAGGGTTGTCGGTGGCAAGGTGCGCTGGTGCCGTATAAGAAGACTATGGGCGCATGCTCAACCCGTCGATTAGACCCGCTGTGGAAAACAGTAGAAAAACAGCGGTTTGAGTCTTGATCGTCAAGCACAAATTGTTTTCTTTAGCAAAAGCTTTAAATTATGAGAACTCACGTTTAATTTCTTCTTCCTTCGTAAAGAGGAATATCCGCCGGGTCTGACGAGATATGTAATGGCGACAGTGAAAGACGCAGCCCAAAAAGGCTGATCGTGACTTGCGATCTCCATTTTGTGATCTTTGTCTACGTTTCGACCGACGCAATGTTCACCCATCCAAGACGTCACAAATTCCGATTTTTTAATAGCAAATTACGTTCCGCAATTCCCTAGTAACGAGTTGACTATCTTTTTTTGCCAGACCGTACTTCAAATGGATCGATCTGTCAAAGTCAACGTCACCGGCTTCATTCAAGCAAATATCGGGAATTATCTGTTTGCAAACGAGTTTTGTTTATTTGTTTGGAAATATTAGAAAAATACGAATTATGTGCCGTGTAGTGAATAAAAATAAATACCAGTGTATTGACAAATGTGTCCTACCAACAATATAGTTGACAGAAACTATGTCACGCAACTGCGATGTGAAAAGAAGGAGTTGTGATTTGCACTCAACTTTCTTCGCCAGAAATCAAGGTAATCTAGATTATACAAAGACCTAGGTGACAAGTAACGTACTACGTTACAATATTCTGTCGAAATTGTAAGCTTGTAACTTCTACCGTATTAGGTAGCTGGGAAACCTTTCAAGTTGAATTGAGAGGCCGTGTCGGAGGTCTTAATAGTGAAAACTTCGGCCAGCAATACTTCTAAACATTTTACGACTAAGTATGCTAACTTTTTTTTACATGAAATAGGCTCACGCTTTACTACAACTTGCCTGGTGTTAAGCAACGTTATAATCTACGTTCTAGCGCGCTTGCCTAGAAGAAACCGGTTTACTCTCGACTTGAAGACCGACAAATTATAGTTCAAGGGAAATAGAGATTCGGGCAAGGAGTTCCACAGTTTGGCTAAGTAGTTAGTGGTGTCATCACTCTTCATACAAATCGATGTCTTAATATCTGTTTTGGTTCACTGGCAAGAACAAATAAACATTTTGTAATGAATAAAGCACATGTGATTCGTATTGCTTCCGCGCAGAGTATTATATTTATCTCTAGACATGATATTTTAGCGTAAGATAAGAAAAGTGTTTAGCCATTAGTCCTTTTTTAATTCACTATTACACCCCACATACAAGCAATATAGTAATCAATTAAGATAAGATAAAAATAATTTATTTCCAAAACATTAATTCATGGTTTGCACAAATTGATACGTAATAATTATATAATTCATTACATTTTTGTTTGATAAAACTTAATGATTAATAATCTTAAATTATAAATGACGTGATTACTAGTACATAGTATAACGCAAATTTGATGTAGCGTAAAGAAATTATAAAATTTTGTAACTCGCATAGAATTAATCAATAACTAATTATGTGCATAACAACGGACCCCGAACTAGGCCGAGACCTGTATCTCGGTGATCCAAAATTGAATTTAATTCCATACTTGAAATTCGCGAAATTAGAAAGGTACTTATTTTAAAAGCATGTTTCTCTTTGTTTCAGACTTGTCAAAGAATAGATTCAGTGAAGTGCCAGACGAGCTCACGTCGTACTTGTATTTAGAAAAGTTGTTGTTATCGCAAAATGTGATCCGAAGTGTGCCTGACGCCGTCGGTGGTCTGCAGAGCCTCACCTACCTAGACTTAAGGTAATGATACACGCTTACATAAATTGCATGCGGTAGGATCTTGGTATATCTTTGAATTGTAGGTTTTAAAGGAATATACTACAACTATGAGAGTAAAGAACAGATTTAAGAATTCAAATGTACTTGTTTAACTAAAAAGTATGTTAGTAGGTACTTATGTTGAAAGCTTTGAGTACTACTAGTACATAGTTACTATCCTTTTTTTCGTAGTAGGTAAATCCTTTAAAAAATAATAAACATTTCTATATTTAATCATTTATTTCAGTCTCAATCTTACGGAAATCACATCACATACTTAATATTACTTAGTACCTAGTAATAAAAGTAACCGCCTCCATTATATTCATGGTTTTTACTCTCAAGATGGAGAAAAGACGCTAATTCTAAAAAAGTACGCATAACTCTACAGAGACATTCAGTTAAGTCATTTACTTAACTCCGAGGAAAATTATAAAATTACATAAGTTTTACGCTAATTCTAAAAAAGTACGCATAACTCTACAAAGACATTCAGTTAAGTCATTTACTTAACTTCGAGGAAAATTATAAAATTACATAAGTTTTCCTATACTATAATTAGCTTGTTGTTTTAGTGGTTATGTGGGTGACGGTGTACGATGAAAGTAAACACCAAATACCATAAATCCAAAGTCTATTTAAATATCCACAATATCAAAACAATAAAAACACGATTACAAGATGACGAGAACGAGACTGAATGTGAATTAGAAAGGCGGGCGCGTGTGTGCTTCGGAACAATCTATGAGGCACTGGTGGCCGAGCTCTCATGAGCGCTGGCCAGTGGCCGACGTCGGAACCGGTTTCGAGCTCGGTAGGTATCTCCGCGACACAGCCGCGACAACAATAGCGATGCTAAACAAGAGTTTACTCGCGGCTATGCTTGTGTAAATAATAATTATTAGGTTTAGTGTGATGTATGAATATTTGTGGAATGTAAGTGAGTAATGAATGTGGAGTGTCAATATATGTACTATGTATATAATATACTTATAAATAAATATTTAATGTGTGAAAATGTTTAGAATAAAATATTTATAAATGTTGAGTCACCTACAGTTGTAACACTTGCATCAATTCCATTTTAGCGTTCAGTTTAAATTCTTCCGGTATGCTCCTCAGATGTGGCAGCAATGACATCAGGAACATTTTGTCAGGGTCTTCATTGTCATCTTTCACTATTGTATCGACGTTCGCGAAAGCAAACTGTTTACTGGTACCTCCTTCTTCTGGGTAAATGTTTGCTTTGATAGAAGTCGTCGGTCTTGGAGCGGGACAGTCATCTGAGTCGTGACCCTGATCATTGTCTTGTGCATCAAAAACATCATCTTCATCCGAAGGATCATCATGTTTGCTCAACTTGAGTTTCTTCCTCCGCTTCCATCTTGGTTTCTTCTCGTCGCCCTCTTCTCCGGAATCTCCCTCGTCTCTAGGCTGGTCGGGAGACGGCATCTTCTGGTCTTTCATGAAAAGAAACTGCAGCTGCCTGCTGTATAAATACGGCTTCTTTGTTTGGTTCGGATTAGCGAGGGACTTTCGGAAGCAGTCTTTGAAGCTTTTCCATTTCTTCTGCAGCTGGAGTTCTGTAACATAATAATAATTTTTCATTAATGAAAAGGAAATATTATTATTAAGGAAATAAATACGTGTGATAATGTGCGTAACATGTAACCAAATTTTTTTCGATTTATTTATTTGTTCGTATATTAACTTACCAAGGTCTCGCAGTTCCCCTTTAGACATTTCCACGTCCGGTGGCATCAGTTCTTGTACGACCTCATTCCACAGTTTCATTCTCTGCCTTCTCCCTCTGTAGTCCTTATGGTCGTAATCCCATATACCCGGCCGTTTGCTTATAACCTCTATTAAATGCTCCGGGTCATATTCGACCTGCATTTTGGTGCCTTCACTTTATCACTGTCTTAAGAGTCCCGCCGCAATACCTACTACAAGTGGGTAATACTCGTAGGTACTCAATGTTTTCACTATTTTGTTCACTATGTGTGAATATAAACGGGCGGCAAGAACGCGGGCGCGGTGCAAACGAGCGGGCAGACGCCGCGTGACTGGCGTGCGGCGGGGGGAACGCCGCTGTTGCGCCGTAGAGTGGACGCGTCGACAACGCTAGGGTACATACATTTTTGTTTGGCTAGGAATATATTTTTGAAGAAAATTAAATCTTGTATTTTTTTTTATGGCTTTTGCGAAGATTTGACTTTGCAATTCTGCCAGTGTCAATTAATTTTGAACCTACTATTGTGTGACATATTGACATTCAATTAATGAAAAATGTTAAGTCATTGCTGATGCCAATGAATCGTCAAAAAAGGTTACAACACAAATTTAAGAACGTACTCGTTTGTTATGATCTTTTTGGCCGTGTCAATTAAACTGCTTAGTTCAAATTCGTCTCATTTTATTCCCAGGCATACATCCATTGTACAATTCATAAATTCAAAAACACGTATACTTACATACTATGTTTATCAATTATTTTTTTCCAAATTTGTATGTTATACATTCATATTAACTAAATTTCCTACAAGGAATCTTATGTTATCTAAGTAACTAATCTAAACACTAAAAGAAAGCTAGCACGCGAATTAACACATCAAGGTTATGTTCTCGATTCAAGTCTGACCTTAAATTAACAACATTATCGAAATCTTCAGAAAGTATAGTCACCCTTCGAGTATCGAGCGTGCCTGACGCTGCGGGCGAGGCGCGGGGCGGGCGCCGCGTGTTATCGCGGAGGGAGACGGGTCGTGCGACCGCGCGCGTTTTAGTCACTCGCGATATGTACCTAGTACCTACACCTAACCTCGAAGGCAATTTGTACAGAGATCGGTTCTTATCGGGTAAGCACGCTCCATCTTAGACCATAGTCTTTGCTTGCTATCAGGCAAACTACGGCCAAGTGCAAACCGGCTCAAGTTAAAAAAAATGTTATATTTGTTTCAAGGTTTTACATTAGATATAAGGCCTTTGTTTGAACGTCTGAAAAGCAACGGTGAAGTCGATAATGCAACACGCTAGCTCAGAAGAACTTATTCACTATTTTCTGTTTTCGTATGGGACAATAAATGATGCTCATAGATTGATACAATCCCCTCCCTGATTGGGAGGAAACGGAATATCAACGCATTTCCCAAATGACTTCTAAATTAATGCTTTCTATAGATTTGTACAAACAGGAATAAACTAACAGTTTTATGTCCTAAAGTTATGCCTGGAGCTTTTATTTTGTTTCTATTTCTGTCGTGTTGCACATAAATCGCCTTCGCATTTTGTCTGTATCTTCTTTGAACCGACTGATTTTACTCCTGTGTATTTTGAATTTATCATCGTATATTTTAGGTATGTTTGGGTCTTAAGACTTGTGGAATCTAGGTTAGAATGGTTAGAGTTTGAATATCCAAAGAAAAGTAATATTTTTAGATACGACCATATTGTTTCAGTTTCGTGGTAAAAGAAACTTAGTTAAACATTGTAGGTACCGTACATGTACATATTTGTAGTTATAACTATATTATAGTTAACTAACAATTGTGTCACTTTTAAAAACCCAGAGACATATTGAAATTGAAACCGTCTATTGATTGTGAATGTGCTAGAATGTATGGCATCTTCTATTTAAATGGCCGTCTGCGAACAAAGCTCCACTTGCATTGTCACCGAATGTATTCAGGCTGGCGCCGACTTCTAAAGGTTTTACTTGGAAGGCAAAAAAATCAGTAACTAAAGTCGCATTATGTAAAGTAGAAGTAGAAGTTCAAAGTTGCTAAGTGTCTTAGGTACTTATTTTGCGAAAGCATTCTTTATAAAAGCTGTAAAGCTTTTCTTGTAAAGCCTCCTTTGACTGGAACTAATAGAAATAACTTGGTAGGTAGGTATATCTAGGTATGATCTGGTCTGACCCGTGGCTTTTAATTTAATTTCTTTAAACTGACAACTCATTTTCGAAATGTTAATTTTGATATATGCAATACATCTATGGTATTCACAAGCTATGGTACTGCACTGTAGCATCACATACTTCCAAACACCATGAAGACTTCTGTTCATTGCAAAACTAGACTCTTTCACCTCGTCATAAGAGTCACGCAGTTCTGTGTCAGTCCAAAGATCAGTGGGTGGGGTGAACGACCTGAGATGTCATGGCCGTGTGTTCTTATTCGTCGCCGAGCACGTGGATATGTGATAACGTGCTGGTCTATCTGATAGTGGCGTTATTGTTGGAATTTAGACGAATTTTGGGGCTTTGATGAGAGATTTTGATGTAATCTGCTTACTAGTTTGCTCTCGAACGTGTGATTTGTACGTTCGAGAGCAAACTAGTAAGCAGAAGACCACTCCAGTAGAATTACAGGATGACGAATGTAAGATAACTCGGCAGAAAGTTTGATTCAGTTAATTAATATAACTTTTCTAAAAGCGACAAATCGAGTTTGTTATGAAGTAGGTATTTGGGAAACTGTTGAAAGGCTAGTGTATTCACTAATGTAAAGCAGAGCATGCACAACAATTGTTTTATTTTATCTAATGCTAAAGTAAGTATCATTGTCCTATCGCGGCGATGCTAGCCACAAATTAATTTCATAGCAACTCCCAAAGTTAAAAATACCTCGCGCCCGCTAATTCCATTACCTAATTGTTAGCAAAGCTGTTGCTAATTGTGCGGATACGTTACTCCATTCTCGACACGTCATAAACCCATGTTTGCCTGGTACCTACGTACCTTACTGCAAATTAGCACGCAGCTTGCACCCTGTTTACAAACAGGCCGGTTACCAGGAAAACATGAATACTAGGAAAGTGTGTACTACCTCCTCAGACTCTTGGAGCTAACTGTAGGTTCACTTTCGCGAAATACATGTATAACTATGTATCTACATACATGGTACGCTTACATGTTCCTTTATTGTTTACGGTTAATTTTACTGTCACCGTGGCATTCATTAGCTTCACAATAGTACAATGCGTACTTAATGATTCTGTAACTAGTACTAATCTGTAACAGGTCATAAGTTCACCTCTGTGAATGACGGCTATTCCTGGTTTGATTTAGCAATATTGGTACTTTTTTTTTCTAAACATGAGCATAGAATAGTTAATTTTATAGTAGTTTAGCCGTTGCTACAATGCGAGATAACTACGACAACTCAGAAATAATCCGCTGACGACTCTATTACAATACAATACTTTATTGCAATATATCATCTACTAAATAAGTAGTCGACATATTATTATAATTATTATATCTAACTAAATAACTTTAAAATCCTAAAGCGAGGCAGATCATACTAAGTGAAATATTTGCAACTGTATTATTAATTCGAAAGTAAGATCATTAAAACAACATCTGCTTAATTCGAGACGCATGGGGGATTGGCATTGACCAAATTGCGAAACAGGTTCTGCATCTCGCCATCGATATCACCTGCTTCAAATTGAGATCAAAACAACTATAAAGTTCAAAATACTACTTGCAGATATTCTTAGAAATTCAGATCTACCTACTTACATACATAATTAATAAAAAAAAATACGCCCACGTAAATAAATAAATCAGTCTCAATACAAATGGCGTTTGACTGCGACATACACTCCCTTATTACGGATAAACTATTGGCGACGAGCTGCTTACGGACCGTGAAAGTGTTGTTTACTTGTGCAGTTGAGTGTTGAGGCTCAGAGAAACAATGAATCTCCACCAGATACAGGAATTCAAGTTAAATGTGGACCGGTGGTCGACTTACGTCACTCGAGTGCGGGCGCTGCTCGAAATAAATGAAGTGAAACTTGCCGAATATTCAAAATATCTAGTGGCGGTAATCGGGACGGAGACACTAGATTTGATGATTGATTTATGTTTTCCTGAAAAGCCCGAGAAAGTAAAATTTGAGACTCTGGTGAAACTGGTGGATGATCATTTAGCCCCGAAGAGGTCCGTCATCGCTGAAAGAATGCTGTTTAGAGCTTGCAGACAAACGGAGTCGCATACTGTGGCGGAATATCTGGCGCAGTTAAAAAAATGCAGCAAAACTTGTGCGTTCACTACATCGGATATATTGAAGGAGAATCTCCGAGATCAGTTCGTGTACGGCCTGATTAGTGACAAAATACGACAACGACTGCTCACTGAAATGAACCTGTCGTTCGATCGAGCAGTCGAATTGGCATTGTCACTCGAGGCAGCGGTCAGGGACGCGCAAGGAGCTAGTTCGGCGAGCAGCGGAGGCGCCCGGGCGGCCGCTCACCAGGCGTAGGGTAGCGGAGCCCGCGCCGCGGGCAGGGGCCGGGGCTAGTCCGGAGCGCCCGCACAACACCAGGGCGCAGCGTGCTACCGATGCGGGCGGGCGCACCCCGCGCACAGCTGCAGGTTCGCCAGGGTCGTCTGCTATGTGTGCGGGACCACGGGGCATATAGCAAAGGTGTGCTGCCAGCGGCGATGCGGTGACGTCAGGAATGTAGAAGATAACCCAAGTCTATCGACGTCGAGCGAAGGTGAAGAAGAGGACGACTACGTGTACCACATAGGCGGGGAAGAGGACGAGCGCTGGATGGTGCCAGTCAAGGTCAACGACGTCCCCGTCACCATGGAGGGCGACACCGGAGCAGGTGTCACTATTATTAGCAAGAGTACGTATCGTGAACATTTTAGTTACATCGAGTTACGCTCGCGTAAATCTATGTTAAGGCGAGTCACCAGTGAAAAAGCGGAAAAAACGTTTTACTATATAAAATTTTTTAGGTATTTACTCCTTAATATCGGTCTTGCAAAAAATATACAATATACTTAAGGATATTGTCTGAGGAATGTGCTAATTTGTTACACGATAGGGTATACTTTACTCGATCATAAAAAAATTCAAAGACAGCTTAATGTAAAAGTCTAAATCGAATATCTTATTAATAAAATTTCTGACTTTACACATCATTTTTATATAGAAATGTTTCTCTTTAAATACTACAGAGAACCTGCTAAAATTTGGGTTTCAACTAAAGTCCTATAATTTTGAGTTAATTATTAATCCCAAAACTTGAATATTTCCCAGCAGTTTGACAAGACGCCGCGCCGCCCGCTACCCCGTCAGTCGCAATCGGGCGCTTGCCAACGTTAGACCTGTGCCAAATTTTCTCCGCCCGTTCTTACATTCTTGCCACAGTGTAATAATTGAAAATGGCTAATAAAAAAAATAAAGTTAGGAAGAAATCAGTGTTAATATCTAAAAGAAGGACAGGGAAAGAGAACTATAAGAAACGATATGTAAATTACTCCCTTTTATAGTAAAATTATGAAGATTACTCTTTTTTTTAAAGTTAAATTACTAAGCACGCAACAATATTTCTAAAAGTGGCCCAATTTTTTTATTCTTTATGTTTCTCCAAAGGTATCTGAGAATTTTCTATAATTTTAGTTGATTTCGTAAATTTTCGTCATTACTTGCCACAGACTAAATTATATCAGTATGACCAAAAGTATGAACCTATGTACGAGTACTCTATAATTAATTAATTTAGGTCGAAAAAGCAGTCTCGAGTATCTAATACTACCAGTCCATTAGTAGAATTGCAACCTGTGAATTTCAATACTTCAACGACAGATGGGTAAGTGGATCATGTACTAAACAATAATACCATAAAATAGGCCGATCTATCTATTTTTTATATTATTTACTATTGACTATAAACTCTACAGCTGATAAAGAATGACTTGCAGAATGTGATGATAAATTATCTCAAAATAATATCAATAATGAGTGAGTATATTATAACATCATTAGTTTGTCACATAATACACAAAACAGAACCAACCTGAATTTATACAATCATAAACGTAATAATTATGGTAATTTATCTTTGTTGTTATTTGTTGTTACGACTGTATGTGTTCGAAATAAATAAAATAATTGCGGCAACAGAAATACATCTTCTAAAAAAACTGTCTAACTATCACGGTTTATAAGATACAGCCTGGTGACATACGGACGGACAGACAGACAGACAGACAGCGTAGTCTTAGTAATAGTGTCCCGTTTTTTACCCTTTGGGTACGGAACCCTAAAAACAGATCCAAGCAGAATATCCAAACAGAATGTATACGATAATAAACGTAATATATGTGGTGATATTTTTTTTTGCATGTTATCTAAGCAGCGAATATACAAAGTCACGGCAATTTTATTTATATAACCTATGTATTTTTTTTTCAAACAACAAACACGACTTTGTTTTATTTTTATAGATATAAAGTAATAAATTATTACTTAGCTTATTTAAAACTGACAAAAATAACATTTTACATTAATAGAAGTTGATCATAGTATAACAGCTGAAATATTTACACTGTGGCGTAGTGCTAACGTTACGAGAAATGGACAGCGCGCGGAGTGAGACGCGCGGGCGGCCCCCCACACCTCACCTCCTAAAATCGTAGTTCGCGCGAAAATGCCTCGCCTTAAGAATGTATAACGGCGATAAAGTTACCTCATTAGGGAATTTTGTATGTGAGGCTACTTGTTGTTACAAGACAGTGAAGGGATTAACTTTAGTAGAAATAGATAACGAGCACAGTAATCCCATAATGGGTCGAGATTGGATGCGCGCGTTCGGTATAAAGTTTCCTACTGAAACGTACTCGCCGTCCAATCGACTGATTTGTTATTGAATAGACTAAGTTTACGCTGTGTGAATATAGTGCATATGTTATTTGATTTGTATACTGTTATGTTAGAATTAAGTACGATATTGCTGAGTAGGCAAAATTGTATTGTATAATCGTGAATGGAATTTTTGTGGGTGGAGTGTAAAATTAGTTTGTAAATTAGTTACATTACTGAGGTTTTTTGTACTGGTTTGTGTAGTTTTAACAAGATAAAAATAGATTAAACAAATAGATAAGTTGTATCCCTTCTAGTATAATGTATTGTTTATACAATAGTATTATGTTAGTTATAGTACTTATATGTAGTTTCGTGTAAAATTATGCGCATCATTTAGAGCGGGGAGGATGTTATATATCGTATTGACAGAAGTCATAGTATTATGTATCTACCCCCTTAAGTAGTTACTAAGTGTTGCTTATCATCTACCCGATATAAATAAATCAGTCTCAATACAAATGGCGTTTGACTGCGACATACACTCCCTTATTACGGATAAACTAGTTACTAACTATTCTAATAACTTACTTAATAAGGACTACTTTGTTTTTGGTTTGTTTCCTATTCAAATTAATTGTGCATGTTTCACCAGTTATGCATTCACACTTATACCAAATTAACGTATGAAAACATTCTGCCCATAAAATCACTGAGTATAACTAGAATTATTTACGTCTGAATAAACTCTTTTACTACATATTCAAAGTCGACAATCATCCTAAAACCGGTTGATCCTGTTCACAGCATTCCCTGGATGTGTGATCATTTAATTGCTGATCATTTGACCCGCAGTTTAGGACGGCGCCAGTTAAGCCAGAGGTTATCAACACAAATTGGTGTTATTTATTGTCACCATATACATGGGTTAGATTACAACCAAGTAATTGTAACAATCAATAGCATTGGTTTCAGGTCTTTACTACGTTTTTGCTCGTTTAATCATTACTTAATAGATACATATTGCATTCATTGTCGTCTGATGGAACTGGAATCTGCTTTCAGTCAGACACGACCAGTTTTGATGTATGAACCATTATGATAGATATTTATACATAGTTTTATTTTACATTTAGTCATAGTTTATCTTGATAATAATTTACAACCTAAAACCACGACCACGCTTATCTACTATTCTAAATTTTATTACATTGGTTCGTATTAGGAAACAACCAGAAAATTGAAAAACAAACTGTCGCCCTTTTTTAAAAAAATATACATTGTCGTCTTCACTACCATGGGCTTTGAAAGTCGAAACTCCATAATAATTTTCTAAGCGAATCATTAGCCGTCTTTTCAAACCTCATAACCACCATTTCCGGGTACATCTGCACCGACACCTCAAACTGCTTATTTCATTTACGAAGTACGCCCATGAAATGGCTAGAACAGTGTCGTAAATGGCAGTACGTCCGACCGTAAATCACGCATTGTGAGCTTTGTTTTGATTTCGGTTGGCTGCGCCGGCGCACGCACCGTGCCGGCGATCAAATCGCGCATGCGCGTGACATGCAGTCAGTCGTGCTTTGGAAATGAAACGTGGGCACTTACCTTTACATCCTTGGTGCGATCCAGTTGTATGCGTTTACCAATCAAGCCTCAATTCTACTAGTAAAGCTTAGATAAGTTGTATGAACAGGAACGTGTTAGAAACACGGTATCTACCAACTTTTCCCTAAAGAGTGATAGCTATACCTAAGGCAAATTCCATCCTTGTTAGATTAATTACTTAATCAGATTCCATGTTTTTATCTGACATTTAATTACAGAATGGTAGATGGTGGTACAGCCTATTGCCAAATGCGCCACAATGGTGGTCAGACTTGGCGACAGTGTCATTTTGCAACCCGATTTGACGCACTCGATGGGATCACTTCTACTCGTATTTGCGTTGTTTCGTTCTGAAATCAATGCGCTGATTTGATTAATGATGGTCCAACTACAAAGGTTGACAGTAAATGTAAAAAAGACCAAAGCGATGATTCCATCAAAATAATCGGCACAAGCAATAGTCCCGCAGGCACAACCAAAACGTAATCCCAATTGGTTCCAGGATTTTCTCCACCCACATGTCCTTATTCCCTTGCACCCTCGAAACAATCAATACAGTATCGACCTTGAAACGCCCGCGTGGTGTTGCGACCAATTTGCACCGAATGTAGGGGAAGGGGCCCAAATTGCATTTATAAAATGTAATTGCCGGCCGTTTTCTCAGAACAAGTGTTGAGAGGCTTCGCTGACTGAATTATTTTAGAGGGCATTTAAATTGGTGTAGCCTGAGTTAAAAGGAAAGTCTGGTATGAAATTCGGTTGTTGACTAATTTTCGTAAACTACCCCAAAATGTTATAAGTCACTAAAAGAACCGCTTTACGACTGTTTTTCTTAAATGTTGAGCCATTTTAATAACCAAAAGGCAGTTTTAACAAATACATATCTAAAACGCTAGGTCACGTGATAAGTCAGAGGCGTGACGTCACAATGTAAAAAACAAACAAAAAACAATACGATAGGGCTACGCGTAGATAGGTATTGGTTAATTCGTTAGGTTCTTTGTTCAAGATTTATGTAAAAATGGATTCAAAGTCTTACAGAATATGTAAGTAATAGCACAGCATAGTATATTCATCTATACCTAGTTGCTAGTTGCAAAAAATAGTAAACAAACCGTCGGCTCTCACAAAATCACAAATTTTTTGATAAAATCACTCCGCTTCGGTATTTTTAATAGTTCTTGTACACAAACGGTTCATGTATGCTACTATTTACACACGTAGAACACTTTGATTCAACATAATTACGCTGTATTTCACTAAAATACGAAGACGTTATCGAAACAGCAAAATCTTTTGACAAACACTCTATGATGGACTTTAACGTCACTCAAACATCATTTTAGTGATGGGAATGGTATTTAAAGAATGAACGTAAAATAAGACTAGGAGAATGAATGCGTTCATTTGCAACATATTGACAGCGATTCGAGAACATTGGACCAAACCAAAATTAGCCGGACTACATTTTTTATTTTGGTGCAAAACTAACTATAACCTATTCAGCGTTTCTTCAGAACTAAATTAAAAAATGGTCATAGACAAATATGAACCAAATTGAGTTGAGTTCATCACGCCATCTAGTGGCAAGTAGTAATATTAGTTTGAAACCTGGACAATAGAGCGAGTAAATAACTAATTACTGCCCAATATTTTATCTGTGTGTATATTATATCTGTATCATCTGTATTTTTTTTCTTGGGCCCTAACTTTGTATTGTGCCAATTATCAAGTAAAAATTATCATCTGCATTGATCACTCCCGAGACGTCGCCCTAGCAACAATGGTTTTGTTATTTTTCATTTTGATTATTTATAACCTATTTATGCTAATTTATTTCAATGTTTTCTAGTTAATCTTTAATGATTATTTCTTTCTTTCGTTCTAATTAACATCATTTATCTGTAAAATGGTAGTTAGTTTTTAATCATACCATGGGACTTAGGTATTTCATATAATAATGCTATGTAATTCAAGAAAAACAGGTTCTGGCTTTTTACACATTCTTTCAATGGATAAACTACTGCTGCCACGACGAATTCGATATATCTTTCAGGACGAATTGCGATAACTATTGAAACTGCTGTAATTGAAAGCAGAAACTCATATACAAGCAAAACAAATACACGAAACTAAATTTTATTCGTCACGTTTTAGGTCTTGTCTGATTTGACGCTTAGCGATCAAATTTTAGACAGAAATTTCGTTAAATTATCGCCGTCGAACTTTGACGATCAATCCTGTGGACCCGAAAAAGCGCGTATACCCGAAAGGGACGACGACAAATGACGTAGAATCTCAGGGCTGCCAGAGTCATAAAAATTCCCCTACTTTTGTTCATACTTACACACATACACACACGTATAAAAGTTGTACGTAATCATTATTATCACCTGAAAAAGGGACTCATATAAAAATGACACACACAGTATGTCGATAAAATTTTAAGCAGGAATAAATTATACTAAGTAGGATTTGTAAACAAAATAACTATATGTATATTTATTTCAAGGAAAACTATTTACATTGAAAAAACAAAGAATAAAGTAATAACCAACTACTTAAATAATTTGTTAATATTTTTTCTGGTTTAAAGTAAGAATATTAAAAAAAACTACTTAAACATATCTACAAATTTACAAAACGTCTTAACTAAAACTGTACATGAATATTACAAATAACAGAAATTTTCCTTTGGAATATCTAAATTCATGTACTTCATTTTTAACTTTTATTTTTGTATTTTTCTTAACAATTTTTTTTGTTATTTAAATTCAGATTACGTTGTTTTTCATTTCAATTCAGAGTACTTTATTTATGGAACTCTGGAAAAAATATGTATATAGTGATTTTCCGCTGCGACTGCTCCATAACCGACTTCAAACAACAAACTTGATGGTTTTTTGGTGTGTTCCTCCATATACTACCGCCACACCTCACCTCTTAACCAAAGTGGCCTCCGTGGCTCTTAAGATCTTACCAACACCGTACCTTGTGTCTTCAAGTTTTGTAGTTCTCCTTCGGCAAGATATTCTCGTCGACACGGGTTTCGCCTCTCCACGTGCATGTTTTGGAGGTTCCCAGTTATGTCGCCCTGTTGCATTAATCCAAATTTCACGAACGCTTGGATCCATCGGAAATCTATATAAATAAAAATAAATATATATGTGGTATATAATTAAAAATTCTAAATGTTTTTTTTGTCATTATTGTAGTGCTTCTTTGCAGAGTGATATGCCTATATGTTGCTATGCCTATTTCGACTCAAATCATCTTTATAATTTTTTGGGTAAATTGCCAAAACGAAACTGGTATCACCAAAAACCGTTTAACCCGATCAAATTCAAAATACTGCAAAATGACAACTATGTTTGACAAACGCTTTGCGAGTAAAACAGTTTACTATACTTTAAATTTAGCCGAGTAATCTAATAAAAACAATTCATGTTTTTAGTCTTATTTTACGATTTATAATCCATATAAATAGCGTTTCAATAAAGCAGGGCTCTCATTGCTCCTAAATTAGTCATAATCAAGTCACATTGTCGTAAAAGTATCGTACTTACGTATGAAAGGATATATTTTCATCTTTCCGTTCACTACGGCTTTTACAGCCTTTTACATAGCAAATCACCATGTTCTATGAAATTTTCTTCAATAATTCACTATGTAAATCAAGTTTTTTCACACTTAGCACTCGTAATCACCATATAAAAGCAAAAATATTTTTCACGCAACTGCCATGTTGGGCGCTACCGAGTAATGACCAACGAAACAAAAAGTGAAATTTAGACAAAGACAAAATCCGATTCCTGTCTCTTTCGCTCTTAGGTTTTCTTGATATAGTTGTCCCACTCGCTCATTACTTGTCAACTCCGTCTGATTGATGCTCGAAGCCGTCGAATAGCTTGTTGACGTTTTCAACTAAATTGAATGACCATAAACAATTCAGTCGTCTCGATCTAAAAATAGTTTCTTCGTAAAAATAGTTTGTTAGTTCGAATAACAAAACCAGTTTGACAGGGACTAAACCATTTAGTGGTAATTTAGTTTAATTGCGTGTGCCATCGAATTAGCACCATTACTTAGTACCTATAGTAACTAGTAATAAAAGTAACCGCCTCCATTATATTCATGGTTTTTACTCTCGCGATGGAGAAAAGACGCTAATTCTAAAAAAGTACGCATAACTCTACAAAGACATTCAGTTAAGTCATTTACTTAACTTCGAGGAAAATTATAAAATTACATAAGTTTTCCTATACTATAATTAGCTTGTTCTAACACTTGCATCAATTCCATTTTAGCGTTCAGTTTAAATTCTTCTGGTATGCTCCTCAGATGTGGCAGCAATGACATCAGGAACATTTTGTCAGGGTCTTCATTGTTATCTTTCACTATTGTATCGACGTTCGCGAAAGCAAACTGTTTACTGGTACCTCCTTCTTCTGGGTAAATGTTTGCTTTGATAGAAGTCGTCGGTCTTGGAGCGGGACAGTCATCTGAGTCGTGACCCTGATCATTGTCTTGTGCATCAAAAACATCATCTTCATCCGAAGGATCATCATGTTTGCTCAACTTGAGTTTCTTCCTCCGCTTCCATCTTGGTTTCTTCTCGTCGCACTCTTCTCCGGAATCTCCCTCGTCTCTAGGCTGGTCGGGAGACGGCATCTTCTGGTCTTTCATGAGAAACTGCAGCTGCCTGCTGTATAAATACGGCTTCTTTGTTTGGTTCGGATAAGCGAGGTACTTTCGGAAGCAGTCTTTGAGGCTTTTCCATTTCTTCTGCAGCTGGAGTTCTGTAACAAAATAATAATTCTTCATTAATGAAAAGGAAATATTATTATTAAGGAAATAAATTCGTGTGATAATGTGCGTAACATGTAACCAAATTTTTTTCGATTTATTTATTTGTTCGTATATTAACTTACCAAGCTCTCGCAGTTCCCCTTTAGACATTTCCACGTCCGGTGGCATCAGTTCTTGTACGACCTCATTCCACAGTTTCATTCTCTGCCTTTTCTCTCTGTAGTCCTTATGGTCGTAATCCCATATACCCGGCCGTTTGCTTATAACCTCTATTAAATGCTCCGGGTCATATTCGAACTGCATTTTGGTGCCTTCACTTTATCACTGTCTTAAGAGTCCCGCCGCAATACCTACTACAAGTGGGTAATACTCGTAGGTACTCAATGTTTTCACTATTTTGTTCACTATGTGTGAATATAAACGGGCGGCAATAACGCGGCCGCGGTGCAAACGAGCGGGCAGACGCCGCGTGACTGGCGTGCGGCGGGGGGAACGCCGCTGTTGCGCCGTAGAGTGGACGCGTCGACAACGCTAGGGTACATACATTTTTATGTTTGGCTAGGAATATATTTTTAAAGAAAATTAAATCTGGTATTAATTTTGAACCTACTATTGTTTGACATATTGACATTCAATTAATGAAAAATGTTAAGTCATTGCTGATGCCAATGAATCGTCAAAAAAGGTTACAACACAAATTTAAGAACGTACTCGTTTGTTATGATCTTTTTGGCCGTGTCAATTAAACTGCTTAGTTCAAATCCGTCTCATTTTATTCCCAGGCATACGTCCATTGTACATTTCATAAATTGAAAAACACGTATACTTACATACTATGTTTATCAATTTTTTTTTCAAATTTGTATGTAATACATTCATATTAACTAAATTTCCTACAAGGAATCTTATGTTATCTAGGTAACTAATCTAAACACTAAAAGAAAGCTAGCACGCGAATTAACACATCAAGGTTATGTTCTCGATTCAAGTCTGACCTTAAATTAACAACATTATCGAAATCTTCAGAAAGTATAGTCACCCTTCGAGTATCGAGCGTGCCTGACGCTGCGGGCGAGGCGCGGGGCGGGCGCCGCGTGTTATCGCGGAGGGAGACGGGTCGTGCGACCGCGCGCGTTTAACCTCGAAGGCAATTTGTACAGAGATCGGTTCTTATCGGGTAAGCACGCTCCATCTTAGACCATAGTCTTTGCTTGCTATCAGGCAAACTACGGCCAAGTGCAAACCGGCTCAAGTTAAAAAAAATGTTATATTTGTTTCAAGGTTTTACATTAGATATAAGGCCTTTGTTTGAACGTCTGAAAAGCAACGGTGAAGTCGATAATGCAACACGCTAGCTCAGAAGAACTTATTCACTATTTCCTGTTTTCGTATGGGACAATAAATGATGCTCATAGATTGATACAATCCCCTGATTGGGAGGAAACGGAATATCAACGCATTTCCCAAATGACTTCTAAATTAATGCTTTCTATAGATTTGTACAAACAGGAATAAACTAACAGTTTTATGTCCTAAAGTTATGCCTGGAGCTTTTATTTTGTTTCTATTTCTGTCGTGTTGCACATAAATCGCCTTCGCATTTTGTCTGTATCTTCTTTGAACCGACTGATTTTACTCCTGTGTATTTTGAATTTATCATCGTATATTTTAGGTATGTTTGGGTCTTAAGACTTGTGGAATCTAGGTTAGAATGGTTAGAGTTTGAATATCCAAAGAAAAGTAATATTTTTAGATACGACCATATTGTTTCAGTTTCGTGGTAAAAGAAACTTAGTTAAACATTGTAGGTACCGTACATGTACATATTTGTAGTTATAACTATATTATAGTTAACTAACAATTGTGTCACTTTTAAAAACCCAGAGACATATTGAAATTGAAACCGTCTATTGATTGTGAATGTGCTAGAATGTATGGCATCTTCTATTTAAATGGCCGTCTGCGAACAAAGCTCCACTTGCATTGTCACCGAATGTATTCAGGCTGGCGCCGACTTCTAAAGGTTTGACTTGGAAGGCAAAAAAATCAGTAACTAAAGTCGCATTATGTAAAGTAGAAGTAGAAGTTCAAAGTTGCTAAGTGTCTTAGGTACTTATTTCGCGAAAGCATTCTTTATAAAAGCTGTAAAGCTTTTCTTGTAAAGCCTCCTTTGACTGGAACTAAAAGAAATAACTTGGTGGGTAGGTAGGTATATCTAGGTATGATCTGGTCTGACCCGTGGCTTTTAATTTCTTTAAACTGACAACTCATTTTCGAAATGTTAATTTTGATATATGCAATACATCTATGGTATTCACAAGCTATGGTACTGCACTGTAGCATCACATACTTCCAAACACCATGAAGACTTCTGTTCTTTGCAAAACTAGACTCTTTCACCTCGTCATAAGAGTCACGCAGTTCTGTGTCAGTCCAAAGATCAGTGGGTGGGGTGAACGACCTGAGAAATTATTTTAGATGATTAGGTTAGTCTCTTTATAGGTTGATAAATATGCATTTCGAAGAAGGCAATTATTGCGTCAGATTTCTTCCAATAGTTTAGTTCCTTTTCAAAAGCAAAACACCATACGATAACACCATACGATCAAAGCGATAAGTCACCTTACCAAAGAAATAATTCACTTTCTCCTTTCTCTACACAAAGGGCGCTGCCCTGCGACCCTTCGCAGCAATAAACTTGCCCCTAGAGGCAATGTTATTCCACTGTCAGCTAATTTGAAGCCCATGTTTGAAGATCTGAGGATACACGACTCCATTAGCCCCGGTCTCGCTTCGTAACTTGGCAACGTTGTGCAAACTATTCGAAAGAACTTTGTCCGACGCTAGAACTAACATCCAACTCGATAAAGTGAACGTGACGTGTTTAACTTGCGGCGGCTAAGTGAATTAGATTTTGTTGAATTTAATGCGGTGCCAAAAGCTTCATCCAGACTGTTCAGCAGTTTCAAAGATTGTTTTTCCAGTTATGAATCTTAACTTTGTTAGTGAACTCATTGACGTTTTTAATATTAATTCAAATACTAAGCAGTGCCTCATTCTAATTTAAATGGAAAGTATGAGTCCAGCACAGCATGGTTCTTGCTACAATGCAATAAATTATAGCCCAATCATGTGCTTTCTTGTATTCTTGCCAACTAATCATCATGAAACAGATGTCAAATGCAATGCAATAACAGCTATTTCTAATATTACGTGAATCGTTTGTGTTGTAACATAGTAGATTCAAACACGTTATGTACCTAGTTGTATTTACTCGTCAAGTCAAGCAGAGAGCGTATTTACACAGTATACGCCAAGCCTAGTGTGTTATCTGGTGAAACCACATGTCTCAAGGTTTTACCCAACCATTTATGGAGCTCAGCACGATAACGGTCGCATCAGTCAAGTCTCAACGGATCTTATTGAGAATTCTGTACCACTTGAGATGTGCCTGTTGACAGACTAGTTTTTATCTCTGTTTTATTCGTGGAGCCTTTTTTCGAAGAACGCATCAATGTTAATTGCGAGTTCGATGCTAAAACTGTGTCTTATTTATTGACTTGTGCTATGAGCTCATGTTAGTACTCGCAAAGTTTTATGACTGTTTCTTTAAATAGTAGTAGTCTTCGTTTTGTGATCGATAAGTCTTTCGGGGTAACCTTCGAACGCCTTCAAAGCTCTTTAACCTAAGTTACTTTATCTGTGCTCATATTTTGTTGAAAGCCTCTATTGACACGAGCTTCTACAAAAAATACAAAAGCTCTACCCTTCAAGAGCATATTCATTTTGAAAATAAACAGCATTCAGTTATGTTTATCTAACTTGGTTCTCGTCAAAACTGCTCTTAGGCACACATCGATCGATCACCCTCTTGTTTGTTTTACAGTTAGCGGCTTATGTTTCACTTCATTGTTTATAATCGCTGCCATATGATATTTTTAGAGGCGTGACGCCTTCTCTTTATGAAAAAGATACCAGGGGCTTCTTTGTCGATAATTGTGAGATGCTACTATGAAATACTTGAAATACTTAAACATTTTAAAGTTAAGCTTCAAAATTCAGTCTGATTCCCTAGAATTTGATTCTAGGGGTTCAAGATCTTCCGTACAACGACCCTGCATCTATTTATCGATTCCTAGATAGTGCCGGCGTCCAGTTACCTAGCAACGTGTCTAGACGGTAAAAAAACTTCAATGTATGAGCCAACATGAGCTCGAGGTGAAGCTTCTGCGCCGTCTTATTTGTTCTAATAATAAACGTGATAAAATGTTTGCGGTAACTGCACCATAACCAGTAATGGAGCCATGAACGATGCGTCGACTCCTATGTCATAAACAAGCTCTTGCAGTGTAATTTTAAACCCCTTGGTCGCATGCGATGACAGCAGAATGATCTTGCTTGCATATACAAACTCACTGCAAAACTTAACAATTCTATGTGTTCATATCACATTACATTGTTATGAACGTAAGTAAGGGTCACCTACCGCAGCTTTTTCCTGGTACGGAGAGGTACATCACTATCTTATCAAGCTAAATTGTCGCGTTGTGTGTGGCCAATATAGCTCCTGATAGCGATGACGTAAGACCTCAGCTCATCAGTCTCTAGGGAGGCCTTCCATTAGTCACGCCCCAGTTACGATCCCGCATAACACCATGCAAACAGATAAAATGTGAAAGCATTCTTTATGCCGTTCCGCCGTATAAAGTACAGGAAGTTCGGTTATACACTTCACCATCGATGTTTACGAGATCTCTCTGGCACGTACTATACTAAACAGAAACACTTACACCTAGTTAGCTACTTTTAGACGGCCACCGATTTAGTGGCGATCTGATTACAAGCAAACATGTTTTCAGAAATTGGCATGCATGAGTATTTTTGGTGCTCGATTTTGGTGTTTGGGTGCATTTGTTTACGCCCGCGTTCGTTGACTTTTTGGCACAGTTAATGCATTGCGGGGAGTAACATTTTGATGCTGCTTCGCTATTAGCTATTAGTAATCGTGTTCCCGTTAGTTATTTCCATCAGTTGCACAATCCATCCACTTCTGTCTAATCGCCCGCTGCTCCGCTGTAACGTGCCAATTAGCAGTTGGGATACGGAAGGTGTATGTTACGACTGACTTTTGTATCTCAAAAAGAGCAGTCATTTCTCAACGTCTGTGTGATGTGTGGGAGATTTCTTCACCGCAAAAGTGAAACTAATCTGAATAAGGTCTCGTCGTCTCTATTTTCAATAACAATGCGACGTTAGATTGAAATAACTTTTTATCAGTTTTTACAAACTATCTTGATTACTGCTTGGGTACCGTACCTCACTCTGCTTTTTATAGGATCTGTCTTAAACACAAACACAAAAGCAATCGTCAAAAGATCTCGTCTCCAGAATATAATAAATTGGTTACTGTTAAAAAGGTTTTTGTCCATGCTCAAATCTAGTAAAGTGTTGATACATCGGTCTGTTTTAAAGCTTATATAACAAGGAATTTGATATCACTTTAGTGATAAGGTAGCCCAATGTCCTTGATTACCTTCCACCTTTTTATGTTAATTGTGTTCTTTATTTTGGTGTACAATAAAGTATATTTGATTGATTGATTTGAATATGGGTCTGGGTTGATTTCTTAAAAAGTCAACTGAGTCGTAATTGTTAGCTTCTGCTTGTTCCAGTTCCAACCAGCTGACGGAGTTGCCCCGCGAAGTATGCCAGATGCCGCTGCAGGTCCTGCTGGTCCCCGACAACATGCTGACGAGCCTGCCCAAGGAGATCGGCAAGATGGCCGCTCTGGCCGAGCTGGACGCCTCCAACAACCGGCTCACACAAGTGCCTATGACGCTGGGCGACTGCGCCAGCCTGCGTGCCTTGGACCTTAGCAATAATCAACTCGGACTTTTGCCTTTACGTGAGTATATTAGCGCCCGTAGCTCAGCTAGCGGAGGCAATCGCATGCGATTACCAATGATAAGCAAAGGTCGACGCGGTTAGTCCTTGCATGGGCGATTAAGAGGTGGCACTCCATTTTGAAAGCTTCCGTGGGTCGGATGACACGTTAAATTGTAGGTCCCAGCTGTTTGTCTAGTACGGCAGTCGTTAAGCCATGGCAGAGGCCCTTAGGGCGGCTTGATAGACTCTCGACGCCAGAGTTGCCCACGCTCATTTGATAAGAAGAAGACGTGTGTATTTTTTGTCTGTCTTCCTCTATTCTATTTTGCTTTATCATTGAAGAGTCTAATCATTGAGGTAACCAGCTAAAAGCAATCTGCTGAAAATCACAACTACTGAAATATTTTGTTATATTATGTTTATTATTATTTTTGACCTTAAGAATCTCATGCTTGAGTACTTTAACGTGAGTATTGGAATGACTAAGTATGACTTGGTGCGAAAAAAATGTAAATTGTGTCCTGTGTATTATTCTTTATTCTGTGCCTGAGTCAGGAAAAAAACTGATCATGCAATACGTATAGCTACAATTATCATTATAGCGATGGTAACTTAAACGACCTAATAACTCAGGAAGGAACACGATAACTATGTTCTTTGTTGGATTTGTTGCTATTTATTTATGGTCAAATCTAATCACTTCTGTGACTACCATTAGCTGCTAAACGCTTTAAGCTACAGCAAGGAAAAAAAGTTGATATTTATTACTTAATATACTCATTTGTCTACTCGTGCTCTATAGTTGTGTATGCAATAAAGAAATTCCAAATATCGTCTCTAGCATTGCAACCTGACAGTTGTACATTCGACGTCGTAAGAGTCGGGACGTTTGTCCTTACATAACTTTGGCATTCTAATGAACCGTGCATTGCTAAATGACGACGCTATTAAAATTCTAAGAGGTCTCGCACGCCTTAGGTTTTGTTCGATTGTATGTAGAAACTATTTTTAACTACTAAGTTTTTTTTAAATAAAAATCAAGATCAATACATTACAGATAAAAAAAATACCTTGGCATAGTCAGAGACGTTGCTAGATTAACTTAAAAAACTATTAAGTACTAGCTAGAATATTCAAATGAAAAATTAAAAAAGTTTTTAGTAGCTGAGTATTTTATTTGCGTTTGACCGCAGCCTATTTACTCCATATTGGTTTTCCCTCAACTATCACTAAGTGCGTGTCACGTACATGCGTATGTAGTTCATTCCTGTTTACAATAAAAGTGTTTACTTTACTTTATCCTTGTACCCTTATTTGCGTAGTATTTACTTACCTCTACGTTATAAATCATAATCGTAGAGTTATTAGTTATTTGATCTGGATTTAGTTACTTTCATTCGTTTTCTAAACATGTATTTAAATCAGAACGATTCAGACATACATACAATTATAATTACTAATGAATTGACTGTTGATAGAATTTTCAGCCGACCTGCCTATTAAACGTTGAATACTGCAATAAGGTTTTATTTTATATACTTAGTAACCTAGTTGACTTTTTTTAATTGAAATTTAAATGTATAGATTTTCAGTAAAATTTTTGATTTGATGAAAACATAGATAGTATGATAAAAAATTGAACCAACTAATAAATTATGTCCTAATTGGCAAGTAATATCTTCAATTGAGTGGCATTACCATTAAGGACTGGCCATGCACCTACTATCTGCCATAACTATTTAAACTAACACAGATATTATAAATTTCCAGAGATCACCTACCTAAGACTGGAGCACCTGGACGTGAGCTGCAACTGTATATCCTCTCTACCTCTGGAGATGCGAAACATGAGCACTCTCGTCACTCTCAACCTGGACAACAACCCGCTTGTGTCTCCGCCGACCACTGTAAGTGATACTTATTAATAAGAGATATACGAGCAAGACACTTTCGAAGTATAAATAAATAAGTAAAATCCTTTGATATCGAACTAAGTTCATATCAATATTATACAGTTCTGAATTATTTAAAAATAACAAAGAAGTATAGACAGCCTGATGGAAAAGATTATTTGAGCTGAATGTTACAGAGTAAGACGATTTGTATAGTTTCTGATGGAAAATATGACGTTAGCATTCCAGTAGAAATCGTTTTCAGAAGCTAGAATAATACTGTGCTGTACTCATCAGTGCGGTCAAACCGTTGCATGGCCGTTACTGACAACTTCAAATTCACAAACTTAGATCTTTCCATTAGGAATTTCAACGTCGGTCAGGTCTATGGTGCTTTAAAATATCAGTGTCTCGATGTATGTCCGATAAACCTGCGAGAATTTAAAAAAAAACTCATCTTATTAAAAAGTTATGTCATAAACAAGTGCCGTTTCATACGAAAAATGCATCTAGAACACGCACAGCTGCAGATGTTCCTTAGTCACTAGGGGAAAATGTTGTGGTAGAAGCGTCTATTATGAAGAAACATGGAATTCTCCGCTAATGCGTCTATTTATAGACATAGATTACTTTGAAGGCGATGTAACGAATCAAAACATGCTTATTCCTTGGTTAAAAGAAACAACTTACAACAGATAGAACTACCTACTTAATTGAGTCGTATATATATTTTCTCGGGCTTACCTTTTGAAATGATTGTAAATCGCGTTTATCACAAATGAAATTACGATACAAAATCACACAAAAAGATATTAACTTTCTAGTTTCTGGCCTCCACGAATTTCATGACTATTTGTAGTTTACCTAGTTTCCTTATAATTTTTATATTAATTCATAATTTACTGTTTTATTTACAGGCTTTTTTTCTAGTTAAACATAACACACGTATTACATATTGTATGGCTTTTAAGGTAATATTTTTTTTCATATAAGTATTTTTTTATTCTCTCAGGTATGCATGCGCGGGCGCGTGCACATATTCAAGTACCTGGAAGCCAGCGCGAACAAAGACACCCTCCCCCACAGAAGAACCGACGACACCAAGAGACCAGTCAAGCACAACTCCTACATCAACAGCACTCCGAACCAGAGCGGCCACCAGATCATCTCAGGGAATGCCACCATAGACTGTCTGAGGCACAAGCCGAGACATGTCGTCGATAGTGGGTACAGCACCGATGGGATTGATAAACGATGGTCTAATGATGGTAAGTTACCCTAGAAAAAATCGACAATTTCTGTGGAAGAATACTCAATATTGCTGCAATCATTCTCATTATCTAATTTCTGGAAAGCGTCCTCAAAAATGATTAGTAAAATAGTACATACAAATAGTAGTAATATTACATGACACTCGTCCAGTTTAATCCCGTAAGTATATTATTTCGAAGCGGTCATCAGATCATAACTAGCTTTCCATGTGCTATTTTCGATTTAAATATACTCAATAATGTCAACAACTAAATTAAATTCAATAATAAGTCTATTTATATTTGAAGAATGTATAGACTTGACCTAAAATAAGACTGTATTTTAGACAAATAGATTATCACGATGTTTCAAAAATATCGCGAAACAAACCGTGATCCGTCAGACGTGATCTATATGCCACCATTGCCCTGAATAGAGTTCAGTTGCAATGCCCTGTGTGAAGAATGCCAGTAAATGTTAATATGTCAGGTATTGTGTGCTGTCAGAATTATACAGGCCAGTTCTAGCGCGGAAGGTGGACGGAATAAGGACACTAGGTTATAAAACTAGGGACGGATTGAGGACGCGACAAGGATGCGACCTTGATTGATGGAAATTGAGACGTGCTAGAGACCATGTAAATATCATTTATCATCAGAGAAATGATTGTCTAAATCCTAAATATGTTACATACTACGCACAGTTGCACACTGTATGTACATTTTCTTCTTTATTTTATTTACCTTGAAAATGAGCTAATTGGATTATTCATCATTGTAATATTTTTTAGAAACCTCCACTGTTTATTGTAACAAGATGTTATAAATAATGAATAGCAATAAATAATATTGATTGATTACGTTATTATTTACCAATACTTACAAAATCATTAGCTATAAATGAAATGACACACCAAACAATTAAAGCTCTCTTACTCTGGAATGACCTGCCTTTAAATATCAGGCAGGCTAAATCTCTGTCGATTTTCCAGAGTATGGTGTACAGCCATTACATCTCTACGTTGTAAACTATCAATCGCGTTTATTGGTGTTAAATGTGTGTGTTCATAGTTTATTAATATTATTATTTGTAACATGTAAATTAGTTTGATTTTCTTTTATTTTCTCTGTTTCGTTATAGGTTTTTTTAAAGTATTATTTATTTGTACGCCACCGACCAAACTGATCTCTTTCACCGCTTTCTTGCTAAGGTTGCCTGGAAGAGATCACTCAAGGTGATAAGGCCGCCCACTTGTACATTATTTTTAGTTTAAGTCCTTTTATTGTAATTCATTTATTTTGGTGTGCAATAAAGATATATTGTATTGTATTGTAAATGAATGTTCATAATCTTTTTTATAAAAAGAAATGATAGTCTTCATCACAAAGACCAGCAAGTTGATTGTCTAATTGAAAGCATCCTATTTACCCATACAGTGTCACCCCGATTGCGAATGCATACTGTTAATTATTACCCGCAAAACCTATATTAAACTGTTCTAATTACTGATCTCCGTGGAAGGACCTGGGCGCCCACCACGATGTATCTGCCCAAGAGAACTCCCCCAACGAATTGATTCTGAGGGGGAGTCACGACCCACTGTAATGAGAAATACGACTCAAGAGAGAGAGTGTGTACATTGTTTGAAACCTTTTTTTTTTTTTAGTTTTTTAGTATAGGTATTATCTAACATTCCTGTATGTCTGAGTATTACAAACATTATCCAGTATAAAGTGTACTCGGAGGAATTACCCCTTACTTGATTAATTACTAATCTAACCTTTTTACATTTCCAGCAGCAGGCGAGGCAGGTGGCGGTGGCTCCGGGCGCTCCACGCCCAGCACTCCATCCACGCTCTCCCCCGGGGCCGCGCTCTCCCGGGCGCAGTCTCTCTCCAGCGAGGCCCCGCTATCAGCCCCCCTCACTCCGCTGCTGTCTGGGTTAGTTTGCACTTTGATTGTTGGATGTGATTAGTGATCTGTTTGGAGAATTTATTTTGGGGTGTTTCTCTTGTTCATACTTTTATTGCAATGCCGAATGACAAAACGAGAGTCTTGGTTTGCCCATTTAAAGAAAAGTTGGTAATAATTTACCGTGAGTTGATGTGGTGATAATTCAGAATGTAAAGCAAATCAATGGCTATGTATCTTTATGCTTGAAGTCACATAATATATTAAATTTATAACAATTGTGTGTTAATTTTAAAGTTTAAAATGAAACTAAAGAGTGTGAACTAGAGAAACATCTTCCCTGATATAGTTAGTAATTGAATTTGATATTTGATAATAACGAGTGCTCTCTTTAATTTGGTTACCTCTGCTTTTTCTGTAGTAATACTGAATAGTTATGGCCAGATAGATAACTTTTACTTGTTAGTTCTAATGTGTTATATGGCTATGTATATTAGAACTGTAGTAAATAGTTATTACTTTAAATTTTGTAGGTATGTTAGCTTATCTAACGACATTGTATAGTAGTTGTTATAGATGTAGAAATAGCATGCAATATAACTCTGTATTATTACTCCTAATTAACTATATACTTTATTATTTTCGACAAAGCTGTGTATAGTCGTAATTGGACTCTTAGTTAAATATTATTCTTAAAAGTGTTTAGTATATACATATTTTTATAACTAATTGTCTGTGACTGTACCGAACTAAATAAAATAAAATCCAAATGGTTCAGAGTACAGAGAAAAGAAACTACACACTTGTCCAAAAAATATTCCTAAAAATGTCGCTCCCTTTTATTGCTAGAACAATGTACTTAATTAAAACATAGTGCCATTGAATATCAAAAAGTTAAATCGTAAAAGCTCGACGTATTAAAGTTCAAAAGACAGTTTGTCGGTGCTAACACCAAAATAGACAAAACCATTATTCCAAATATAGCTTAAAAGCTGTTAAAACTTGACTAAGATATATTATATAAGACAAAGGTTACATGATTATTGCTATGCCCTAGTTTATTAGTCGAAAAGCATTGAACCGACTTCGACTACAATTTATCAGTGGCATTTTAATTAACTACTACTAAAATGCCTAATAAATTCGTTAGTTTTATAATTAGCTGGTTTACAAAGAATTCTGAAAATGCTGCTACAATTTTGCTTTGTTAGAATTCTCCAGTTTCCTAATATGAATGCATGTTTTAAAAGGATGTTAGATATTGTTTACTTAAAGTAGTTTTAATGTGTCCATAAAAAACAAAAAAAATTTTTTTTTTTACTGATTGGATGTTTGTTAATGATTTTGTAAATTACAGATAATTTCTATGAAGGTTTGCCTTAAAAAGACTAATAGTTCTATCAGACTAGTATAGGTTTAGATCTTATTTTACTTAACAAATTAAATTTACAATTCAATCAATGCAACTGTGCAAGTGAATCGCAAAAGTTAAACATTTGCAGTCTTTATGGACACATTGACACAAATTTACAAATACTTTGTATACAATACATATATTTTATGGTATATAAGTGTAGTCTTGTAGTAGAATGTGTTATAGATGAATATTTAGCCGCTTATTTATTTTGTTTCTTATTTTCTTTTGCCATGGCCGATACAGAGGTAAACAGCAAGAACTAGTCCTTTCTTCACGACCATTATCACTGTCCTTTTCATATCTATGCGATGCAACACTAGGTGCGAAAGATACACATAGAAACATCTTAATGTTTATATTTACTTTAACAATTTTGTCATTGTGAGAAAATTTGAACTGTTGTTCAGTTCGGGCCATTACATTTAAATATCAGCCTGTTTTAAACAGTAGTAAACCAAAGCATTTTAGACGATTCCTTCGTAAGGTTCTATTTGTGTACTTACCTAATTCATGTTTGCACAAAAAATAACACGACTCGATATAAATGACTAAACATTTGGTATATGTATAGTAAGTAACTTTATTTATTCGAATATGTGTCCCTTTCACACCGGAGTGTTGCCATTATTTTATTTTGTCTTCCAACCTCTATAACCCCGGTGTTGTCCCTTTCAGCGTCCGATTATCACCCGAAGGGAATATGTCTAATGGCGATGATAAGAGTAAATTTGCCCATCAGCAAACCTACAGGTATATCACGGCGGTGGTGGTAAAACCAATGAGAAATGCGCTTTATGCTTGTTGTAATAAAAACTATTTTACTACCCATCATGCAACTTTGACTCCTCACTAACATTGTGTTTACTTAATACCATGAAATTTTTAAAACACAAGTGCCTCTAGAATGTGTCTTAACTAATGTAAATTGGTCAACACCTCTCTTGGTTCCAAACCTAAGTAGAACATAATATAAACTGAGTAATATTACATAATACCTACATTATTATATGTTCGCAGAATATGCTTAGTTTGTCACTATAAAAATTAAAACTTTATACATACTTAGGTTTAATTTGAACAAAAACTATGTCATGACTGGTCCTTTTAAGTGGCATCACGAGAGCTTTTAGGCTTGAGGAACAATGTAAGGCGCGGTGAGGCCATTACATGCATGAATACTTTCAAAGTATGCAATAAGCGATGCAGTTAAAAGCTTTGTTCTCTTTGCCACGCCGGCAATATAGTTTTAAACACTTTGTGAAATGATTTGTGTATCAGTTGTATTAAAAAATGAAGTAGGTAACTAATATTGGCCTTCTGATATTTTCATTCCTAATACGGCAAATTATTTGCAGTCGTTAAATCATGTTAGTGAGAGGCTCTTTGGGCGGTTTGAAAACTCCTGACAGCAGACTTCGAGCTTACTTACTTACTAAAATAAAACAGTCATTATTTTGTTCATATGTCATCGACTTCTGAAATGCGCAATAAATTGGTTTTACCCTCATCGTACATCACAACCGTAACAAAGCACGGACTTTCACTTACATTTCGCACTATGAATGTATGGAATTGTTGTTTACGGATCACATATCGACGCTCAGAATGTAAATAAAGGCATAATGAGATGTTTGTTTACTATTATTTTTACATTGACAGGATATTATGATACAATGTTTACTTTTGCAGTTATAATATTGAAAAACTTATTCACAACTCGTATACGATGCTTCATTGTATTATTTAATGTCAATATAATTCATCGGTTCAAAAGTAAGACAGTGATGAATTTATCGTGATTTAAATATGTCAACATATGTGACCGAGTAAGAATATATAAATTATTAATTTTAAATTACAAATTGTCTAATTTATTGTTCCACCTACACTACACTGTGGCTAAGAATAATGCAAGTGAAATTTTTCAAAGTTAAATTATTATTCGCGATTTTATTGATACAGACTAAATGCTTAGCTCGATGTGCAAAAAAAGTTTTTGTTTTCTAAAAACATTACAATTCTGAGCATATTTATTATGTGATTCGTAGACGACTCCAATATGTCGAGATTTAATAACACATATCTAGGTCTCCCCAGGCGAGTAGGGATGCCTTGTACTAACTTTATAATAGCTAAGCTAATGAACTCTCTAACGTACGAACCCCAAGCTCTTCAGTGGCTGGGCTCGGTCGGAGATGGAACGATAAGCGATTTGAATTTTTGAAAAGTTGTAGTTGTTTTTTTTTTTTATTAGCTTTGATCTTAAAACAGCTTGTACACTAGTGAACTTGGTAAAACAATGATTTGTGGTTATTTGGGTAAAATAATGGGCTTTGTTAAAAAAAACCCAAGCATCAAACAATGTTGAAGTGCCTAGAAAAAAAGAGTTAAGCATTTTGCCCCTGTATTATAAGTATATCCCATTGTGTTTGAATCAATATTTATGCATTCACAACTGTAACACAAGTACTAATGATTGATACAACTATCGCATTTGACACAATTATAGGCTCGAAACAAGATAATTACATTATCAAATTAAATTAATAAGTACAAAATACATACTATTTTGTCGTCGCTTATCGCTCGCACTTTGATTGACGCCTACGAAAGTAACAAGGGGTGTTACTAATTAATAAGCTTTTAATTAATATTTTCCGTGCATCTAAGTAAACTAACCTACATTGCTGTGAATCAACGAGATTTACATAAAATTATGAATTTAAAATCTTGGTGGCGTTTGAAATAAATAAATCAGCTTGGTTTTTAATATGACTAATTATGGCTTTATTCATATTATGTAAATTTTTTGTTCGTTAATCATTAGTCTAAAACGTTTAGTGCTAATTGCTCAACTCTTATAAAATGTTAACTCAATATGTGTTATTAAATTTCGACCTACACTGGCACTTGAAGCACATGTTCTAACATATATTTTCAACGTTTGCAGACAATACAAAGAGGCACTGCGGCAGCAGCGCGCGGCAGACATATACCGGCCTCGTCCCGAGAACACCTCCCCCGAACTAGACTCGTCCCCTCACTCCCAGTCGCAGAGTCCCGTCCACAACGGCCACAGTAACGTATCCCCTTCTCTCTACCGCTCTCTCTCCTCCAATTCCTCCATCTCCCCAAACTCCTCACAAGTGCCAAATTCCCCAAACTCCCCCCTCCTTCATTCGACCCCGCGACGGTTCAACGGCAACACAGAAAAGCAGGAAGAGAACAAGCGACCCGTACAGAAAGTTGTTCCCTCCCGCAACGTCAATAAGATATATTCTGCCGTGAACGGGAACGTCGAGTATTCTCGAACGAACGGCGACGCGTACGTGAAGCCGACGTCTCCCACCAAGTCTCCGACGAACACGTTGGGGTACAACAGTATAGGGAAGTCTAATATACCGAGGATGAATGGGGATAGTGCGAAGCTGCTTACAACCAGCGTGTCGTATTTAAAAGGTGCGGCTGCGAAGGGCCCGCCCAAAATGGCGTGGAACAAGGACGCGCCCGCTGACAAGCTGAGCTTCACCATGAAGAGGGAGTTCGATAAGCAGAAGGAGGAGTCGGAGCTGCTGCAGCAGTTGAGGGCGGTGAGTGCATTTTGTTTTTTTTATGAAATGACGTGTAACTTAGATGATTTTTACATTGTGGTGACTGACTTGGTCAGTTCATACAAGTCATCGAATTTTTAAGTTGTAAATTTCAAACCGTGTGTCTTTGAAGTGTGACATATCAGTTATCTCTGTCATACTCTCTAGATAAATCTTGATGTGAGAAAAATATTTTAGATGCTCCAAAGCTATGTTCAGATCGGTGAGGTTTTCAGCATTACCATTCATTTCCGAACATTATCTTGACATGTCAATCGCTGCACATTCCAGATAATAGAGAGCCGGCTGAAGATGTCTCTCCCGGAGCAGCTGGCGCCGGTGCTGTGTGACGGCGTGGTGCTGTGCCACCTCGCCAACCACGTGCGCCCGCGCTCCGTCGCCTCCGTGCACGTGCCTTCTCCCGCGCAGGTATGTACCTGAAGATGTCTCTCCCGCAGCAGCTGGCGCCGGTGCTGTGTGACGGCGTGGTGCTGTGCCACCTCGCCAACCACGTGCGCCCGCGCTCCGTCGCCTCCGTGCACGTGCCTTCTCCCGCGCAGGTATGTACCTGAAGATGTCTCTCCCGCAGCAGCTGGCGCCGGTGCTGTGTGACGGCGTGGTGCTGTGCCACCTCGCCAACCACGTGCGCCCGCGCTCCGTCGCCTCCGTGCACGTGCCTTCTCCCGCGCAGGTATGTACCTGAAGATGTCTCTCCCGCAGCAGCTGGCGCCGGTGCTGTGTGACGGCGTGGTGCTGTGCCACCTCGCCAACCACGTGCGCCCGCGCTCCGTCGCCTCCGTGCACGTGCCTCCTCCCGCGCAGGTATCTACCTACACACTGACCATGGCTTTTACTTATATAGGGTTACTAGGCAAAAAAATAGCGACTTTAGTACATCGAAGGCAACAACTCTTTTAGGATTTTAGGAGATTCTCGGAAAAAAACAGATGTTCCACACGTTGTTGTGATGTTGTTGTGTGAAGTTGTTTAAATGCAAAACGAGCAACAGAAAGGCTTCTAACCTCTCCAGTATTTCACAACACTGTATGAAACACACGTGTTTCATACAGTGTTGTGAAATACTGTTTAAAACATTCAATGTATTGTGTTTTATTAAATTCGTGTATTTTATAATTTCAGCCGAAATTAACAATGGCGAGATGCAGACGAAATGTCGACAACTTCTTGGAAGCGTGCAGAAGGATCGGAGTGGAAGAGGTATGTTATCAAAATGCATGCGCTTTTATATATATTTTATGTTCGTTTGAATCTTATTTATTTTCTTGTAAGAATGATACTAACACAAAAGTGTTATTTGATAAAAATAATGCACCTGATCCATACTTTTTTATCCTGCCTTAATCTGTTTTGTAAAGATAAAACTATTTTATGTTTAGATTTTGTTATTCCTTAAACCGCGTTAAAATGAAAGTTGCGATTAAAATGAGTGATTTACCGCGTGTGTTCCCCCTAACCCGCCGGAGTATTCCCCGCGAGTGGTTAGTTCTGTGTATCCGAGTGTTGCAGGGTGCGATATTCTTTGTCGAGCGCATTGTACTAAGTCGCGGGTGGCGTGTGTTGCAGGAGGACCTCTGCTCGCCGCAGGACATACTCGGCGGCGAGCAGCCCGCCGGCCCCGCCCACTCGGCCCACTCCGCCCACTCGCTCGCCGCGGTCGCTCGCACGCTCGCCGTCCTGCTGGCACACGCCACTCCGCGCTCGCCACAGAATATCACACCCTACCACGCGGAGTACTCCTCCGACGACGCGGAGACGCTAGAACTCAATTACCAAAGACAACTCCGGCGGTACTCCGACGAGAGATACATCAGCAACTTCAACGACTGCATCGACGAGGCCGAAGAGTATCAGAACTATGAAAACAACAACGAATCTCTCCAATACTCGCCCGTGTACGGGAACGAGATAAGGAACAGGGGACCTTATTATCAAACCAATAAGGTGCAATTCGTCACACCCTTCTGCAAGGGCGACGGCGTTCTCAAAGGCGAGAACTTCGAAATATACGACACAGACGAAGTCGATTATCCGATGGAGGAAGATAACGTGGAGAGATACGATAGAGGCAAGATGAATCTCGATATACAGAACAATCTGAACGATGATATGTCTGTGAGCATTGACCCGCCTATACCTAACGAGAGCAGGCTGTTTTACACCTGCCTCTGTATCGGTACCTTCGTCATATCCAGCATAGTGTTGATTTTGTATCCATTGTAAGAAATGGACACGTGAAATATAATTATGCGTGATATGGAGCTACTCTTAACGCTTATTGTAGGTCAGCTCAATCGCTCTTATGAACCTAGAAGAGGAAGGAAACTAAACAGTCTTGGCTAAATTAGCATAAGAGATAGAAAATATGACAAGAAATTAACTTTAATTAAGAGCGATTGAGTGTGACATTTTCAGTTATAACACAGTGTAACTGTGGCTTACAAAACAAAAGTAAAGTAAGTATTCTGTTTACTTAATATTATTCGAGGCTATATAATTATGTCGATATCGGAAAGGCTGAAGAAAGGAACTTGTTGGTATTCTAGAAAGGAATTTGTACGATGGAATTTACTTAAACTTTTTGATGTGTATTCAGACTTTACCCTATCTCTATAATAAATAAATTGTATACCTCTAATTCGTAAAGTATTTAAAGTTTTTGCTATATTCGAGGCTTGTGTTTTGATTTTTGTAAATTTATTTTGATTGGTCTGATTATTGTATTGTGACAAAGTTCATTCCTTGAAGCATTTACATTTTAAAGACCCGGTTTCTGAACTATCGTTTAAAATGCAACATATTTGATAATCATTGAGCTAAGATTGTGCAGAGTCACAAACGCTCGAAAAAATGTCCGTGTCTGCCCACGCTACTCGTTGAGCAGACTTTTGGATTACCTATCTCTTTTGCACGTTCTTAAAATATGTAAGAGTGAAAAAGACAAGCAGTGTTTTGTTTGCGCCCGCTGACGATGTTAGCGTTAGGACACTTTCCTGTTCTTTTTAGTTTGAGATTGTGTCTCTGTATAATCCTAGCTCAATTTTGATAATACAAAATTATTTATGAAATGGTAACAGTTTGACCAGCATATAATGACAAAATAATAAAATAGACAAAATTGGCTAAGATAATTTAAAAAAACCTGAATAAAATTAAAGATACTTCAGTTACCGGGTGTTAAGTATTATTCGTACCTTAGATTTACATGGGATTTATTGCCAATTTATGGTGTTGTGTTTTGGTTGCTGTGTACTTTGATTTGTGTCGTGTTTATTTGTGTGTGACATCGTTTCCAGTGATCTCAAGTGTTTTGTTGGAAAGATAATTTAGCTGTTTTAATTTGGTTTCTTTGTAACTATATATTTTATTATCTTAAAGTATACAACAGGGCAGCTATGAACAAAACCTGGATAAGCAGAATTAGAAACATTTGCCTTTTTTAAATTGTTTCTTATCCAGGTGTAGCTGTATTATGTAATGCAAAATTGATGCTAGTTAGTTATACACATAGGAGATAGTATCTCGCACCAATTTAGATACGATTTACTTGTAAAATAATTTAATAGGTCAGCAAATTGATCTGCGAAAAGAAACAATGAACTAAAAATATTTGATAAATAGTAACGCACTTTGAGATTAAAGATTAATTAAATCAGATGAGATTTTTTTAACTCAAGTGGATTTAACAAAATAAAACTTGCAGATGATAAATCTCAACATAAGCTAACTTTTTCACATATTTAGACAAAAAGATCCGATGGTGCGCTATAAAACCGAGAATATCTTCTCTTCTAAACTAAAATTTGATTACAATTTCATCAATATAGCTTTACATGTAGGTACGTTAATGATTTATATTCTGCACTCAATTTTACAGAGTTTTCCATACATCTTCCTTCCATACAAAAAACAAACTATGATCCATATAGTACAATAACAAACCTGCTAAATATTGGTGCGTAACAAGAGATCGAGTTTATAAACTTTATAATTACTTATAATTAATTATAATAATTATATTCGAAATTGGTAGCTTAGCTGAGTAATGTAACCGAATATTTCTTATAAAATAAGAATGTGTATGCCTTAATCGAAACGTCATATCGTTATTGTATTATTAATGCAAAAGCTTTACTATTTTGGATGGCTTATAATTTGGACATTGTTTTAATTTTTAAGAGCTATGCAAAGTGTTTGAGGAAAATTCCATGATGGAAATTTATCACTTAGCATGCCCCAATCAAAGAAGTTACATGTATTTATTAATTGAAGCTTTTAAGATTGATGGACTGTTACATCTATCTTTACTTTTTTGTCTTTTTGCCATAAAAATAATGAAATCGGAATTCTTCCTGTGTTGCTTACTAGTTCAGGCAGCTAAAAATGATGATTAAAATTATATTCTTATTCCTTTGTCCAAATTTCCGGCTATTTAAATTATATTATAAGGTAGTCTTAGTATAATGTATGTAGGTACTGTGCAATTCAAATAATTTTGATGTTCTTGAAATAAAAGAAAAAAACAGACAGTAACGCTAAATTTTAAAAGTGTTTATGGCCGCGAAAAAAATAAAGAATCCAAAAAGAACAATGCATATTATAAGGATTGCATTATACACGAGGCTTTTTGTATTATTTAGATCTGATATGAAATACATTGTAATTTATTGTATGAAGCAATGCAGCCAATCAAAACCTAGTAAACTGTTGCCAATATAATTATCTATAGCGTTATTTGTAAAAAGCAAACGAACTTGATTAAAATTTTGTCTTGGCCACTTAGTATCCTAAATTAAAACATGTAATACATAATTTAGGAAAAGAGTTTGATTTGAATTTACTTTTTATAAGTAACCGGTCGGTCGGTCGGTTGCATTTCGGAGAGTGTGCCGCGGAATTGCACGAACTAATTCCGCCCGCGCCCTTCTATCACCGAACGAGCAGAGACACAGCAGGACGACACCGGTTTATGGTGGAAGTTCCTAAGACCCGCACGAAACGGTACGCTTCTACCTTTATTGTTCGTACCGCAAGGTTGTGGAACTCCCTGCCTGCCTCTCTGTTCCCCACGCACTATATAATCCAGCGATTTTCAAAGCGAGCGGTTCTTATCGGGTTAGCACGCTCCATCTTAGGCCATAGCCTTTACTTGCTATCAGGTAAACTAAAGCCAAGTGCAAACCCGTTCAAAAAAAAACATTTAGAATGTACTTATGATAATATTCTAAAAACGTGATAAAATATGCACTTATGATTGAATTGAGAGAAGACAGATATGATATAACTTATTGGGAACATTATTGTAATATATGAAATCATTCCAAAGAAAACTTACGTAAACAAAGACTGTAGTTTCTGTACCAACAATATGTACGTTGTTGTTGCATTTTCTCTACTGGTATCTTGATTATTTATGTTTTGTGCTATTTTATACTGAGTATTCTATTAAAATCTCTTGCCCATTTAATGTAATAAATGCAGTAAAAATGCAAATGAAACTGGTAAATTAATAAACCAAATGCTTGTAATACGAATTTGATCTTCTTATCGAATGAGAGTGGGCAACTCTGGTGTCGAGAGTTTTCAAACCGCTCTAAGGGCCTCTGACATGGCTTAACGACTGCCGTACTAAACAAACAGCCGGGACCTACAATTTAACGTGTCATCCGACCCACGAAAGCGCCCAAAATGGAATGCCACGAATTTTATAAAAACTGCATTATCAATTTCTACCTTACTTGACGTTTATTACTTTGGTATTATATATTTTTGAGAGAATTAACAAATGAAACTCTCAAATGCCTGATTTTTTATACTTTATGGTTGTTCCAAGGAAAAATATTAAAGACTTCCCAAAAATGTAGTATTTTTTTTTATAACTATTTGTCAGTGTGTGGATTTATATGAACCTACTTGTATTACTTTATTTCATATTATTTAAATGTTTTTGAGCTTTAAACATTCGAGTACAATGTATGAGTCTTTAAGTATAGAGGAGTAATATATAATTTTAAATAGCTTACGCGTACATTTATTTATTGTAGCTTTTGGTGCTTGGGTACTTATTTATATAGATTGTAAGGACTGGTTTTTGTGTTTCAAATGTTTATATTTAATCTAAAGTATTATTGTACTGTTTTGTTTAAACTCGTACGATCTTATTTGTAAACTTATTTTAACAACTTCAGCTAAAAAGAGTTTTGTCTCTCTCACACATTTATATTTTAAAAAACGAGTGAGAGAGAAAAAACATTCTTTTACTAAGCAGTTGTTAAAATACGTTTATAAAAAGACCGTAACACTGATTTTGTCATATAAATACACTGTTATACCGAGTTGTCAGAATCAACTTGTGTACATAGTGTGTGCAAGCGAGATGACAATACTTATCTTTTCTTTACCAACATGTGTTATAAAAGTGATTTTTAATACCTGCCAAATGTGATGCACAAAATATAGCTGTATCCCTCTAAATATGTATATTCCTTGCCATTGTAAAAAGCAAAAAGAGGTAAAAAGCCAGTCCGTTATTCGAATATTCCATTAAATTGTAAGTTGATTCAGTGATTGGTTACTTTTAAACTAGATTGGTTGATTTCCGATTTGTAAAAATTATTCGAATAATTTACTTAGATTTAATTTTTCTAAGTACAGACTTAGACCTTACTTAACATTTAGTCGATTATATTGCACGCATTTTCTAACTTGCACTTTAATAACTAAAATTTGTATAAGGTATGCATTTAAAGACTTTTTTTATAATTTTTCAGTCATAGTTTATCTGAAGTTGTTTCAATTAACTCTTTTTGTAAAGTACTTATGTTTTTTTTCTATTAAATTTTCTTATTGGCTAATTGTTATTTTAATTAACAGTACCCTTATCATGATTACGTTGTTATAAGATGAGCATGTACGTACACCTCTTCTTCGTTGTATTAAAAAGAGTGGACTAGTTTTCAGTTATCAGTGAGAGGGGTTCTACCATAAATTTATACAAAGTCACGACTGAGTTGATATCTTTTAATCCATTCAAAATAAGCTACAACCAATTTACATATCCTAAAAGCACATTTTCTTATTCGTATTGTTGATGTACTCCTTACAGGTTTTACTGTAAATTTTGTAAGTGGAAATATCAAAACTAGATATAGTTATCGTCTCCATTGTTTCACACATTTCAACAACTTAAAGAAATCTTAAGCAAGTGAAAAATTAAATAACTGACACAAAACATTCCTGTCACTAAGAGCATTTGTATAATTTCTCTCTCTCTTTCCGTTTCCAGAAGCTTATGTGTTGCGCGGCCGACGTGCTGGAAGGCAAGGGCACGGTGCAGGTGGCCATCACCGTGACAGAGTTGTTACGTCGTCACTCCACACTGCGTGCGTCCCCGCTGGCCGCCCCTCCCCCCGCGCCGCTGGCCACGCCCCCCGCGCCGGTGTCCCCCGCGCACGCTACCTAGCGTCCACCGCTCGCGCTCGCGCCACACTCCGCTCTTTCACTCTAGAGGTAAACGCTATGGGAGGAAGGGGGACAAGTGTATAGTCAGTAGCAAGTATTTTACTCTCGGTTTAGAGGTGTAGTGCAAAACGGTGTGGTGAAGGAGTTTTATGACGAAGTTGGTTTGGTGATAGTGTCGCCATCTAGCGACCATCACGTTTGCACCGAATTCTGATCTTCCGCTCTAGTTGAAAAAAAAAACGGTGTGAAGGAGGGACATAGATGTATAATGTATGTAACTGAATAGCACGTATTCTATCTTCTCGCTCTAGATGAAAGTAGGCGAGATATATGAGTGGTTGCTGGTGGGTTTATAGTCGTTTGCGATGATACCGTATATTTATTCTCTAGCAATAAAAAGCGTATCATAGAGGTAAATCGTGAACTGTGGAATATGGGAGAGATAAAGAATTATTCCATAAAACGAATGCGCGTTTTGATTCTTACGCGCCAAGTGTAAAATATCAATAAATGGTGAGAAAATATTTGCGCTGGTGATGGATTGAAATGTAAATTCGGAAGATACGATATCACAAATATAATTGTGTTCTTTGTACATATTTACATGTTGTCAATACCATCGTCGGAACTTATAGGCGGAAATGCTGATTGATTGATTGAAAAATTTATTAACCATAAGCGGAGGAATGAACATAGCAGAGAATATAATTTAGAGCTACCTCTTGTAATTGGCTTAGTAACAACGCCATCTAGCGCTGACTATTCGCATCGCTTCCTATTTTCTAGCATGGTAAAAATTTATGTAGGTTGAAAATATAGGACAAGGTGTTGATTGCTCAGAATGTATAGAAGGGAAAGAAATTAGTCATTTTTAAGTTTTTTTTTTGCGTGCAATAACGCCCAGTATCTTTTCATTCTAAATAGTTTTAGCAATGGTTTTTTTCCTACATGACGGAAAAAAGTGCGTACGTATGACTAATTAACTAAATATCATTACAATTTTTCTTGTATTTTCGATTTACCCTGAGGTGAAGAAGTCCTTTAGGTATAATTCTTATGTGTGTATTAATATCTATTGAAAAAAAATTATAGCCATTAAACTATTGTCGGTAGTTTCTTCTAGGTAACAATTTAGATCTTGCAAATGGATAAGGCTTCAAAAATCCGCACAAAATCACGAATTTACTAGTTCAATTTTTCTAATTGGCATTTACACAAGTTACTTCTTGTAAGTAGGTACCTATAAAAAGCTGAACTGTTACGTCACTGATAGTGCCTATATACCTACCTATAGATATTAAATTAGGTCTTGTGCTCTAGGTTCCTAGAATTGCAATGACATGACTATACAATGGAAGTAAGGAAAATTAAAAACAATGTCGTAATCACAGATAACAGAAACAAAGGGAGATTGGGTAAGTGGGCGGGCCCCGTGCGAGCGCATGTGGTGCAAAACGTACGAGTACATACTTCATCGGCTCACCGCTTTTTAGTCGACGTGACGTTAGGGAAACAAAGTTATTGAACCATTGCTTGGTTTGTATAAGACGTATAATAATAAAGTAGTTATTATGCCGCAATTGATGATTACGCATACCTACCAAGCACTCACTGACAATGCACGCTAACTCTTGATGGAAATGCAGCCGCTGCTAGCGGTCATTGCGGACACTGGGATTCAAACAAAATATCTTAAAAGCGCAATCTCTCTTTGTTTCTGTTATCTGTGGTTGTAATCAAATACTACGGCGATTTCTCAATATAATATCGTTCGATAACAATCCTAAATAATAATGAAAGCAATATTTTGCGGCATGTTTGTGAGGTCCACCAGCCAATAATAACACGAACGCTAATATGAAAGGGCTGTGATTGGATAATGGAATGTTGAGAAAGCAGATTGAAGTTTACATTTTGTCTCTCCTAAACTCACTTAATGAAATGAAATCTCGATAATTTATGATTTCAATATCAGAATACTCAATGATATATTTATTTCATAGTCATTAGAAGTATTATAACCAGTCCATTTAATGAAATATTTCCGAACTTCTTAATATGAAGGAAGTCAATTTGACGTAATATTCATTTAGTTAAAATATAAACGACGAAATATTATATCGATTTGTGTAATGTAGGTTTAAATTTGTACATAGTCTTTCCTGAGTCCTATAATACTGAATTAAGTATTTAATGTAGGTAATATGTATTTCAAGAACCAATGACCACTATTTCAGAAGCAAAATATACATAATTATAGGTATTATATGAATAGGTATAATATGGAATGATATGAATTCATTAGTTGAATGCTTCAATACCTTGAATATGATTTTCTTGAATAAATACATTATAGGTACTTCATGAAATAAATGTAAGTATTGTGTAGTAATATTTGAGCACAGCACACGAAAATACCTGTAGTATAAATTATATACGTACACGCGTAAATAGTTTATTATATTTTCCTATTTAATTATTAGTGGTGCGTTCTATAAGGCATTTTATACATGGGTTCTTAGAATAAGTTAATCTTGATCCTAAAATAATTGTTAGGATATAGAACCAGTATGACTTCATAAACTAGATATTTATATAGAAGGCTGACGTGCTTAGGTTTTTAAGACTAAAGGCTGCGGTGAGATGACGTCTTTAAACTCAATACTAGTTGTTTTTTCAATGAATTTCTTTAGTGTACTAATTAAGTGCAAAATATACGCGCAGAAATTACTTTCACAAAAAATTTGCACCATATAAGAATTCAATTATCATTGAAATTGAAAAAAAAAATTGAAAGATATACTTCTTTTTTTTTTCATTTCAATTTCTTCACTAAGCAAATGTTGAGTGTTGAACACAATTTACATGTACCTACCATGTATGGAAATTAGGGGCGTAGCTATATTTAAAAAAAAAAACTAATATTCATTTAATATGTCATAAAAACTTTTAAGGTTTTTCAAAGCACCTTTAGACTTAAAAATCATCAGCAGTCGTCTACGTACTCGAACAAATAAATTTGTGATGTTAATAATATTAAAAAATTGTACCATATTTGGGCTGTGCATTTCTACCGATGATGAAATATGTAAGATTTTCGTTTCGAAACTACGGCCGTGAGTTAATTGTACTTAATAAATTATTTGTTTTGTCTAGGTAAGTATTTTCAGGGTTTGTTATTCAGGGTTACACGAAATAGTGATAAAAATATTTGAGTGTACTTATAAAAAAATACATTCACAGATTCATACGATGCCACGTGAGTCGTTAAATAAATATAGAAGAATAATTTAATGAATTGTTTAAAGCTGTACTAATTTCAAACTGCTAAGAGATTCCTTCGGTTTCTAACGTGTAACCCTGTATAATAATAATAATTATGAATTCTAATGATATATAAAAAAATGTGTAAATATTTTATGACCACCTGTTTCATTATTGTCTACATATCTCTCTAATTTACCACCGAATTCTGTATTACACGGAATTCATAATACTCAATAAGTAAGTAAATTCTAGATGTAGGAAATAAGGTCTCCTTACTCGTCACATAAAAGTATAGTCAATTTCTTTACAATTATGTATTTAGATGTAAGTTGGTGTAAAATATTGTTAATGTATAGTATAAGTACATTATTCATGATTTATTATTGAAATGTATGATTATAGTGAAAGTATGGCTTATTTATGTTGCTTTTTGTTTGACAAATTAATCGACATTTTCATATTTTATTCGCTTATAGTTTTCTGAATAATTTAAAATGTGGTAACTCGAGGAGTTTTGTTAATATTAACATTTAACAGAAAAGATACAAAAAAATCTATTGCTCTCTATTCTATCTTATTGTACTGCAGACACTTCATTGTCGTTAAAAATTGATGATAATAAAGGTTTCATACATCTCTACTCAATAATAGACTCATTTAGTTTGTTTATTGTACAAATTAATGTATGTATAGTAGATGCGTTACCATTGTCATTATTGGCCTGTTAGCTTAGTTGGTAGTGGCTCTGCCTTCTAATCTAGAGGTCGCGGGTTCGATTCCCGCATGACACAAGTATTTATGTACTTTAAAAAATATAATTACTTGTGTTGAGTCTGGTCGTTTGTATGTATAATAAGTATGTATTTACAAAAGAAAGGTATATAAGTATTATATCCGTTATCTAGTACCCACGACACAAGCGTTAGCTTTGTGTGGGGCTAGATGGCGCTGTGTGCAATTTCCTGGAATATTTTTTATTTTTTATTTATTGCACATTTATTTTCCTCTTTTATATATATATTAACACTAAATTTGAATATTGTTAATTCTTTAACTGTGCTTATACACAGCTCCTGGTAACTTTAACTAAGTAACCAAAAAATAAGGTGATTTCCATTGCAAAATTACCATGACTTGGAAATTCACAAAAAAATGCAACTCTCTGCGTTCTTGCGAGTCTTGTTATCGAGGATATATGTCGTTAACACAAACTAACCATCTAATAAAGATTATAATACAAATATAACAATTTACAGGTACGTACAAATTCAGGAACATGATATGCATAACTTAAACTTTTATTGGAAAATGAGCGCAAATGATCAAGTTTAAGTTAAACAACCAAAGTGCGGGTTCAGCACATGACAAAAATAACTCCTGATATGTATAGAGTAGAAACTAAGAGTTGAAAGAACTGAATGTATCTGTGTGTCGAGTCTTTGTACTTTTCAAAGATATTGTGCCAAAGACTTATCGGTGATGGGATTACATACTTTTTGTATAATTTTTGTGTAATGCACTGGTCTCCTAAATTTAAGAGTGATGTAGCAATTACTTCTAACACGTTGTGTTTATATGTAGATAAAAATAAAGTATATACATTTTCGAAGTGATTTCGTTGCTTTTTTTATGTCCCTTAGTTTTAAAATGAAACCGTTAAGTTTATATGCTAGCTTTATTTAAATATTTTATATGGTTTAGTTTGATACTTACATTGTTCAGATAGATTATAAATAGGTATATACGTTCTTTATAGTATAGTCTATAAATTGCTCGTTTTTTATATCTACAAAGTTCAAACTAACTACATGAAATTTAAAGTTTGTCCTTAGTGAATACATCTTTGTAACACCTACTCCAGCTACTTTCTATTCAAAGAATACTAAAATCCTTTTGATGCGATGCCAACGATGCTGATGCGATTCATGTCGAGCTGTAGGACGGCTTATATTCAAGAAAATGATGATGATACTTAAAAATTAAACAGTATTAGAGCAGAATATCTATTACTAAGATGCCGCCGAGGGCGTGCCCGCTTGTTACTCGCTACCGCAATCCCTGAGTCATTATAAAGTTGCCAGTAATGTTGGTAGTACCGAGGGCGGGGTAATCGTTGCTTGGTGACTGGCAACTCTGCGCCACGCCTCACTGACACACGCTCTGGCGCCTCGTTGACGGATTTTTTAAACTAATGTTATCTACTTAATAGCCAGGCTTGTTTTTGGAAAATGAGCGAAAATAATCAGACTTGAATTGAACCTCTGAAAGTATATCATAAGTAGGTAAGTAATAAGTTGAGTGAGCAGGAAAAGAAACTATAATAATCTAAAGCAGGATAGTTTGGTAAATTATGGCGTAATCGGGAGTGGAATAGTTAAATAAACAGCCTTGTTTTTTTTACGTGAGGTAGGTTTACGTTAGACTACAGCCTGCCTGATGTTAAGCATTGTGCAGCCTAGGGTGTAAACCTTACCTTTGTTTGCGTGGTTTTAGTTAGACAACGTCCGTCTTATTACAAAACGCGGTTTAAATATTAGTCCTGGATTTTAAAAATAAAAAATGCGTTCTTGTTGTTCAAACATCACATACAAGCAATCAAAATGTCAATTCAAATTGCAACTTTGATTTAACATTGGGAAATTTTGACAGTTTTATCATTATGGCAGTAGACAGACAATTTTCAAACAACTAAAACGGACTTGGTCTAGACTTATGTTTAAACCACGTTCTGTAATAAGGCCCCGTGTGTTCTATTAGAGAGCTGAAAATGTTTGGAAGTAACTTTATTTTGTCATACGAGTAAGTAAAGATAGGTACTTATTGTGATGTAAATTAGTTATGTATTCTCTAAGGATGTCAAATATTCAGATTTATAGGTAGTTGTTATAGGTATGAGTGCATCCGTGAAATGTACCATTTTAGAAAAGCATTCACTAGATGGCGCTGTTAGCAAATGAAATGAGTCAGTGATGTTTCTAATCAGCACCTATTTGTATTTTGTACATGCTTGTGAATTTAAAACAACTATTCTGGTCATCATTTACTTTTTCTAGAGACTAAATTAATCTAACTCGTTATACCTAACTGTTGAATCAGTGTGAGCAAAGCAAAGTAAACCTAATACTACTTAAATGGATCAATTTCGATGAGAAGCTGTTTCGGTTCAAAGAAACAGCGGTATCAAAATAACCTATACAAACTCGATGACTGTTGTCGATCAAACAAGCCCGCTTCCGCGCCGCCTCGTCGACTTATTGAATCAACAAAAGAAAGGAAGCACCCATTGTTACTGGCCGATTCTATAAAAAAAACCTATAAAACCAACATTGTTAATTTTACGCCGGCTTTCTTTCCACTATTTCTATTTACTTTCCGACTATCATCGTCCTTGTTTAGAAGTAATTAATTAGGCCGACACAAAGAGGGTTTATTTCGTTTATTCGAACGCATAAACTAAACGCTTTCTTTTTTAATTGTCTATGGTTGAGCGTGACGTAGGGCTACGTTTCGTTAATGGGGTACGGACGTTTTGGCGCCAAATCGAGCGGCAAATTGCTAACTAGATTGGGGAAACTTGGGGAGGGGTTAGTTGAGGGCTTGAGATATTAGAGAACTGGTTATCGGTTGAGAAAAAAAACTACTTACTTACTGCTTTTTACCAACCACCTTAATACAAACTGCCTAATTTGTAACTCTGAATCATTGGTTCATCAGTATTACCAAAGGTAAGCAAATTCTGCTGCGGCCAGCTGTTATTGGATGGACGACCGTCGTCAAAACTTCGAAGCGTTTCTTTGCGATGGATAATAAAAATAATAAGTAAGTACTTACTTATGTTAAATTGTAGGTATGACTTGGCTGTTCCTCATAGTCGGCTTGAAAACTCCCGACGATAGAGTTCGCTATTCACAGGAACATAATATTATCAGATTTTGGCTACTATAAACCTCAGCGCAAATTGGTTAGTAGGTAATAGAATGTACTCTCCTTTACAGATCGAATAACCTTAAATAGGTCTTTAGGCCATCCTAGACTTACAAGGTACTTATCATCTACCTACCTAAAATGATCACTACCGATAAAACAATGATCACTACCGAAGGTTCGCAAATGTTCAACCAGCTACCATCAGATTTAAAAAATGTAAGCCCGTTCGCCGCATTCAAAAATAGGCTTTATCAACACGTTTTAACGGATACCTCACTACTATGAATGCGGTGGACGGACAGCGTCATACTTGTCTGTAGGGTAGTTACAAAAATTTTTACTTGACGACGAACGTAATATGTATATGTTTATAATTTAAATTATGTTTCACGCGTAAGTGATAAATGTACCTATCTTTGTGTGAAATAAAGTTCTTTAAACCTAAACCTACCTGCACCACTAGACCACCGTGGCGAACAACTATAAGTAAATCGCCAATAACTTTTATCCCATAAAAAGGTTCTTTGCATTGAATTAAGTACGGCCGCCCACCCAAGCAAGGTTTGCACCTAGTTTTCTGAACCAAGAATACATTGCATAAAAGGCAGTTTTTACGCCCTTATGTTGCTCTGACGGGCTGCTATAAAACTACAGGGTTATAACTAACCCATTACCTTTTAAGGACGGATTCAGTAACTAAAACATTAAATTGAACAAATTGTTGTCTACGATTACTTACTGGATATTTGAAAACAATCGTTGTTACTTTTGACCTAGTAAAACCGCCTTTATAAGTTAATGCTTCAAGATACCAGTTACCGTGAGGTAAGGTATAAGGTTGATTAAGACGAAAATAATGTATGTACTTGTAAGATTTCGGCTTTTGTGTACATATTCCCATGATTAGGTAGTACCTCCACGGAAAAAATGTCTTGTCCAGACGTACCAACTAAAATGTTCGGTAACAATAACATTTTGACTATGACCTCACTATTTTATGTAGTAGTCTAGTCATAGGTTTAATCTAGCCGTTTGCAAAGCGACATTTTAGACACATTTCGTTGGCTCACTATTACAAGGTTCTAAGTTACAATTTTAGCACTTATTGAGTTATGAATGCGACAAGGTTCTATGTGTCACTAGCCATACTTTTTCAAAAACAAACCACTAGATGGCAGCACTTTTTACTACAAAATATCAATTTTCCATAGTCCTATGTTGTATTTTTACTACGCAAAAAAATAACGAAGTTCCATGTTAAACATAGAACCATTCAATTTTAATTTTATTCATTTTTTACGATAACAGGGTTCTATGTTAAACATAGGACTCTGCATTATAATGGTTAATTTTGTGTAAAATGGTTGAGCAGCGTATAATTATGGACTATTCGAGTGATGACTCAGTGGCAGATAAAGATTTCGTGCCTCCATCACTTCCTTGTCGTATATCATCAAGTTCTATGAGTTCCACAGATTCTGACGAAGATAGGAGGTGAGTTCATTTCAATTTCATACTAAACAGTTCAAGAAGTTTTTCAATTGATAATTTTCATGAACCAAACTACTTAGTTCTTTTATTTTCAGGTCTGTACACAAACAATCTGGTTCAGAAAATATACCCGAGCCCGAGTCAAACGTTGATGAAGGAAATGTTGTGTGTGAAGCACAACCTAGAAAACGATCACGTAAGCGACAGAGAAATGAACAAGAATGGAATGTTAATAAACGAAAAGATGCAAGAAATAAGGGGTTAGAATACGTGTCTAGTCGAAAGAAGCTAATGCTGGCAAAGAAGATAAGAAAAAGCAAGGATTGTCTAAACAAATGTGTGTTTAAATGTAGCCATAAGATTACTGATGATGAAAGGTTATCAATTTTTACTAATTATTATAATTTATCTTCAGAAGAAAAACGGATGTTTTTGTTGAATAATACGAATTGTCTACAACCTGATAGGAGACGCAAAGGAAAGAATGATGAAAATTCAAAGAAAAAAGTCAGCTATCAGTTTTTTTTCACTGTGAACTCTGTGAAGATAAAAGTGTGTAAGAATTTCTTCTGTGATACTTTAGTGATTAGCCAGAAACCAATTTACAATATTCACAAAACAAAAAATAATATCTCAAATACTCCTGTACCTAGTAACCAAGGGAAACATACAAAAAGAGCCACAGCTGAAGAAGATAGACTGCTTGTTAAGGAACACATTAATTCATTTCCCCGGGTTCCATCACATTATTGCAGGAAAGACTCTTCTAGAGAGTATTTAGAACGCTATTTGACCATCAAAAAAATGTATTCTCTGTATATTGCCTGGATTACAGAAAAGAACAAGCTTCCAGTTAAGCAAGAAGTATATTGACGTATATTCTGTAATGATTTCAATATCTACTTTCAAAAACCTAAAAAAGACAGATGTGATTTAGTGGAAATGATATAGCAAGTGCAGTATACAAAATTTTGACACAGGTTCTGCTTGACAACCCCCATTTCACATCAATTATATTATGGAGTGATAGTTGTGTTCCACAGAACCGCAACAGCATCATGAGCTTTGCTTTAAGACAGCTTATTGATAATTTTTCTACATTGGAACAAATTACCTTAAAATTTTCAACACCTGGACATTCTTGCATTCAAGAAATTGACAATGTGCATAGCTGTATTGATAGAGTCCTCTTAAAGGCTGAATATTATTCACCTATATCGCTCATGAGATTATTATTGCAGGTAAATTCAGCTAAACCCTATTCTATCATGCAAATGAGTGGCAATGATTTCTTAAATTTTCAAGAAGCCTGTTCAACGCTAAAATATTCACTAGTTCCTTTTTCCAAAGTGACAGAGCTTCGATTTACGAAGTCACAATTAGAAGTGAGTTTTAAATGTTCACACACTGCAGAATCATACACTGTAGCTAATCTGAGACCTCAAAATACCCGAAGGAATGTAAACACAAATTTTTTTACCGAACCAAAACTATTAAAAAGACCTGTATTGTGCAAGACTAAAACGGATAATGTAAGGTCTATGTATCGGTGGATGCCTACAGTGGACAAGGAGAACCTACTATGAGGCAATATTCAGAAAATAAAATGTGACTTGTAACTTTTTAATATTGACTAAATTTAACTTTTAGTGACTTACCTATTTTGTCTAAATAAGCATACTTTTTATGATAAATAAAGATATTTAATGGTATAATGGTTTTAATGCTACTGTGACATGAAAAAAAGGTAAGGCCTATACTATAGGTACCCAGGAGTGGGTTATTCTGGGCTGAAACGATGATTTCTTTTACTTATTTCAGACGAACTAAGTCCTAAGTTGTGGTTTAAAATAAATAAATAAATATTTTTTCAATCACATAGTTCTATGTTATTTAATTTTCGATAATATTTCAGAGAATAAAAGTCGATATCCAATTTTTTGTTCCTAGAAAGCATTATGTAGTCCTAAATTAAGATATCAAAATGTCACTTAGGCATTAGGGCTACATGTATACATTTTACTGAAGTCAAAAATTTAAAAGTCAAATTACTCAACTTCATTAAAATTAACTTAGAACCTTGTAATAGTGAGCCAACGATTTAATAATGTCTTTCTTGGTAATTTTGTCGCTAAATTTGTATAAAAAAAAATTAAGTAAGGACCTAACACACTAAAAAAATTAAGTAACAAGTAACCCAGTAACTAAGATGGCGGTGCGTCCCAGCAGGAGCCCAACATCATCAAACCCCTGCAACCAACTTGTCTAACACCGAGATAGACGTAATGATCTTGTCGCTGTGTAAACGCACCCTAAACTGATGCTCCTTACTAAATGATGGTGCTTTTATGGGGAATTGATTCTGTGATTGTTGTTCTGTATGGTGTTTTGGGATTTTATGGTGTTTGCGGTAGGTGGGTTAGGACTTACATAACTACTGAATGTAACTGAAAAAAAAAGATGAATAAAATTATATCAAAGGTGTTTTAATTACTCAATATCCAGCTTTTGCCTGTGTTTTTGGCAATTAGTAGCCTGGCCATGTCATCCATGTGTAAAACCACTAAATATGTTTAATAAGTGACAATACAACTTGTAAGTAATTTATGATCAGCCACTAACTCAAAACGAACCTTGAAAATGGTTCAAATAGGTACGGTCTTTTAAGAAATATATTGTTTATTTGTAGGTACCTACTTACTTGCGTATAAGTATACTTAAATAAAATATGTTTATAAGAAGTTATTCAATTTATTTTATCAAGCCAAGTCTATCCCTAAAATTACCATAACCACAATGTCCAGGTAACTTATCTATCAATATTTACCTTCCTTAGGCTATCTCGCCATTTGTGACTTCGCATGGCTTTACAATGGCACTAAATTCGCGAAATAATGTCATCAATTGTAAATATTCCTCGCGGGCGTAACAATTTGCTTATTCATTGACTAGATGCAAGATAATAAAGACATGGAGCTATGTTGTCATATTACGCATATCTACGGTGTGGTTACCATGCTTTTGACAATAGTTTGAGATAAGTGGTCATATTTTCACTAGTGTTCAATAATCATATAGAATATACATGTGAGAGTGACTTTAAAATTGCTTGATACTGCTTTCAGATCTCAGTTACCTACAAAATTGCATCTGAAGAATATGTCTATATCTATGCAGATCTGTGAAAAAGTCAGTCTCTACAAAAGTTGAAACAGACGGTCTTGATAGCTCTAAGCTAGAGGTATCAAGCAGTTTCTCAAGAACTCTCTGTGTGTCTGTCTTTGTTGAATATTGAAACTATCTTAGATATCAAATAAAAAAAGCAGGAAAAATAAAATAAAATAACTCTAACTTGGCTTTAACGGCTATCAACTGTAGTTGTAAAGATGGAGTACGTTTGCCTAAAATAGGTACACCTATTCATTCTGGAATATCCGTTATTCTTCCCCCACGTTAGTCACCCATCCTAAGTGCACCTCAGCAGTATCGTCCTACCATCTCCCGTATCGTATTACCATACGTGGGCTCCTACATATTGAATTAATACTACAAGATACGCGCCTCGTGCCTGACGTGATCTTATTTAAATTGCAGCGAGCGCGGAATTATAGGATTAGGGCTGGAGGAGTAAGAATATTCTGACTGGATTAGACTAATAATAACAAATATCTCAGGACATATCACACAGCGCCATTTAGTCCCATACTAGAGAATACAATGTTTATTCACTTACTTATCTAGTAACTGAACTAAACTTTAGTAATTTAAAATGAGAATTGGCACAATGCATGGTTATGGCCAAAAAAGAAGGAAACAAACCTTTATAAAATTAAGTACATAAACTAACTGACATAATTCAGTGAGCTTCCTCAGAGATGTAGTTGCTAGTGGATGTTCGAGGATTCACTCGTGTTGTGTTTTTTTATAAAATAGATGTACAGACATATTGTCGACTAAAACTAATTATACACACAAAAAATTATGGATAGCACAAAACTTACAGCACAATTATGTCTGTATTCGACAGTCTTGTAAATTACATAGTTTGGAATTTAAGAATTACATAGTTGTATATCAAATGTGTTGTACCGAGATCCGCTCTCAGAATCCTATACCATCACGATACCAAATTTTATTTTAATCAGCTGCTCCGATACTGTGTGAAAGCATAACAAATAGACCATCCATAGAAATGTGAAATAGGCTCTTCTATGAGACCAACAGACACACCTTTATATTAAATTATTGTTTATAATGGTATGATTATATCAATAGCGGCGTATTGTCACCCCTATCCCGGCTCCAAGCCGCAGGAGGGCGGTAGGTGTCGTGCGCAGGAGTGGGCGACACACGACGCATGCTGCGCGACAACACGATACAACACCACATAACTACAACGCGTCACTTACTTTAGTATACATTCTACGATCATTTGAGTAAAAACATCAAAAGATTACTTTCACACTTGTTTGAACTGGTTTAAGGTTTTCATAAATTCAATTTACCTAGTGACATATACTTATTCTTACCAACGCTCAACGCTATTCGAAAATTCTTCCATTCTTCCATAGCTAGGTGAATACGCTTCAAACTACAAAAAAGTAACAATAATGAACCCACGAAAAATTACCTATTATCAAAGAAAACATCTGAAAGAGAAAGTACTAGGTACTTACTTCATCATCCCTCCTACTCTATCCAGGTTTCAAGACAGGTCTTATATCTCCAAGTCAGCGAATTAAATGTAAACCAAACACGAGATAATTGGGCGCTGCCGGCGCGTTATTTATGCCGCTATACATCAACACACTGGCTGACGGGCACTTGCAAATGTGGCTGGTTCTTGAAATGAAAGTGTCTTGGCGCCAGGGTCTACAGTTCTACACTTCGGGATTAACACTTTCTATGTAGTCATGTAAGGAAAGTTACCAAGTATAGAAGTACCTTAATGCCACTGATAAACCACCAATATATTTATTTTGTCGTTAGATTTAAGCTCAAAATTTGTTATTTAAGTCAATTATTAAAGCGCTTAGAGATTTTGTCGACATTATCACCAATTAAACCTATGTCGAAAATTAAGGCTTAGCATTTCCATGTCAAAGATTTTATTGTACCTACTTATAAATTGACCTCAGAAACAAATAAGAAACTACGTACATACATAGGCACCCACAGATTTAAGGAGGTCTTTTCCCATTTCACTCCCCATCACACATTAACAATCAATCTCCGATATTTATCTCAAACTGCCAATGATGTCATCGACATCCGCGAAACCAATAAGCATAAAATCACGAGTCCAAATTACAAATTAAATATTAATAAATATCATTCTGTAAGCCATTAATTTAAAATCAGGGTCGTCAGAGCATCGATCCTTGGTCCGTCTGTCTGTCATATAACTGACTGATATGCGAGCTAATTGATTGGCTGACTTATGAGCTTGTGTTATGGTAGGTATGGAAAAAGTAAATTAAGAGAAATGCTGCATAAAGACAGGGGCGTATCTAGGTTGGTTTTCTTGGTCTTAACTGTGGAGTGGGTGGAACTATTTAGTTCAAGAGGTCATAAGACATACGGGCGACACACACCATAACGTGTTAGAGGGGCTTCGGCGAGTTCCCACCGGAGTACCCGGAGCTCTTCTTCACACGACAATGAGGCTGACCACCGGGGGGGGTTTTAGTGGGTAAAAATCGTAGGTACATAACTAGACTGCAAACTATTGTTGTCGGGTATCTTTCTGAAGATTTCCGAATAAAAAAAAAAGGTTGGGTTCTAGAAGGGCCATATTTTAACTAATTATGACTGACAGATATTTTATTATTTCGCCTGCAGTTCTACCAACAAAAGCGACTCAGTAGTCGAAGATGCTTAACATGCTTTTTGAGATATATCATGACAGGACGATGACTATTTTAGTTTTATTCTTATCCTGCCTCTAAAACATTATTGATTCTTATCATGCTTATGTGATCGACTGATTTTACGTCGAATCTAGGAACAAAATTAGGAATTTTGAAATTGAGACTTATTTTCCATCTCGTCAAATGATTCATCGTAACTTCAAGAATCGTTTAGTTTTCCGGCTATATTTACTTACTTTGCTTATCATCTAGCCTGGATTATGCCTCTTACCTAAATCCATCCCTGTCCAAAGTTATTAAACCCTTTTAGTATGCGGTTTGGTTTGTTCTAATTGAGCCGAAGCAGAGGTTAATTTCTACACGAGTGAAATATCGTCAGTTTATGCAAATGATCTGAAGCCAGTTTTGAAAATAATTAATTTGGTTTGTAGCCTCGGGCGGGCACAGATAGGATTTGTGTTTGTTAATGTTTTATGTGATTAGGAAGTTCGATAGTGTTGTTGTTTGGCTTTGAATTTCGTGGCTTATGTACCTACTCATTTTTTTACTTAAGAATGGTAAAAGGTAAAAAAAGGAAAATTACATAATACAGGTTTTTCTATAAGTTCAATATTACTGTCGCGCTGGCTTAGATATGTACAATCGCTAGTGTAATTGAGAGTGCCGGTAAATTATTTCTGTTTCATCACCAGACTATAGTTAAACAAACAATTTTTTTTTTTTTCTTATTCCCATTTCTTTATTGGTATTTACCTACTCTGATAAATTGATATAAAATTTTGATATAGGTAATTTTGAACTGCTTTTTATTTACGGATCAATTCCAAGTGTATCATATATTATTTTAAATAATAAAAGCCTGAAATAAAATGGTGACTAGTCATTACATAAAACATGTCAATTACTTTCCAGATAATTAAACACATGTTGTTAATTAATTCTTTTAAAAGCAATACTCATCTATAGTTATTTAACGACGTAAATACACAATAACTCTGTGGATATTAAATATTTGTACATTTACAACCTTTCAAGTGAGTTATAATAAAAGTGTTTCGAATTATTATTTCGCAGTGGGCATTTAGCACGGATATAGTGAATTCATGCTGAGTGCCTGCCTGCTCAATCGATTCAATTTCTGAATGTTCTGTGCGTTATTTGCTTTTTTTCCCCACTAGTTATGAATTGATCGAGCAATGTGACCAACGTAACTTTTCACTGATTAATAAAATGTACTTTAATCTGTCTCTGAATATAAGATTTGTGATTTTTTTTTCATGACTCTCAAGTTAAAACTAAGTCAATACAGTCTAAATATATAAAACTCAAAGGTGACTGACTGACTGATCTATCAACGCACAGCCCAAACCACTGGACGGATTGGGCTGAAATTTGGAATGAAGGCAGATGTTATGACGTAGGCATCCGCTAAGAAAGGATTTTAGGAAATACCACTTCTAAAGGGGTGAAATAGGGAATGCAAGTTTTACTTCTTAATGCGAGCGAAGCCGCGAGGACTCACTAGTTAATTAATAAAACTCTCTTCTTTATTCTTTTATTCCAATTAGAAAAAATTAAAATAAGATTTAAATAAAAAAGTTAATATGATACTAACTTTTTTTGTACTAGAAACCTAGAAACCAACAATTCACTCGTATGACTAACATCTCTATGTAATACATCTCTCTCAACATTAACAATGCAAGCATGCTAACTCCACAGTTTTTGTTGCAGCATCGAGCCACAATTCATTTCTGCTCCGAAGTTTAAGAACAATATATTACTTTTGTTTGTTAAGTTAATTGTTAAATGGAGGGGCTCGTTATTTTCACGCGTATATTTTATTCGACACTAGCTACGTCCTTCGGGTTTATTCGTACAAAAAAGCTAATAATACCTACTAAAGAAAAATTACGGTAAGCAAATTACTTATATGTATGTTAGACTCTCTTATAAAATACTAATATTTTTACGAAACAAATGACTTTGTAGTTGACCGCGATAATATTTCCTATGTCCCTTCGTAAGTAGGTTGATACAGTGAGCTTAGTACTTGTACATATAATATCATTGGGTTGATATGCTAAATGTAGTTTCGCTAATTATTAGATTCTTTAGCAAGGCACACTTACTAGTGTACTTTATTGCTTGAGATTTTTTTTCATGATTAAACAAAAACAGTCAGGTAGAAAACCCAATTTTTATTTCCAATATTAATATGGAGTGTATGTCGATGGGTGCTCATATATTCCGTGTGATTGTGAAACATGTATCCGCTTTACGTTTCTTTGAACAAGCGATCGCCCGAAGCGCGTCGTTTGTTACTCGATAATTCTGTTAATTTTCATTAATTTTATGTTATTCATTATTTATGTTGTATATAAATTGGGTGAACCTGCGCGTCTATATATTTTCGTGATTTATTATGCACCTATGTTTTCGTATAAAGCCTTTGGGTAGGGTTATAATATGTATACAAAATGAGCTCAGATATATAAGTGATAAGTAAATACTTACTAACTTTTTCGGCCTTATATAATGTTCCCAGTAAATAAAGGAACAGTTTTAGCAACACGATTGTTAGTAATAGTTCTGTATTCTATGTTATTGGGCGATCGACGATGATGGGCGGTTTTCTAACAGAGAATGATTGAATACAAGTAAAATGTATGTTGTTCTAATGAAAACTTATTTCAAAATTCATGAATAGGAGGTATTTGTATTGTTGTAACAATATATCAATGGGATTTACTAAATTATAAAGTATCCACCAATACTAGACATTGTTCCGTTCACATAACTTTATCGTCAAGGAAAGAAACTCCTATTTCATTTCAACATTTATTAGTGCCATACAAAATCTTATAACAAAACGTTCAATCCAATTAGGCTATCATAATAATATTAAATTGATCGCCAACTTACAAAATACACTTCCAAATATATCTTTAGTCTTTATTTCATTAGAATAAGGTTTATAATGGTGTGAGGTTACGTTTAGAGGTTGTAAAGTTCGTGTTTACATTTTAATAGCGCCACGTTACATAGAACGCTCATTATAGAAAACAAATCATGATAATTAGGTAATAAAAGCCGGCTTTGTTCTCATTGTGACGTAATCCCGCTGATTGGGCTTTATTGCCCGTTTGATTGTTACAAATTTGTTTATTGCCCGATTTTATTGATGGAGTTTTTTGGAAGGAACAGCTTTTCTTGGTAGTGTCATTTTTATAGGGCTACAAGTTGTAGGTTATTGCTCGGGTGATGAGGGGAACGGAAATTATTAATCGAACGTTTTATACGATTTTGAATGATTTCGGTGTAACATGTGACAAAAAGAGTTGCACTAATTGAGTAAATATGATAGAATTCACTCCCACTCTCTAATATAATTACCTTACCTACCTTCGTACATATCATGTTACCCGGATTTGTACAGATAATTTCAATGTTTTCGTTTAGGTTGAAGTTTTAATGCCTTGTAAGAAGTCTTTATCGGGTCTAAAATGAATGCCGCCAGAGATTACTATATACTCATACTGAACTTAACTTTGGAAGTTAAACTTAAATTTACCAACTACTTCTTTGGTTGTTACAAGTCCCTTCATACTCCAAGAAATGATTTAAGCTTTTAAATACCTCTCATAGATTGATTCGACTCGATAGATAGTTTAAATGGAATCGATAGAGCCAGGCGTCTCTATGGTCACCAATTAAAACAATTTGTGAAGCTTGGCGCCAGACGTTATAGGAAACGGGTGGTAAAACTATTTTATGGAGAGATCCAATTTAGTTCTGATTAATTTGATTTGCTGTGCCAGCAGATTGATCTGATGATGAAGTTGTTAGGAGAGTCTGTTGATGAGGTGAGTACCGGTACCTTCTAGGCAAGCGTAGATCTATCTACTGTGTCTACTGGGTCTTGTGTCATGTTTCATGATATATTGTTCAATCAAATGTCTAGAAATATTTTATACTTAAGTTAAAAATATATCAGTAAGAAAGGTATTCGACAGAAAAAAAGCTCTACTTCAGACTTAAATAAAATAATCTACCTATAGGCCTTCATGACTTACCTAAAATAAAAAGGTTATCAAGACGCCAACAGCAGTTGCATATTTTACGAAATCGGGACCGGCGGACGATTGCGGTTCACGACACAAGCCCAGCATTTCTCGCATTACTCTCCATTGTAAACTCAAATCGTCAGCAAAAATGAAAGACGGATGCCAACGGCAAATTCTATTAGCACTCGTTCCAAACCTAAGAAGCCTCATTTAGGAGAATCAAGCCTAATTTAAGAAGCCCTTTCACTGACGCCGCTGATTGATAAAAAGTTGGCCCATTAAAATTTCGCGGCCCAACGAATTGCTTAATCAAAGCAACTGCGGCAACAAAAAGTTTCCGGCGATTTTAATACGATGTCAAAGCATACGTTACTATGTCGTCAACTGTCCTAGCAAGAAACTTTGATTTGTATTTTGCAATTATATGAACTGAGTTAATGAAATTACCTGATATTGGTTTCAGGTGGCGCCGTTTGTTTATAAGCGTTTAGTGCTGTTTGAGCATTGAATGACAAAACTTCCTATCTGCATATGCCTGACAGATAGCATCAAATTTGGGCGCTTCCGTGGGTCGGATGACACGTTAAATTGTAGGTCCCGGTTGTTTGTCTAGTACGGCAGTCGTTAAGCCATGTCAGAGGACCTCAGGGCGGCTTGATTAACTCTCGACACCAGAGTTGGCCACTCTTATTCGATACGAAGAAGAAGCATCAAATTAACTCACTATATATACAGTAGCCACGGAACATGGAGCTTTAAATTATAAAATCCAGGGAGTTACTAAAAATCACCGTATGACATCCTTTATTCTACATAATATAATGTAAATATGTATGTATGCTTTTTAGTTCTTAAAGCTCATGGCTGAAACAATTTAGAATAAATTTTGTAGGGAGTTAGCCTAGGCTGTGATTTAACACATATAGGCTATTTATTGCTCGTACTAACGCAGGTCACACCACGGGGCGCTGCTAGTAAGTAATAAAACATACTTTTATGCACAAATTAAATAAGACAATGTTACTTAGTTGCAAGAATAATGTTAATTAGCAATTGTCCATTATAAAATTGAACATCAAAGGCGGTCGCTATTAGTACAGCCATTACGACAGTATTGATTATTGCAGCGGTAATAGGCTATTATGGCGCAGTGATGCAACTATGTACGGGTTCGAATCCCTTTGCACAGCAAAATCACAGGCAACATTTTGTATCAAAGCGATTGAACATTAGTTCAAATGGCTTAACGGATTTGGATTAGATAGAGTGGCGAGATAAATAAATAAATAAATATTCCGGGACATTGCACACAGCGCCATCCAGCCCCACAATAAGCTAACGCTTGTGTCGTGGGTACTAGATAACGGATATAATACTTATATACTTTTTTTTTGTTTTTTTTTAGATGAGATGACAATAAAGTATTGAGTGTTAATTTATTAAGCATCACTTATATTAACTTACAGCTAATTAACAGCTACGGTTAATTGCATGTACCCTTTTTTGTAGCGTGTGTTCGTTAAATGGTTAAGAGTTTTTTTTATATTACCTATTTGCATTATCATCTACGCGTGACCAAAATGCTGGCCTTTTTCTGGCTCAACGTATCAGCATTGCCATCCAGCGTGGTAATGCGGCCAGTATGCTGGGCACGCTGCCCTCTGGTAGTGGGCTGGAGCACTTAGATTATCTTTAGACTTTTCTAAAGATTTTCTAAGTGCCCCTTTTTTGTAGTAGTTAGAAGTAGTTTGTTTAGTTTTTCTTGCCTTGTTTTTATATCTACAAATTAAAGATATGAATTATCTACCACTTATTTTGGCCTTAATTGTAAGATATCAAACTTTATTTTTATCACACTATTATTATTATCGAGTTTCCTTACCAACACTATCTGCTTATTACTAGTACCTTATGAACCTAGAAGACTAGATAATGGAGTGACAAGGTAAATGTAATTAATTCATTAAAAAAAATAAAGGAGAAGGAAAAAACTCAACATCTCTCTTGAGTCGTATTCCTCATGACTGAGGGTCGTGACTCCCCCGCAGAATTAATCCGCTAGGGGAGTTTTCTTGGGCAGATACATCGTGGTGGGCGCCCAGGTCCTTCCACGGAAGACACATGTCCTCGGATATTGTAGTCCTCAAACATGTCGGTTTCCTCACGATGTTTTCCTTCACCGTTAAGCGAGTGCAAATCCACACATAACTTGAAAATACAAGTCATTGGTATAGGGCCGGATTCGAACCCGGGTGCGTCTGAATGAAAAGCACACACTGGAACCGCTACGCCACACTCGCTTAACTCTTACTTTGTCCACGCTGGCAGAGAGCCAAAGAAAATGGCTGGATGACATTCTTTCACAATAATATTTTTAGTCGTTATGAATATAGCTAACAATGTGGAGAAAAAATATAAAATTGTATATTTGGGCCGATGTGCCATCGGCGCCGTGGCTTAGTTGGTTAAAGCGCCTGTCTAGTAAACAGGAGATCACGAGTTCGAATCTCGTCGGGGCCTAGTGGTGGATTATTTTTGTACTTGCAAAATAATCTTTTCATGTATGTTTATCATATTGTTATTATATTATTGTGTCAATAGTCTTATGAAAAAGGTAATTAATGATATGTTGTACGTTTAACATACATATGTTAAAAATGCCATAATATACGAGTGTAAAGCTCATTCAAAAACATAGATACCTACGTATACAATAGGTTTAATTTTTTATCATGAATAGGTAGTAAATAAAACACATTTAATTCGCGGTGTGTGTTTATGTGTTGACATCTATTGATTCAAATAGCAATGTTAAAACAACTTAGCTGTGTTTTTACGTTAAGTATAATAATTATGTGTGTAACATAGTTGACGTACATAATCATTAACTAAGTTAATCACTTAGCCTTGGGCTGAAAATACGATAAGAAAATCGCTTCATCCTTACACAGAATTGAAATAACCGATAATGACTGTAACCACCTCCAATTACACCAGATAAGTTTCAAAATGACTCTAACTCTGATAACTAGTAAAATCCACAAATTACCTGTAATGGTTGCTACGCATTTGCACAACCCCAATGCATTTTAGTTAAAACATAAAAAAAAACATATTTATATCTTTACATATTTTTTACAATTTATTAGGTTATATTTTCAAATCAAGTCAAATTTATACTTATTAACTTAAGAAAATCTATACTAATATTGTAAAGCTGAAGAGTTTGTTTGTTTGTTTGTTTGAACGCGCTAATCTCAGGAACTACTGGTGCGAATTGAAAAATTATTTTTGTGTTTAATAGACCATTTATCGAGGAAAGCTTTAGGCTATATAACATCACGCTGCAACTAATAGGAGCGAAGAAACAATACAAAATGTGGAAAAAACGGGGAAAATTATTCATCTTTGAGGGCTTCCGTTGCGTGCGCTACGAAAACGGTTAAAAATATCAAAAAAATGTGTATGAAAGAATTATTCCTCTTGAAATAATCTAACAAAATGTCCGCAACAGTATATGTCTATCTTTTAAAGTTAACTCACTAGAACTGTTTTTATGAGAATAACTATTCCACGCGGACGAAGTCGCGCGCACCAGCTAGCTGGTGCGCGCGAATATATTACTAGTAATATATAAATGCGCATACAAGGTACAATGTGGATATGAGTTATTTTTCCTGACACAGAGTACCTTATATAAAAATACTACTTTGTCAATAGGTCTTTATATAAGAAATTCTGTTCATGGCATTTTTTTAGTACGGAAGCGGGATCTGTCATGGTTCTGCCAGTTTCATAATATATTTCATTCAACGCCCACATCATAAGCATTACATTTTTTGAGTGACTTGTAAAATGAGACGTAAGATTACATGGTATTATTACCTAGTTAGGTACTACTTACGTGCTGTACCTAATCTATGATTACGTCAACACGCAATCCGCCCATAAAGCAACCTAAATGTCTTCATAAGGTTCCGTAATCAGCTGAACAAATTTAATTTGTAAGTAACTTGCCCACGAAACGTACGCTAACTTAAATTAGCAAATGGTGATTTTAACGGCTGCAACTATAATGAGAAGTCTAGATTAGTTTGTTAACCGACTTTAAAAATGAGGTGGCGACCTGTATAACAGAGCAAGGCTATTTTGACAGTGGCTTAAAACTAACATGATCATAATTTGTACTGAATTTTAAAAAAGCAGCCTTCGGATTAGACATAAAAAATCAAAAGCTTATGCTAAATATTTTGTATCTCTTGCTTTGGCTTACTAAATATTTTTTTGATATTAGATTATTGTAAAAATCATACCTAACGCATGTGAAAGACAGTGCCATATTGAGAATATGTGTTATCTGTAAAATGTTGTTATTCACTTAATTTTAAAACAAATAATGAAAAATGTTAGTATTAGGTACATACATACTATAACTTATTTAATGGGTAACCGATGCTTGTTCCAAACTATTTAATAAGTTTTAACAGGTGAATAAACGCTAAATAAAACGTTAGTGATAGCGTGTCACTATGAACAAAGTTAAATGATAGTCAAAACAAAGTTAACTAAAGTCCTCACTTATCCAGCTAACACGATATACAAGTTAAACCAACTTATGTAGCTAAATAACTTGTTTAACTTTGTGTATTTAACTGAAAGTTAACTTATAAGTAAACTTTTTTCCAACAAAACAGTTTTCTTTATGAAATTTTATCAGGTTTTTTCAAGCATACATTTTTTTCTATTCTCCACAAGAGAAGCTTTGAATTGTATGGAATTTGAAACTTTACTAATAAAACTCGCTAGTTTAAAATTAAAGGTATGTGTTTGTAATGTATGAGAACAACTTGCCACATCTCCATGCTATGGGCAGGAGATGGCGCAGAATCGAAAGCAGTGTCTCTTTGTGTCGGAGGCCAGGATCCACTTTGAGTCGCAGCGCCACATTTGTAAGTAAGTTTGTAATTTACCTAAGTATATTCACACAATAACGCATGTCTTCAAAGTTTGTTTAAGAATAAAGAAACTACTACTAAACTCAGGTTCATTGCCGTTTCTATGTATAATAAGTATGTATTTACAAAAAAAAGTATAAAAGTATAATATCCGTTATCTAGTACCCACAACACAAGCGTTTGCTTAGTGTGGGGCTAGATGGCGTTGTGTGCAATGTCCTGGAATATTTATTTATTTATTATTATAGTTTAAATATTGTGCATGGCTTTTAGCAGTTTTAACTAACATAACTACTCTTTGTATTCGTTATTTGTGAACGACTAAACTGACTGCGTTAGAGAGTAAAGATTTACTAGTTTGGGTAGATGGATAGGCTGGTTTAATATTTCAAGAATGTACAATCCTATTACTACTTACTGCTTAACAAAATCTTAATTTAGTGCTATGTTGCTTTTAAAATAAGAAAAACACAGCACAGGAACAGACCTAGTGTGATATCCAGGGTTTGCCTGTTAGTGTACAGTAATACACAAAGCCCTAGTTTATATAATCCCCTATGTTCAATCTACCTTACTGTAAAGCCCTTTTGAATTATGATATAAACGCTTTTATGTTTTTTTATTACGTAACTTTGTACACATACAGAGGAAGTATTATTGAGTACGTAACATGTCATTTCAGTCCCAGTTACATCGGTAATGTGAACAATGCAAGCTCAGTGAGTTGTCGTAATCAGGTTGCGTGAGGGACGCCATTAACGGACCCTAGGGAGAGCTTTCTTAAAGCTCTTGGTCACATTTGCCACTATGCAGAAACTTTGAACATGTTATTCGAAACAAAATTCGTATATGTCATTTTTTAAGTAACAAATTTGTCGATATGACTAATTTTGGGGTACTACAGTCTATGATTCGACTCTGAAACTCTTATTTCACGTGATAAAATATGATAGAGCTGTGATTTAAATAATTTTAATACATATAAATAAAGTTTAAGTTCACATTTTTAATATAATCTCAGGTACAAAAGAAATGATGTATAAGCCGAATACGTATATATCGGGTAGGTAAGCAGCTCGATGTCTCATTTACCAGGTTTGTGGGCCGATAATGGTGTGTTTGATGGTGCTATAGCTAGCTATTATACTGAGGAAGTAATAGTACATTCCATATTGCACGAGTTGAGCATGTCAATGAATGTGTGTTACAATAATTTACATCTGGAACAGTATAAAATATCGTAATGAGTACACAAACGTAAGTCACTTTTTGTTTTGGTTGAATGTTGAACGAACATGAAATTCACAAAAAATACACACTTCAAAAAGTACATATATTATCACAAACTTTGTTTACGATTTTCTAAAATTAGATATTAACCTAGCCTAGTTGGTAAAGGCGTTCCGGACGGTGATCGGAAATACGCAGGTTCGAATCCTGCCGGTCGTGATTATTTTCGCTCATTTTCCAATAAAAGTTTAATTTACTTTATAGATGTAGTAAAGTTCTTTTTAAGAACACTAGATAGTAACTCACTTATTAAACACTTATCAATAAAAACTGACAAAATATCTGAACTAACACCTACATTTCGTACAAATTCCAAATTGGCAGCCATTAATTCAATTAAACAATAATTCCACTTTCTACTTTCCCGCCCAAAGGTCAGGTTCCTACATAATACATCAAACCATCAGAATTGCCCTCAGAAATGCAATAATTAACAATAATTGCATTTCGAACAACTTAATATTGCCAATGTGGGCTACGGATATTTTTGACCGACTTTAATAAAAAAGGTACATATTAGTTTGAGCTGTATTATGTGTGCAATGGGTATATGACGTTTATGGGATTTAATATTATCAGGTATTTTGTAAGTTTATATGTGTGCGAAAAATTAAAGTTATGTTTTGATGAACTTTATTCTGATAAAAATATATGCATATTTATATCAAAAAGCTTAAGATATAACTGATGATATAAATATATGCATATTTACCTAGTCAGGTCATAAATTCTGTCACATGTTTAACATAAAATAATTGAAACAACTTTATTCTTTATGTAACCATTTATATACCAAAATGAACTTAACAAAACATAGATTCTTATGACAATAAAGTTTATTCAAAATGACCTCCGTGATTTTGAATACAGGCCTTCAATCTGCGCGGCCAGTCGTCTATCGCTGAACGAACGAGGTCCATGTCAATATCGGCGGCTGCCTTAATCAAGGATGTCTTGAGTGACTCCAAATTGGGATGAGGCTTTGAGCACGCCTTTTCCTCCAAGTGTTGCCATATCTTGTAATCTAACGGATTCAAATCTGGACTGGAGGAGGGCCAGTCTTCGTGCCGGATGAAGTCGATTTCACGCGCCGCCAGCCAGTCTTGTGTGCTCTTCGCTCTATGAGCTGGCGCCGAATCTTGTTGGAATACCCAGTGCTTGTTATTGAACATGATATGAGAAACAGGTTCCACAAGGTTCGTCAGGACTGTATTTTGATACCCAACTGCATTCGTTTTTACACCTTTCTCACAAAAATGTACCTCTGTTAAGCCCCAATAAGAAACTCCCAACCATACCATGAGCGAGGATGGAAAATGACCTTGTTGGACACGCGGAATACGTTTGCTCGCTTCTTCACTACTGCGTGCGTACACCTTATCATTTTGTTTGTTGTAGCTCTCTTATACGGCAAAAATTTTTTCATCCGAAAAAAGAATTTCCCGGTATTTTTTTCCCGCGTACCGCTTCAACAAAGCGCGGCATCTCTTTAGTCTCAGGTCCATTAGACGAGCATTCAAACGATGTCCTGTTTTTCTTCGATATGCCCGAAGCCCTAAGTCTTCATTTAACACCCTTTTCACCGTGGTTCTGATTAACCCCATCTGAAGGGCCAACAGTTTCTGCTTACGTTTGGGATTTCTTTGAATTCGCGCCTTCACAGCTTTTATCACTGCTGGAGTCCTAACAGACCGAGGGCGACCACTTCTTGACCTGTCATCTACACTAGAGTCTTCATTGTATCGTTTGATGGTACGATAAACGAATCTTTTGGTTATATTCAAATTTTTCAGATTGTCAAAAATTTGAATTGGCGCGTAACCGCAACGATGCAATGCAATAACTGCAACACGGTCTTCTTTAAGCGTCCACTCCATATTTAAAAATGAGTAAAATTCTAAAAAGAATACATTTTTATTTTCATGAACAATTCGAAATTCGAATTCAATAAACTTTTTTGTGGCCAGCATTCTAAAAGAAAAGTTTTTACTGTGTGACAATACTTATGACCTGACTAGGTATATCAAAAACCTTAAGACAATAAGATAATTAATGCAACGTTAAAAGAGTGAGCAATATTACTATGGCTAGAAACATCACGTATTACAGTCAGTTCAATTATTTTAATTGCCACTTGTCTTCAGGCGAAGTCAATAATTATTGGATTGATTGACTCACCTCCTTTGTTAACCGACGGTGTCACAAAGAGGTGTAATTACGCCACTCTCACTCTGACATTGACAGGTGACATTTCACGAAGGGGTTCCGATGCGAATGCTTCGGCCCAACGATGATGCTATTTTTTTTCTTGATTGAAAAGGTCAGGCTTATGATTGTAGTTGTGATAGTATAGTTTAGTTTTGATCGATTGAAAGTTATTGATCTAGCATAAATGAAGACTTAGATTTGCTAGAAACTTATTGTTTTAGATAAAATTTATTAAATAAAGATAGTTTAGAAAAAAATATATATAATGGTGACCAATTTAAGGTAAGTAGTGGCACGCTGTTAACTGACTTCTGTTTAAAAAATATCCTATAAATCTATTACTTTGATTAAGTTTAGCCAAATCGACGCAGATGTTTGTGTGTGAAGAAGGAATATACACAGACAAACCCACAAACCTTCGGCTTATAATATTTTTGTGGCTTATAGTATCATTATGATTTTGGATATTATTTCCTAAATAAAACACAAAAATTCTATAGGTACCAAAAAACACATGATTTGTTTGCTTGTACATTCCAAATCGAATGATTCCCATTCTATTGTATTGTCGATGAGTACTGAACTCAAATAAATAATTGGGCCGCAAGTAACCGTGGTTCCTGTTTTTATAGCGGTGTGAAAGCGATTGACACCTCATTTCAACTAAATAGTTGAAGAGGCACGTTTTAATTTACTATTACTACCATCCAAATGATGTACTGAGATTCCAGCGGTTTCTGTTTAGCGCCAGTTTAATTTCATTAGGCTGAGGCTCACAGCCGGTCACCACTGGAGAAGAGTGGCTCAAGGTTCAATAGAAGTCGTTAGAGGAGGCCTATGTCCTGAGGCAATTTGAGCTGAGAGACATTATTTAAATTGCCATTCAGAGGGAAACTACATAAACAATACCTCAGTTTCAAATAAAAGGCTTATTATTATTTTAATTTCATTATAGGTATGCTCCATGTTAGACCAGTGTCACTTGAGCGGTTGTCGCTTCAGGTGACCTAGGTAATAATAAGGATAAATATCTAACTGTCCGTCTAAAATGTAATGCAAAAACAACTATCATGGAATGGATTATGGTTGTTATTGGGTAATCACACTCTATTTAAAACCCTATGGATATAGCTATCTATAGCTTACCATCAGGCAAATTATGAACAAGTGTAAACCCATTTTGGTAAAAAAACTGGCTATCAACTACGACCGATAAACGGTAAGCTAGTAGTACTATATTGAACAGATACAGGTACCTTGTTGCATTGTGTACGCACATTATACAGGGCTGACATTTAATGTTATTGTATCTGGGTAGCGTTCGGAAACTAGTCTTAAAGGACAGGCATACATAAAAACTCCTATTAAAATATACCTATACCTAAATATGTTGCTGTAGGCTTTGAGATAATATAAAAAATAGACAGTAGTTGTCATGAAATCGATACGTTCATATATAAAAAAAAATATGATTGGAGTAGCCAGTCGTTTTGATTACACAAGATTTCAATAAAAGCATCCAGGTATAAGGGCTGTTGATATACATATATTTATTATTATTATATTTATCTATTTGAATTCTCTCATTTCGAATGCAGTGTTCTAACCGAGAGATGCCATATATGTACGTACATACGTATGTGCGTACATATATGGTATCATAGCATGTACGAACTCGTATCAGCAGTCTATTAAAAATGCTAATTTCTAATATGATTAACAATGCTGTCTTTAATAATAGACATTCTTTACATTATTGCTTATTAAACAGGTAAATAAAGAGCAGTTACGCGAACATTTTTATTTATTATCACATTATTGTGGCAGAACGTGTGCGTGTCATATTTTTACTACTCCTTCATTGTTTACTGTCGTAGACGTTTTCGATCAAGTTATTTTGTATACAAGAGCAATTATTATACACAAAAATACATAAATATACAAAATGTCCTTACAGTTTAATAGTAAAAACTATCAGATTCAGATTCTTTTATTGTCAGTTATGTGATATTTTATTACAAGTGGTTTACAAAATTGTAAATAGTTCATAACAAGGCGTCAAGTTGGTTATACATGTACATTATATATATACATGTACATATTACGTTATACATGTACGTTATACATTACACCACATTCAATAATAATTAATAATTTTATACATTAGTAATAATATTAATAATAAAGCAGCTGAAAAGGGACTTTGTCAAAAATGGTACGTGATGTAGCTAATGTTATTCATTAATAACTAATAAGAAACATTGTCGGCAATTATCAAACCTCGTCACAGCAAATAATGTCTTACCATAGTGATACTTTTCAATCAATGTACATTTTCACTTTTGCGGTCACTAAACAATGTCAACCAAAGAGAATGAAATTGAAGTGTCAACGAAAATCACTTATTATTTATTAGTAACCAAAGTTTGTAACTAACGGGTCGTGATCATGAGGTTCAATGTACATCAGGGTATAATCAAATAAAGTGTCAAAAAAAGTGTCCAGAAAATCACCATAAAATTATATTAATTCTATCGCGGAGCTAGGAAAATCACTTTATAATGGAGTCAATTTTTCCTTTCCATCTTCCGTAACTATATTCAAAGAATATCATGAACCGTTATGTACTTTATTGTTTTCAATTTTCTTTGACTTTCACGACTCATTATAGCGCTCATCTCGATTAAAAATAATATTTACCTCGATCTTCCATTCTCAAAGGGATGTCATCAAACCAAATAGTTCTCGAGTAGTACTCGATAGTAATCGAGTCGGAATCGACGACCATTCGATTACTAATAAAAAACAGGGAATCGAATTATAGAAGTCAAAACGATCGTTTTATTGATCACGGATACATACAAAGTTGGGTTTGTATATAATCATCCACTCACTACAATTTATAAAGGTTGATTCGAAGTAATTTCGGCGCCATTGGTCGAAATTAGTTAAGTTTGGGGAGCATAGTTGGCGGATGTCACGTCTGAGCTCGGTCGTTAGTGGAGTTTTGATGGCACTTTAAATGATCGCTTACGGATCACTAAATAACGTTTACGTAAAACAGACCCGAGGTTCCGAGTTGATTTTAATGACAAATTTAATGCAATAAAAAATCTATAAAAAGGAAATAAAGTTGTCGTTGTCAGATAATTTGGTTTCTAATGACAAAATTACTTTTGCCGAAGGTTTTTCATTATTTTTCTTAACAAATTTCCGAGTTTTTTTTAAAGAAGGCCTTTAGAAAAGAAAATGTAAGAAATGAAGAAGACACTTCTTAGAAAGTCAAAACATCTTCATGATTTAAATATCTACTGACGTTGCTAACATATTAAAACACAAATTGAAAATGATTCAACGTTGCGATTCTGATTTTCAAATCGAAAATTGCGATGCGTAATAAGAAACAACTCCTACGTGACGCTATTTAGCGCAAAGCGGCACAAGCGCGAATTGGAAATCAAAACAAGCATTGATGCACAATCAAATCGAATCGAAACTTGAACGTCGTGATCGATAACATACCATCCGATTATCGAAATCACGATCGATTGGATTTGTGAAACTGCATCACATCGCCTTCGTCACATCACTATAAGAATTATTTCTCGATAGCAACAGATTCGATTTATGAATTTGAATCCTATTGCATTCCACTAAAGGTGTCTGAATATTTGATTTTAAATTTAGAATCGTATTGCGTTTCGTTTCTTCGTCGATTTTTGCTTCATTGATGTTGTTCAAAAAGTGTGTGTTGCATCTACTATTTCTTTGGATTATATTAAATTATAGCTAGCCGTGAAAATCGTCCCGTAATGTGTTGAGGATTGGCCGGCGTGGGACTGGCGGAGGTATCATTTGACCGGTGCCTGAGTGCGCGTAATCGACCGTGATCTTTGAATTAGCTCGTACGGACTATATTCTATTGGATGTTTTGTTTTTCAAATGATATGCTTTCATGATCTTGTTTTATTAGCACGTGGTTTGCGTATTGAAACTTTTAAAACAACAACTTTAATTTTTGCAATTTAATTTAAACAGTATCTTTTCGTAGACGTAATAGTATGTATGTAAGTAATATGTTTTTGTCTACATTTTCAAATTTTAAAAAAAAACTGAAAATACAACTTTATATAATAATAACTTATTATTTCAGACACTGAGACTGTGCATATGCATATATCTATCTTTTATTGTACGAAGACAAATAAAAGCTTATTTTTTATTTTTATTTATTATTCATATTTCTAAGCATGTCAAATAATCCAGCTCAAATCTAAATAACGAAACATAATTTCAGGTAATAGAAACTGTAGACAATTGTAACCAAAGATGGCTGCCGTCGGAGGTAGAATGACATTAACATCTGTTAAAACTACATTACGGAGCGACACGCTCACTTGGCTCGGAAACGCTAATATTATGAAGTTGGGGCAATTTGTGGCGGGGGCAAGCGTGTTGCCGTGCGGAGGGTTCTATCACAGCTGAGAAATAATGGTTAAAACGGCACATTCTATATCTGAATTTTCGATTACGGTACTAATTATCGAGAGACACTGTGTAAATTACTAAAATTTCAGGACTACCACTAAATTTTCAGGATCATTAACTGGCATATAAACACAAAAAACAAGGAAACCTCTGTTATTTTATAGTCAACTTAACAGCTATTAACGGTAATACTAATAATAATGTGGTTATTTCTTACATCGGATAAAGTACGAGAGTGTGTTACGTAGTTACAGGTTGTTCCATATTTTTTGTTGGTTTCGCAAACGTAGCCAATAGGTTTTTTTGCACAATATTATGTTTTCGCCTTGTTGAAATGTATAAGTAAATAGTTATGCATTTTAAAATGGAGTAAAATTTCAAGATAAACGTTAACCTCTTTTCTAATAGTAGTTATGTGTAGATATTAAGTTAATTTGTTAGGTTGTATAGGTATATATGTAAAGCTTTCTGATCACTTATTAGTTTATTTCGCGTGCTTTTTTGGGGGATATAAAGTTTCCCCGTTTTTACATGAGAACTAGCACGATACTAAGTTATAGACAAAGAAAAAAAAACCTCTTTACTGGATATTGCTTACAAATTTTTTTTTGACGCTATGTAAAAAACTCAAGAACGAAAGAAAAAAAACATATGGCAACTGAGATTAAAAAATAAATAAAAGAAGGGTTTTGAATAGAAAAGCAGCACATGTACCTATTATTTTAAAAGAATGTGCCACGGATCCCTAACCATGGCTTATGGAAAAACGTTAGTTGTCACAACTAATGCTTGTGTAATGAGCCTCTTATCTGACTAATTAAAAGTCGATTTAGTTCACTGTGAGCTTTCTAATACTAAAACATACATTATGACATATCTAACTGGGTGAATCCATCTGTGATTAATGATTTGTTTGACAGTTAGGTAATTAATAAGAAGGGCGGGGGGTTTTAGAAGTGTCATTAATTTAGGCCGTAATTAGATGGGTTTGACAGGAGGATTTGTAAAGTTTATTTTAGGTGGTTATGTTTTATAATTACTATGTAAGTATAGTATGTATGTGTACATATGTCAAATTCAAGAGTGAGGAATATTTGTCTCGATTATTAATTTTGTTTTGTACAACCCGGTCAGAATATCTGTGCACCTCATTTTTGTAATCAAAGTTATTGTTTTTTAATCACAAACCCTTCATCAATGTAATAATAAATTGATTTGAAAAGGTTAGTAATTTTTTTTATCTCCAAATTTCTCGAAAATACTTTTTTCACACCGTACCGAGACCACAGCCGAGACCGCCGATATGACGTCACGAGGTCAGGTGCACAGATATTGTGACCGGGTTGTATATTGCTACTTGAACATTACAGACACGCGAAATTATTTTGAAGTGATTTTTGATTGATTTGGCTGGTATCTCTGGTTAAGCGTACTACACTAGGTATGTACAATATTTGTGCATGTACAATATCTTAGCTGTATCTTTACTATGGAGCATGAGCTCTGTCATTAAAGGATTCTTAATTTTAAGCAGACGCAGGGATGTAAACCGAAAAGGGAAAAAATGACCGTACCTACTGAAAAATAAATTGGCAAGTAAGCCGTAAGTTCATGTTAATCCAATAAAATAGCCTTCTACAAAAGTCAAATGGAATGAAATCATAGAAAATCGATGTGTTATAAAGGTTTCAGAACAAAAAGTTATTTTTTATTGGTTTATTAATGTAATGTTTAATATTGTGAATTCTTGCCTACAATGTTTAGAATTCGATTCATAGTTCGAGCATCATAGTTAGCGATTCGTGACAGCTAACAACATATTTATCCTCTTCAGTGCCAAAGCGGTTGTAAATTCCTAACTATAGCACAGACTATAGTGTCTGAAAACTATACTTTTAACCCTGGTTTGAGAAAACTTCAAGTAATATATTTTGAAATGAGTTTTAAGTCAATATGTTAAGGTCTGAAGTTAGCAGTGATTTGTGAGCGTTTCTCGGTAAGATGTTAAACAACTTATTTTGTTAAGATGTTATGAATGTTAATAGTTAATTCGTGTGTGCAGTTTAGTGCGGGTTTATTACGCACTAAACCTCGCTGTAATGTGTAACTTCGTAATTTAGACCTCGGGGCTGGAGAGTAAGGCTTATTCTATAATATCTACTTGAAAAGTCAATTTTTATGGAAAATACTAAAAAAACAAGTAAAGTTTTCAGATTTCATCAGTGATTGCCCGTTGCGTATGATAATCCAATGTTAATTATCCTTCGAATAGAACATACTGTTCGGGTTTATCTGGCGATGATGAGAAATACAGAGGGAAATACCAATTTACAAATATACCTATTAGTTCATAAAATTATTTCAAATACATTTCAAGTACAGATTTCATAGATAACAGGTTTTACTTACAAAGGTTCAGTAGTTATTATATATTTCTTTCTTGTAGTTTTAGTTTTATTTGTTTACTAGAGAACGCCTGCGGCTTCGTTCGCATTATTTCAGGAGTAAATGTAGCCTATGACACTCCTAAGACCCCAAACTACCTACATAGCAAAAAGCATTATTTGTTTAGCCATTTTTGCGTGATTAACGTTTAAATTAACAGACAAACAGACACAGAGAATCAGACAAAAATGATAAAAACTACTGAAACGGATTTTATTATCGATTTAAAGTATACACAAACATTTTTTTTTCTAATATCTTTTATGTACAGATTTTTCACCCTCTTCAGCTTTATTATAGGTATAGATAGATGATTTGATTGCTTATCAAACATTGGTAGTTTTTTGAGGAACAATGTTGGTTAGTATCTTAAAACTTATTCGCTCAATATGAAGTGTTCCTTACCGGATATTATTACTTACTATAAGTACGTAAAGTATTACCTTCTACTTTGTATTTAAGTATGTTAATACTCACTCACGAAGAAAAGCTATTAACTTTACAATAGGATATGGTTTAAAAATTCACCTTCGGCTTATATGCTACAATAATTATGTTTGTATATACTAGTATTTAGTTAAATATACAAAAATGGATAATATTAAATAAATAAATAAATATCTCAGGACATATCACACAGCACCATCTAGCCCCATACTAAGCTAACGCTTGTATCATGGGTACTAGATAACGGATATAATACATACATACTTTTCTTTTGTAAATACATACTTATTATACATAGAAACGACCAGACGCAACACAAGTAATTACAAATTGCAATAATACCTAAGATTAATTATGTTCTTCCTATAGATTCGCAAAGTGTTTTTATTGAAATAATTATAGTAGGTAATGTTCGTCATAATTATCTGCCAGTGTGCATCCACGAATGGAAATAGGCTTCTCCCATGGAACACTAGTCAGCAAATAAAATATCTCTTTTTTTTTATTTTGTTTCCACCCATAATACCGTAGGTAAAGTTATTCCGAAAGTACTGGACTTTCAGCAATTGCATCATGACAGAAATAAAGTTTGATCATCCCTTTTTCATACCAGCTTGTATGAAAACTGCAGCTTAAAACCTTTTTTGTACAAACCTCATTGTAACCTGTCCAAATAGAAACCTTCTTTTTGAACCTTTTCTTACCACTCTGTAATTTAGTTCCCTATACACTTTCCGCTTCCCAGTGATTCAGCCACATGTTTTCCTTTTGGACCCAGTATCGAGACCAATCGATTGTACCAGCGTAGAGTTTGTTTAGACTACTCGACCGGAGTGGGGCAAAAAGATGAGTCGTGGATTGAATCTTTACTACCGATAGAAACTGTGGTGGGATGAATTCGTTGGTTTGATGTACATTGCTGTGATTGGTATACCGATGTAAGTCTTACGATAAAAGAAATTGTCGTAAAAATACAACTATCTACTAGAGAAATAGACTTTGAAGTAAACGTTTAGATATGATTGGTGGAGCTGTTTAAAGGTGCATGCGGGTGGGTTTATAGTTTCTTAGCTAGTAATAGTTTCCTTTACGAGAATTTGTATACGATCAAAATCTACTGTGAAACAGGTCCAGGTTCCTGTACTAGCATTGACAGACAAATTTTGTATGAACTAAGTAACAGACAGTTTTCTTAAGAAAAAGAAATGGTTAACCTCCAATCAGTAGTTCCAATTCCCCATCTCTAAGTACAGGGTCTGAAAAACGCTCGGATCACGAGCGGATCCCCCAAAACGGCCGTGGTAATGGTGTTTGTCCGTCGATTTTCTCTGTTTCTCTCAATAACTCGATTTACTTTTTGTGTCTCCTCCACAAAAGAGTGTAAACTCGGTTAGTTTCCGCCAGATTACTCTGCTTTTGGATCAATTTAGAACTAAAAACCCCTAAAGAACTTATAAATTTGTGGATTTATGTGCTGACACCAGTTTTTTCCTAAATTGTCTTGCTTTGGCTCAAGAGTCGTGTCTCGGAGATCGTGTCCGGTGATCGCTCCGTGGACAATCAATTCTTGACGTTATTAGAACAAATATTGAGTTACGGTTTCGTTTCGGTCCCGTACTGGAACGCGGCGGTTTTTAGGATGTTTGTCGCTTTATGTAAGATGACGCAGCAACGTTAGCAGGATTTTCTGGAGTAAGGGATGCAGTGTGAAATTTCTGTCAATTTCTGGGTGGTGGATTTAAAGAAACCAGTGTAAGTGCAGTACATTATAGAACTAGGATTGTCCACGTATGTATCTACTTACTGATGTAATATATGAAGCTTGAAGTTGTAATCGACTGTACAAATATTAACCCTGTGAAAGCAGAATATAATAATGACTCATAGGATCCAAACAAGAAGCCTAACTGTATGACGTACGTAAAGTGTAAAAAAATTGCATCCAGCAGAATATCTAATTTCATTAGCTTTACGCCCATTAACGTTTATGGTTTTCCGAACTTACACTTTTTACTAAACCACAACACAAAAGACACGTAAAGTATCAGTTTATTTGGATTTTCCTGTCCAATACAAAACTCGATCAAACCAGTTCTTGGTTCCAACTTCCTCCGACAAGTCAGTGACTCCAGTGTTTTCAATTCAACTGATTATTCACACCTTTTTGTCTAAATACGAGACAAAGTCGGCCATCGCAAGAACTGAGTGAATAGCCTCGCTAATTTATTTTGAATTAAAGGGACTTTAGATGATGGTGCAACTCTCTCCAATTTTCTTTAGAAGTTATTGACTTTCTCAGAGGAAACTTAGTATTATATACATAAATAATATTGAAGTGCAATGTATGGCCATAGAAAAGAAAGTTCATAATAAGTAAGAAAATTTTAATCTGTAATTAATTCTAATTTTTAATATCAATAATTTTTTTTTTTTTTTTTTTTTTTTGTTGTTCCGTCTATACTTCCTCCGACAATGAATGTCAGAGACATTGTTAGACTAAACATATTGCTTACGCAGTTTGCTTTGTTTATTCATCTGATCGGTAAATAATTTCACCTTTTTTATTGTTCGTTTTAATAATGTAAATAATAAATAAATAGCATTACAGGTTCCTACATCCTACATACATACATACATTCCGATACTAAAACAATCACAAACAAAGAACCTCTTTCCAGCCAAATGGCGAACCATCATAAACGAAGGAGCACTCAGTGCACCCCCGGCTTATCGGGTTCACCACTTGCCCCAACAAGTGAGTGTTTAGGTATATATGTATATCATAATACATATAACACAAACCTACATACAATATTTACATATTTTACAATACATTGGTTTTCTTTTTTTTTTTTTTTTGGATTCCTTTTTTTTGTCTTTTTTGTATTTTTTTTTTTGTTTTTTTTTTTTTCTTACTCTAAATAGTCTATATATATGCAATATATTACAAAAAATATAACTATATATAGTTTGAAAAACTAAAAAAAAAAAAAAAAAAAAAAAATGTATGTACATAAATGCTGAAAACTATAGGTACTATAATAGTAATTACTATTTACATTTTATAACTCTGGTAATTACGAGTATATACTTATAAATTTTTACGTTTATTAAAGGTGAAATGATTATAATTTGACAATATTCAATACCTATTTAATTTATGTTGTGAAATAAATATAATGTTAATTAAAATGTGAGCACGATCTGAGAAGTAAGTATCTTACAAGTATATCTTAATTCTAGTTATAATATTATATCTATATGTATTTATTTTATCTGTTTCTTTTGTTACAGTGTTTAACTACGAGTGTACAGAATTTCAGGAAGCTTCCTCGAGCCTCATCGTCTAGCAGCCATTCACTAAGGTTGTCGCGTTGTATGTTTCGTCCAAACTGAATTTCTAGTAGAGATCTTTTAACAATGTTTGCAGGACAGTCGACGACAACGTGGATACTGGTCTCCGGCTCCATCGGATCGCAGATACATCCGTATGACGGTTTTATCTTGCGCGTGTGCAGGTACTTTGCAAAGCCTCCGTGTCCTGTGAACGCTTGCACTAACTCTTGGGTAAGATTTATTTTCTTAAGTGTGCTATATGCCATCTGTAACGTCGGGAAAAAAAGTTTTGTAGTTTTTGCAGTCTTTTCAGTTGCATATTTGTATTCCCATTTAGCAATTGTGTCATTTCTAATTATTCTCTTTACAAATGAAATAGGACATTTTTCATAGTGAGCAGCCGTTCTTAGTTTAAGAGCTGCTTCTTTTGCTAAGTAGTCGGCTCGCTCATTACCTTCTATGCCTACATGGGCCTTTACCCAAAATAATTTAATTAATATCAATAATGTATCGTCAATGTAAAACACTGGAAGAACCCTGGATACTGCAACACAGGGAATCCTAAAGCAGTAGACAGGACCGCAAAAGCAAAACTGTTTTTAAATGTTCTTAAATTAATAGTCCCTATTTGTTGATAAATCCATATTATAATTGAGATACTTTAATAAAATGTGAAAATGACTTCATGTTATAGCGCAAATAAATGATTTTTATATTATCTTTTAAGTGTAAATGTGTAATTGTTAGTATCCTTAATGGTCCATTGTTTCTTTTTCATATAGCAATGAACTGACAGATATTTTGTGATTTATAGTATTTTGGATATTGAGAACGTCTCGGATATTTTTGAAGCCGCGGGTATTCATTAGACTTTGAAACATAAGTTGAGTTGAATGAATGAATGAATGAATGAATGTATTTATTGTCCGAAAACTAGGTTTTTTTAGTTATCATTATAGTTATTTGATTATGTGTACTAGTTATGTCTATTGGTTTTATTTTTTATAATTTGAAAAGTCAGTTTATACTTACCTTTAATCGTCTATCAGTGCATATGGCTAATATGTCACGATACCATATAAAATAAATTAATTACCTACTAATAAAGCTTTTTACCATTCAAACATAACTTATAACTTAAACGATGCGATGTAACAAGAGAGCTGTGCCACGCTAATAAGACTCAATGTTTGTCAAATAAGAAAGAAACACGGGATAATCGAAGCATCCGCAGAGAGGTTTTATAAAAACTTACCGCGTGTAGTGGTGTAGTGACCTAAACAACTACAGCTATAGTTGACAGAATTAATTGTGGTGTTTAATTTTATTTGCTGTTTTAGAAGTATTTATAAGTCAATAGCTATTGATTGATAAACATAAATTTAAACTAAAATCAATCAAAGCAATAATCGTATAGCTATGAGCGATCTCTTCCAGATAACCTTTTGATGGAGAAGGCGTTGTGAAGGCGTAATTGCACTAAGTACTATAGTGCGCCGTAAAATGCAAGATACCTGATTAAGGCGAGTCACCAGTGAAAAAGCGGAGAAAAACGTTTTACTATATCAAATTTTTTAGGTATTTACTCCTTAATATCGGTCTTGCAAAAAATATACAATATACTTAAGGGTATTGTCTGAGGAATGTGCTAATTTGTTACACGATAGGGTATACTTTACTCGATCATAAAAAATTCCAAAGACAGCTTAATGTAAAAGTCTAAATCGAATATCTTATACATAAAATTTCTGACTTTACACATCATTTTTATATAGAAATTTTTCTCTTTAAATACTACACAGAACCTGCTAAAATTTGGGTTTCAACTAAAGTCCTATAATTTTGAGTTAATTATTTATCCCAAAACTTGAATATTTCCCAGCAGTTTGACAAGACGCCGCGCCGCCCGCTACCCCGTCAGTCGCAATCGGGCGCTTGCCAACGTTAGACCTGTGCCAAATTTTCTCCGCCCGTTCTTACATTCTTGCCACAGTGTAATAATTGAAAATGGCTAATAAAAAAAATAAAGTTAGGAAGAAATCAGTGTTAATATCTAAAAGAAGGACAGGGAAAGAGAACTATAAGAAACGGTATGTAAATTACTCCCTTTTATAGTAAAATTATGAAGTTTACTCTTTTTTTTAAAGTAAAATTACTAAGCACGCAACAATATTTCTAAAAGTGGCCCAATTTTTTTATTCTTTATGTTTCTCCTCAGGTATATGAGAACTTTCTATAATTTTAGTTGATTTCGTAAATTTTCGTCATTACTTGCCACAGACTAAATTATATCAGTATGACCAAAAGTATGTACCTATGTACGAGAACCCTATAATTAATTAATTTAGGTCGAAAAAGCAGTCACGAGTATCTAATACTACCAGTCCATTAGTAGAATTGCAACCTGTGAATTTCAATACTTCAACGACAGATGGGTAAGTGGATCATGTACTAAACAATAATACCATAAAATAGGCCATTCTATTTATTTTTTATATTATTTACTATTGACTATAAACTCTACAGCTGATAAAGAATGACTTGCAGAATGTGATGATAAATTATCTCAAAATAATATCAATGATGAGTGAGTATATTATAACATCATTAGTTTGTCACATAATACACAAAACAGAACCAAGCTGAATTTATACAATCATAAACGTAATAATTATGGTAATTTATATTTGTTGTTACGACTGTATGTGTTCGAAATAAATAAAATAATTGCAGCAACAGAAATACATCTTCTAAAAAAAAACTGTCTAACTATCACGGTTTATAAGATATAGCCTGGTGACATACGGACGGACAGACAGACAGACAGCGAAGTCTTAGTAATAGTGTCCCGTTTTTTACCCTTTGGGTACGGAACCCTAAAAACAGATCCAAGCAGAATATCCAAACAGAATGTATACGATAATAAACGTAATAAATGTGGTGATATTTTTTTTTGCATGTTATCTAAGCAGCGAATATACAAAGTCACGGCAATTTTATTAATATAACCTATGTATTTTTTTTCAAACAACAAACACGACTTTGTTTTATATTTATAGATATAAAGTAATAAATTATTACTTAGCTTATTTAAAACTGACAAAAATAACATTTTACATTAATAGAAGTTGATCATAGTATAACAGCTGAAATATTTATACTGTGGCGTAGTGCTAACGTTACGAGAAATGGACAGCGCGCGGAGTGAAACGCGCGGGCGGCCCCCCACACCTCACCTCCTAAAATCGTAGTTCGCGCGAAAATGCCTCGCCTTAAAATCTTTACTCTGTATTCAAGATCACGACACAATTCCAATAATTCTACTACGTAATTTGTCTTTATCTTCGTATTTCAAAAAGCAGTTAAAAATTGCTTTGTACTATATTCTATACTACTATACTGTACTATATTACTATATTCCAAGTCTCATCTAACAACCTGTACACAAACGCTAACCCATTATGCGTAAAAAATAACACAATATGTTCAAATAGGCCACAGTAAAAGTACTCACAACAATAAATCAGCAGTATTGAAGCCACAATTACTCGTTGTACGTTATCGTTGCTAATTGCGAAAGCGCAAACGGATGCGCATAATTTCTTCTAACGTCCGTTTCCGGTTATTACACAAAAAATATTAAAATATTGAATTTGAAAAATCAAATCCCTAACTAAATTTACACGAGCAGGGGTACAAACGACAGTAAACTAACAATTATGGCGACACAGATGCTATCTGCGTAATTTCGTCAGTTCAAATTTCATGTCGGCCGTAATAACACCGGCCAGTTTTATTGTGTTATTTACACAAATAAAAACGTTTATTTTTACATTTTCCCAAAATTAAATATGGACCAATTTGATGGTGGGAATTACGTTGTTATGCGTAATTCGTGTGATTCTAAAATAACGTCTGTCTGACGCTTGTAATGCGTTTCCTGTATATCTTAAAACGTAATGCCATTTTCTAAAGAAATTCATAAAGACGCTTAACTCTTGCGCTCCTGGGGAGTCCGATTAAATTTTAGCACCAAGAAGGGTTGGTCGGCTAATACGTTTCGCTATTTTGATTAAATCCGAGATGTTAATATTAGCCAAGTACTTGGAGCAATGACAATCCGATAAGCTGGAATTGAATCTGCGACTATAGATTATTGCGCCTTCTCGAAAGCATAACAAAGATCTCAAAGCCGAGCCTGCTTAGGGCATCTTTACGGGAGAACCAGCAGGTATAAGTTAGTTCCCAACGATTTAGATTACACTTTAATCACAAAGGCTTATGTCCATTTTGTTTACTATTCATATGTGATTACTTGTGTAATTTGTGTCGTGCAATTATGTACGGAGGAAATCCTAGTTGTTTTGTAATCAGTTTGTACGTAATGTGCAGTTTCCACTGTTTATCTAACGTTATTATGGTTATTGTGTTTCATTATAAAACATTTATTTCGATGCGCAAGTGTTTGTTTAAGTATAACAAAAAATGACAAAGTAATTCCGTTTGAATTGTGATTTGAATACGAACGGGTAACAAAGATTACAGCAAAGTAATTCGTATATGACAATGGGTCCTTTTTGTTACGTTTTGGAATTATTTTTTGTGGGGCTTCAAATTGGTCGCATGTATAATGCAATTCATACTATACCAGGAAACTTTGAATAATTTAATACACGCTCTTAACTTTTATTGGAAGAGCTTATTTTGGAAGCTTATAGGTATAGAATGTAATTAATTTGATTCTTCAGAAAAAGAACGTATTAGGCGTTGATATTGCAGTCCATTGTCAAACAACCAAGTCTTATTCAGGCATCAGGAAACAACCTAGTATGTACATATATCTAACAATAGTAGTAGTTAGTTCTACTCCGTCCATAATTTGTCACTCGTCCCTAATCACCTACTGAAAACTTATGCACGTAACGGAATCGTGTGATACGACAAAACCGTAAAGCGATTTTATATTATTACAGCCCACGGAACCGCTCGATTCTGTGCCAAATGTCATTTTAATAGTTTTAATTATATCGCGGTCTGGGGGGCTAATTACAGGCATAATGGTGATTGCGGTGTCGTAACTCGGATTATTATCTTGTTGTTTCGTGTAAGGACTTTTTTCAATTGCCGACTGTTTGGAAGACTGCGTTTGATGGGTATCTGAAATTGAAATGCTAATGTTTTATGAATTGACAGGCTTTAAAGCTTTTTCTTCAGATTTCAGATACAAACATACCTACAAAGATTAGACGTTCTTCATTTTCCTGGTTCTAGATAGTACATATACAATGTAATTGCGATACCTTCTCATTCTTGATTTAAGTATTAGATAAATTTGTAAAATAAGTATCTACTTTTAAATATACCTAGCAAAAAGCATAGTCTATAATAATAATAATAAAATAATAAATATTCCGGGACATTGCACACTATGGGTCTTCCAGGCGGTCTAGGGTCCGCCAAAACGATTGTAGTGGAAATCAGTGTTTGAAATAACTAGGAAATCAGCCACATGTACAATCTAGCACAGCTAGCACATGTACAATACTGGATTGCACGTAATTATTATAATGCTCATAAACTTTATATCCCCGGGGAATATCCAATCCAACTGCCAAAGTTGTACCGCTAACTAAGTTGCAACTAGTTACTGCGCCCGCTTTATGGCCTTAGGTGCAATTAGAGCAAAGATGCCGACGTTTAGATACAAATGAATAGCATTCGCCGCCATTATAAAGATTTCATAGCTTCTAATTGGATGCCTAATGCAGCACTCGATGCATCGCAGCGTTTATTGCACACTTCAAACGGCTATCAAATGTTTATACTAAGTATCGAATTACAAAATCTTATTAGCCATTTATGTGTCAGCGAAACACTTAACGTACTGGTGTCATATTCAAAGAAACTTACCTATGTATGTAGTTGTAGGTATGTACATTAAATAGTATTGTAGTTAAATACTAATGCAACAATCTCATTAAATAACTAACATGATTTTATTTCGTCCAGCTACAATGTCAGCACATACATTAGCGGCCTTAAAATGCCCATCAGTGATACCTAGGCCACTTTCATTGCCTTTCACTTAAAGCCCACTAAGCTTGTCAGACTATTTACAAGCTCAGATTACCCATTACCAATAGACATACTTAATTACTTCGCTAGTGGGCCACAGTTAGGCTTTTGACACGGCAGACAAACGCATGTGTCGTGACTCCGGCCAGTAAAGTCAGTTTGTTGATAAAGTCAATTAGCGGTATCGAAGCAGGGACCTGTATCAAGTGATCGTGCCCACCCTCGCCGGGGCCGCTATATCGGCGCGCCGTGATTGGCCGGCGTGCCTCAGGGGAGTGGCCTCGGCCCGCTACATTTTTTATCCGACTATGCGTAGGCGACAGCGCGCGACCGGCTTTATTCTCTACCAGTCGATTGAAGGCGTTGGTGTGTTATAGTTTATTGTTCTTGTTAAGAACATCACGGCGTGTCATGTAAACTGTGACCTTTAGCGGCGGCTAGAACGTGTGCGTTGACTCTTGTTCCGTGTGACAAAGGACTTTGTTGTGTTGTTCGGCTTTGTTTTTTGAAAGGTGAGTGTTTTATTTTAATTTATTGACGTTTATTGCTCGCCACATTTTTCGTGTTTTATAATTTTTATTGCCAATTTTTTTTTCATTCACTTGACGTTTTCAGCATTTTTTGACTTATTCCCTATATTTTTCTTCTAATGTGAATATGAATGATATTAATAAAAAAAAAATTATGGACAGTATCAATTAATATGCTTTAAGTCAATTAAGTTATTACTGTCTCTGTTTCATAATTGAAATATTCATGTTAAATACATATTACACACTAAATAAAAATACATAAATTATGAAACGATGAAATTCAATATTTTTATATTTTAGGTAGATAAGTATAGCTATCAATAGAGTTGTAGAAAAATAAGAGACGATTTTTTTCAAATACGTTATTACTTAATTTTAACAGTGTATGTCAAAAGAATTAAAATTCTATAATCTTGCACATAAATTAACGCAAACACGCGTAAATTATGCGTTGTGCGCTGTGACGGAACTGGTTATTATAAAGGTGCCTACAATGGCAAGTACAAAATGAATACTACAGCTTAATAATATCGGAATAGTAATTTAATAAATGTCTCGACATGACGCCTCACGCTGACTTACTAATTATACGCTACAATTTACTATTAAAATAATGACATTATTTCGATATTATTCGGACCGGCTTCCATTTATCAAAGCCTGCAACGGGCACATTTGACGGCTCCCATCATATGTTTGAAGCTCTAAAAAGCATAACGCCAGAAATTTTAAAATCATTTGCATAATTAGGTGAATTTTATTGCTTTATTGAATTAGGGCCGATGTCAGCCTCAAAATTGAAAGCAGCGGGGGTCCTTGTGTTGTTAATTTTGTTTATAGCTTGTATTATGGTCAGTTTTGAATGTTATTCTCATATCTCAGACTCTATAAAAGTTGTTAGATATTGTAAAGCTGGACTACAATAGAGTATTTATGTTATTGATCTTGATTTTATGAGTTTTTAGTGCGGTATACGCCGTCTATTATGCGTTTTATACGCGCGCTCATATTGTTGTTTGTTTTATTACTTTCTCTTCAAACTAGCTTATTTTATACTTATATTTTATTGTCATATTTGCATAATTTTAGTATCAATTTAATTAATTAAAAAGCTGTTTCACTAATTGTGAGTCTTAGCAGTATAATTTCTTGACATGGAAAAATCCACGTTCCCGCGTCGGACATTTTTAATTTGATTCGTCTCTGTCGCTTTATTTTATCGTTATGAAAAAAAAATGTGTGTAGATTTGACTTTGGCAAGCACACATTCTTTAATTCAGGCCATGATAATGTACCTAAATAATTTCATTGCTTTATGAAAACTTTCAATCTTACGGTATTTTACCGAGCAAAAACTCTTTGTCAATGCCTCAAAGAACCAATTTCAATGTAACCTAATCTATTTCCCGCAGTGAGACATCTTCATTCCCTACTTACATTGCCACTATGTTCACTAAATTGAGTTCTCACATCACAATAGAGCGTGGAACGAGTGATTTTACCGATTTTTTCACAAAAGGGTTGGCCGATCTCAATTTGATTATAATCACCAGCGGGGTAGACCTCTTGCGTCTTTTCGGCTGCTTCTAAAATGTTAGCTCGGAGAGATGTCCGGTTGAAGGTTAGAGGTCTAGCTACTATAGGCGAGATAAACCCCTCCGGATGACTTGCGGATACCGTCGGAACGCGAGCAGCATTGTTGATTATATTAGAGTTAATTAGATCTTAATTAACATTCTGGTTTCTCATTACACGCTCAAGCTACCAGCCGCGGCTATAATAGGAAAGTCCATTTACATCCACACCGTCTTGTATCTTGATTAGTTTTTGTAGTGCAAGTACGGATATTAAAATTGTATATTTTCCTTTTTGTGCGTTAATAGTGATGAAATTGAGTCAGATGTGGAATCGTATTGCTGTCATTATTGATCTATCGTGTGGGAAACGTATTGTGGGTGACATTTAATATTATTATCGTGTAGGTAACGCCAGTGCAACTGCAAATAAACAATTCATTGTGTAAATAACAAAGTACAACACTAAACTTATTTCATCACGCTATGGCCTTTGAATGTACCTAGCAAATAGGTACCTGTGTATTAACTTGTTTGTTTGCATTCAATATAAAGTGCGACCAATTATAATCCTTAATGAAATATGCGGTTACAATATAAATTTAAAATTTCTTACTAAACTAAGTATTAAAGTTTAAAGTGCCAGTACATTTAAACCAATACTAGCTGAAATATTAGATTTTAAACAAAGATTTAAGCCTTTCTGAGACATTATTTATTCCATCCATATTCAGGAGCTAGCTAACCTAATCGGATCTGAATAAAGCCGTGTTATCAGGTCCGAGACAGATGAGTCAGGCCTTATCTGCGAAGGTATAATCCTGCCGCCATTAACACTCTAATGGACAAAAACTCTAATCCTGCGGTTTGGGATAATGCAATGCAAAATGTAGAATAGGATATTGGTATACAAAGTTTTGGGTATGTTTTATTGAGAAATTAGAATAAGTGTTGGGAAGTACATAATATTTGCTCTAAAACAGAGTAAAGATTGGATTTTAGTGTTCACAAATTGACTTTAGGTACATGATTAATGAATCTTAACATTGATTTTAATATTTTATACTGATTTGGGTACTTATAATTTAATTTATATCTTATAAAAGAGATACGAAGGTGCAAAACAGATTTTTTAAAACTGTAGAACTGTTTATTGTCTTACAAATTCGATAGACAAAGACGAAATCAATTTCATGTTTTAACAATATATTAACTTAACGGTTTTCACTCACGTGTAAATCGCGTAAGTTGTTTACGCGTTTCGGATGTTATGACATCCATCTTCAGAACGTATGTTCTGGGACCGCGGCAGCACGCAGACGCACGCGGATAACAGATAAATTTTTATAATAATTTTATATCTGTACAAGCCTTGAAATATCTCACGCCTATTATAAATCGAAATAAACTAGAAGACTTAGCCAAAAGATAATCGTCTAATGTAGCATGAAGACAAGGAACTAATCCCAGAGGGCGCCAGCCTCTTCGTATCGGACATAAATCCTATTATAGCCTTATCATTTAATACTCAGATTTGGAATAATTTCAGTTGATAAATAGGCAGGATAATATCTCGGTTCCAATGAATTTTAATCATCTGGAGCTGGGTATACCTAAGTTGATTCTAATGATTGTGATTTAGAGTGTTGTTAGATATCGGTGCGAGTAATTCACACTTTGAAAGCTTCAAGATGGAGACTTTAGCCAGTAAATAGTTTTAGACGTTTCTATACATGTACATATGTTGTTCACGACACACACAAAATGTAATATTTGCAGGAAAATAAAGTCACAATAGACTAAGTACAGCCAGTTTAATGAAATGCAAGGCTGAGGTCTAAATGTGTATACCCTTGCAGTACCTTTATCGGTTTGAATAATGTTTGTTTAATATAAACAAATAAAAAAAAACTTTTTATCTATTACAAATTGGTTACAAAACCAAAACTGTAAGAAGTATAACTTTTTCTATTTTAAACTGTCTCTAGAGCCAAGCAAAATGACCTCAATCAAGCGCGAGTAAAAAATAATCATTTACACCTTTACCTTTTTTCTTTCACCGCTAGCCACAATCTTCTATTTTCCATCGAATTGTTTCCGATAATTGGTATTGCAAAATACAGTTTGTGTAAAAAAATTGTATTGGTCACAAATTGTCACGGCTACTGGGCCGGGGTGAATGGACTTTATTTACAGTTAGTTTGCTTTAAAAACGCACCGATTACGCGGTACTGTTGGGCCTAAGTGGGCTTTGATCGTGACGCAGATCAAAGCCTACTACGATGGTGTAATAAGAACCCGTAACTTAGCCAGCTGAAGTAATGATCGTAATCAGATTACCAAACTTAAGCTACTGTCGACGCGTTTTGTCTTTAGATGGGTGGCCAAAAAGTAGCATAACTTGTGGGGCTAGATGGCGCTGTGTGCAATGTCCCGAAATATTTATTTATTTATTTGGTTGCTTCCGTGGGCTAGATGATCCCCTCGACCCCTCGACCGTTTGTCACAATTAGTAATTAGCACGACAATGTTCAACCTACGTCAGAGACCCTTGAGGTGGTTTAAAACCTTTTGACACCAGAATAATCACTCTCTTTCAAACTTGCTCACTATTTGACAGTATCGACTATGGTTATCAAGTATTCTCTTTTCAAAATAAGCCACAAGTATCCTCTATCATGATCGTAGATTTTCAGAGGTAGATTTCCAATCATCTTTAAATCATATTTTTGCTTTTAGTTCTGAATTTCTGGTATATCAATTTTGATATTCGTTTCACAGTGAATTATAAATATCACTTTTGCTAAATTTATTTTTTTACTATACTAACACTGATAGTTCTCAGATATTGTTAGTACCTACTGCCTATCCAACCGTTAAAACCTACTTCTCGATTGCCTTATTTAATTTACAGCACTTTTTTAAACCTGTTTTTGTTTGTCTGTGGAAGCTCAGTGAACCACGGTCAGTTAATTTGTTTTTTGACTGAATCATAATTTTCGTGCGCGAATTTCTCCAGTCCGGCCCAGTTTTTGTTCGTTTTATGAAATAAAATCATTATTGGTTTAGTATTTTTGTTGCTTCACTGTCATAATGGGTGTTACGTTGTGATATTAGATCTTTTTATGCAGCAGTCTTATGACACTCGTTTCTACTGAAAGCACACTTGTCAAACGGTTAGAGAATAGCGTTACAATTTTCTTAAAATTTCTATTTACAATCTTTAAATTTCTGCTGCATCCTTCAGTATTACTTCATCCACGTGTTATTAAGGAGGCCCATAACTGAAAAAGGATACTATAAAATTCCAAATATCTACCTATACAGACAAACAAACCCCTCAGCCGCGATTATTGGCGCGTGCGGCAGATGTCGGTGCGCGGCGGCAGGTGGCGTCACGGTGCATAGCTAGCTAGCGACGGATTATAACTGAAACTGACCACTTTGTTGCTCACTAATACGAAATGTAATTTGACAGGTGGATTTTATTACTAGCTGAAAGGTATCGCTTAAGGCATAATGTTAGTGGCAGATTTTTTTATATAAAGACTAATCTTTGCATTAAAAATGTGTCGTGAATTACAGCTCTTCAGCGCAAATTATTCTTGAATTACAATACAAATACATTTAATTTTATAATACATACGTATTATAGAGTTTTTATGGGTACATATACCAGAATGTCAAACTCTCCTCTAATACAAAGAACCCTAATCCTATTTCAAACTATTTAATCAAAAGTTATTTTTACACAAATATGTCATTAGATCTCTATTGTACTAAAACTTCAATTAAAAATCGTTTGATGCAAATAATTCGCCGATTAATTACCACTAAAAGCAATTAAACAATGATTTAATTGGATCTTCAGTTAATTAACGACACTAATTGTATTTCGAGCGAATCCAATCGCCATTTGTCGTGCGCAGAAAATAATAAGACATTTTTTACTTTTAAATTGCCCCGTAATGATGTTGCGATCAAACTAAGTATTTGTTCAAATGATATAATTAGAGACTATAATATTACTAATTACAGACAATACAATTGGATTTAAATTAAGTAGTATTTGTCAGAATTGCATGAGACTTGAAGAATCGTTTAAGAGTTTCAATTGTGATTTATAGAACTTCATTTTACAAGACGTAATGACTTATTTGAAATACTAATTGTAATTATTGCATAGATTAATGGAATGCTATAACTTAGTGTCCTTAGCATTTTTTCTCAGAATCATTGTATCGCTTCGAAACCAATATTCTTATACTCCTTCCTTCCTTCCTTTAGTCGCTCGCTCACTGCTGAGCATCGTGATGGTCCCGACCCACTTGGTGGACCAATAATCGCCATTATGTTGATCCGTGGCTTCATGTATGGCTATACTTGCTTTCGAGCCAATATGTTGAGCCACTTGATCGGACCATCTAGTTGGGCTTCGACCTCTTGATCTTGTTCCTGCCATTTTTCCAGTCACTATGAGCTTCTCCAGATTCTTATACTACAAGGTACTTAATTACATAATTAGAGTATGCCCACAGCTTTACCTATGGTTAAAGAAACAGCCTATATCATACTTAATACTTTATTATTCGTATACTTTACAATAAAACCTAACCTTACCTTTACAATAAAAATCACGGTGATCATTCACTTCACTTCATTGAAACGTAAAGGAGAAATGGCGTTAAAAAAGAAAAAAATTGATAACCTCCTTTATTTGAAGTCGGTTAAAAATACATATTCCAGTTTGGCTTGAGAAGGCCTTTTAATCCAGAAATATCTTGAACGGCATTTTAAAAAGAAACTAACATATCTTTCTCTGACTCCAGCATGTAGGTAACAGACAGACTATTACAACGAAAAACTTCTCGTACCAAGATAACATATCGTTAAAATACCAGCTCATAATTAAAGCAAAAAACTATATCCAGTTGCGTGATAACAGTGCGAATTTCCTTCCATACGGGGGCATGTAATCTGCAATAACAATTATTAATGAAATTAATGTATCTAATACAGATAAAAATTAATGCGTCTTTGTTATGAGGCGCAAAAAACGCGTTAATAATTCCTTGGTGGCATGCTCCGGCGGGTTTTACGCGTATGCGCACTATTAATTGTAAAAAGTATTTTCATTTTGTTTCTAGGTTCTGGCCGTGATCAGACTAAGTATGTGCGTACACGTTTTTGCTGTTCTTCCCTTTGGATTGCATTGCCAGTATCTAGTATTATAGTACAAGCCCATTTATCATAATGACAATTTACTATCAAACATGGATGTGTTTTAATTTGTTGTATTCTGTGGTAATCTAAGTATTAAAATTAAAAACGAAGCACTACTTCTTCAAAATATAAAATTAAGTTTACTAACATTACCACATAAAAATTAAATAATTTTTCTCTGTATAAATGCTGCCAGCAAAAATAATAAAAGCGTTTTCATAGCTCGTGACATTCCATTTTGGGCGCTTCAGTGGGTCAGATGACACGTTATTTTTATAGGTCCTGGCTGTCTAGTACGGCAATCGTTAAGCCATGTCAGAGGCCCTTAGGGTGGCTTGATAAACTCTTGACACTAGAGTTGGCCACTGTCATTGGAAAAGAAGAAAGAAATTGCTCGTTTCCTAGCTAGTCAGTCATATTTGTCAGAATGGCCACGACTCAATTCATGTTCACAATATAATTCACAGAGTGTAATGCGTGCTAACACTCCATTCATTAATTTATGGCCCATTGTCCATACATGCAATAAATTTTTATTTATGTCTGTCTGTTGCGACCCTCCTAATGGTTAGTTACTAATGCCATATTTATACAGGAAATATTCCTCGAACGCACTGTTGTAAGTGAAGTGAACATCTTAGCATAAAGAAAATTTTGCCTAAGTAGCCGGCAAATAGATCATTATTATCTTAAACAGCTTTGATAGATAAAAAAACATATAACAAATTTTAGTTTTGTTAAGTATATTAAAAACATTACATAAATGTTTAGATGAATATGTTTATGTTCCATACAAACTGACAGAAAGCACAACAGAACAATATTAGACCACGTCCTCATACCTTGGATTAGCATATTTTCTATTCACAGTCATAATATTGCGGGGCAAAACGTAGCAAAACTATGCTTAAACCCGCGCGTACGCATGTCCGTTACCCCGACCGGGCCGCCGTCGCGTCGATTCTAGCAAATTTTTAATCGTTATTTGTTTTTGTATCATATTTAATGGGGTGAAAGCGGATGCTTGTGGACTGCAATTTAGATGGGGAAGCGAGATAGAAGTAATTGCATACGACGCCGGGGACGGGACAAGTCGACTGAGTAATTGTATTAGGACGAACAAGTAAGCGTTTTCCCAGGTTTGTGAATGTATAAAAAGTAAATAAAAAAATAAATATTTCAGGCCATCACACAGCGCCATCTAGCTCCATACTAAGTGTACGCTTGTATCATGGGTACTAAATTATGGATATAATACATAATATATACTTTTTTTTGTTAATCACATACGTATAATTATCATTAGTAGGAACATGATAAATATACCCACAAGAGCTGTTAGCATTTCTTTCCGGGCTTAAGTAAATCCATTTCATGTGATATTTTGTGTGTAAAACTATTCTTTCTTTGTTGCAGATCAGTATAAAAAAAGGAACAACTCATCATAATCCAATCCACAGAAAAAGGCTTCTTGGAAAAATAATTTCCAAAATTCTAATTTCATCAAACAAAATATTCCACTGAACCCCACCCTTGAAAACGAGAAGAAATCTCTCAATACGATTTTCTCCTTTCCTATCATCTCAGAAACAAATTATATCATTAACTTCTTATCCTTTCCTATCCTCTCGATCATGGGTGTCTCCGAGCCTGGTTCCTCCGCCACCCCCGACCTGCCTCCAGTGGAAGACCGTCCGGAGTCAGGGTCAGGGTTCGAAGACGAGGAGCTACCTCGGAGGAAGCAGCGCCGGTACCGCACCACCTTCACCAGCTACCAGCTCGATGAATTGGAGAAGGCCTTCGGGAGGACGCACTACCCTGATGTATTTACTAGGTAAGAAATTGTGAATTGTTGTTTATTATGTGTGCCACTAGATGATGCAGTTTCAAATATTCTGGAATAAGTATATTTTAATATTTGGCCAATTTAATACTGCCCAAGTTTTAAAGACTAAAACTGGAGGAGGGGGGGGGGGGAGAAATTTTATTACTTTTAACCACTACTACCTACAAAATAGGCTTTTATAATTTTTTTGGATATCCTAAAGATAGCAAAAGTGCTCTAGCGCAATACTAGAGGGCAGTGTTTTAAGTTTTACCTAGAGATTCTTTGCCGATGCCTTGTTCATTTGCAATAACATATTTTTGTAATAATTGGATAACAATAATATACAAATAGACTTTCGTCCGAAACAATTGAGTCATTTAAGCATGACGGAGAATAAAACATAAAAATTCTCGTAAACTTTCTCCTTTATAATTATTGTAATTATCAGTGTGATGTGTGGTTAATATCATACATTATAGATTCAATAGAATAATGTCTAATTAATACCTAATCAAGGAGTAGGTGTGTCTTAAACCACGCATCGACGACTTGGCATTCGTGTTACCTGATCATAACAATATTTAAGTTCTTTGCATTTTAATCACATCACCAGCGCGATATTTATTAAAATACACCTATTATCGAGTATATTATATTAAGTAGGTACCTCGGTATAATAATATCCTGTTGTACAAGAAGTTTCTAATTTAATTTATTTTTGTTGCAGAGAAGAATTGGCGTTGAAAATTGGTCTCACCGAAGCTAGAATTCAGGTAAATATATTATGTACTTCAAAGTTACGCTATATTTGGAAACAATATGGGTCTTATTACAAAACGTGGTTTAATTATCAAACTTCGTGTTATCTATAGATAGTGACTTTGTTTTTGATCTAGATGACTGTCTTGAAAGTTTTCCTTTAGGATTTTTTTCTTCATTTTCCTTCGTTTGAGTATCTAGTGATTTTCTAGAATTTGTATTTACATCAAAATCGCAAAAGCCTACGTCTATTAGTCCAGGACTTAGAAAATACCAAGTACGTTTTTGTTGTTCGAAATTTGTCTGTGTACTGTCATTATAGTCAAAATGTTACCAATGATAATCAACGTAAAAATATATTTGACTACGAAATGCTATTACTCCGTCGACGAATTTTTAAATGAGAAATTGAATAATCGAGATAAATTTTAAATCGAGATATGAATCGGGCCGCTTCTCACTCAGACTTACATATACATATGTACATATTTGCATACCCTATCAGGGTCATTGTTAAGTGTTTATATCTTTACAATTTGCAAATAAATGATATGACTATGACTATGACTATGACGTTCCAATTTGAAGTAGACATTTTGATTGTCTGTATGTGATGTTTGAACAACAAGAACCGACTTTTTATTTTCAAAGTTCTAGACTAACATTTAAACCCCGCTTTGTAATAAGACGGTACCTATGAGTATTCAATCTGTTGTTGAGGTTTTCAAAGGAATTCACATTGTTAGTACATAAGTATACAAAAATCGTTATCAAGTATGCATCACAACGTTTGTTAAGTATGAAATGTCCTGGAATATGTACTTGTTATTATTACCCAGTTCTCACAAGCCTACGTGGCAAGGTCCACCCACGTAGTCCGTGAAGGCACAATCCTCATTAGTCAGCCTCATGAATATAACCCAACACAATATTATTCACAAATTCAATCAAATATATCATTTACAATCAGAAGTGCGCGCGACAAAAACTCGCGCCGTTCCCGTATAAAATAAACGAATGATGAAAAAAACCTCGCACCGTCGACCTCCCGGGATCTCTCGCCATGAGGTCGCCGTACCAAGCGACACCGCCAGGATATCAGCCTTTACCTTATTCTATTATAATTAAATTATAGCTCTTTATATTATTATTACAATATTATAATAGGAGCCTCGTATCGACTGTTAGGGACAGTTTAATAATATTAAGTGCGACGGAATTTACATAAGTTGACACAAATGAGACGGCGCGAGATAGCAGGTAATGTGTCATATTTGAACCATTATAATGGGATTCGAGGAGACGATAACGATGTGGAGTACTTATTTGATAATCAAGTAAGTATTAAATTACTAGAAAAAGAGAGTAGAAATACTAGATCTACCCAGTAATAAAAATAAAGCTGGGGAAAGGTTAGTAAAAATAAAAATATTTAAAAGATTTTCACTACTACTACTGCTACTAGTACTGTACATAAATATTATCTTACTGTCTTTTTCAATCTATTTTTTTTTCTATGTACCAAGTTTTTTTTTTAAATTGTCCCGATTTTCTGATTACTTAACCTCAAGAAAGGTCAAGTAAGAAATCCCATTAAGTACAAACCATTAAATAAACACTGCGCTTAAAGAACTACATACATCAGTCGCTCATAAACATTTAATATTTTTCTCACGTCCATGTTGGTCGGTTAAATAGTCATCAGGTGACCATAATCACGTCAAATTAATGAGATATTCCCATTAATTTTTATACCAGCTAGTTTTATAACGTACAACAAAAAAGAATATATTACATAAACACGTAAAAGGCAATACATATCATAATACAGTTTTATTAATTTATTTCTTGTGTAAAGTTCAAATCCATCGTAAAACTTGCCAGGTCATAAAATTATCAACAATGTATTAAACAGTCGTTTATTTTAAAGATAACTGCGTTGTAACAAGGAATTGCTATTGTGTGGTCATAAAATGCAACTTGTAAGAAAAACTAACGCCTTAGTTTATAGAATATAGTATTACATATTAGGAAAATAGTTTTAATGCTCATAAAACCCGGTGTGTAATTGAAACAAGGTAGTAAAAATAACGCAATGTGTTGCAAAATTCACCAATAATAGTTTAATTCAAAATTAATTAATGTAATCTTAACGGATTGTTTATCACAATTAGCTCAAATTTTAGTATTAAAATCGGATTCCACACTAAACTAATTAGTTTCGACTGCTTAACCTTGTATGCTATATCTCGATACCAAGCAATTTCACCAAACCATATTGAATTCCTCAGAAAAAAGAAAACGGTAACCAACTGTCAGTGCATATTAATCACGATAAACGTCCGTCATTAAGGCCAAGTTATGGTCACAGCAGTTCCAAGATTCCTTTTACGCGAGTAGGAACGCAAGCATGCTGGGGTACAGTGTAACGACACCTTAATGATCGCTTAATCACTGCGCAAGCGACGACCATTTCATTAAACTCTTAAAACATAAAGTCCAAGGGTTAAAATGGCAACACCACATTGTTTAAAATTCCCAATTACGTATTAAAGAAAAAAATTAAAAAGTTTAAAAGCCATCAAGCTTTTTCGGGGGGCAATTGAATTTTATTGAGCTTAGTTTCACTCGGAGAATGAAGCCGTTTCGAGACGACGCGAGCTTTTTCGGAAGCTTTATTAACGGTACTGGATGTAAGAGTTGAAATGTTTAAATAATAACTTGTATTTATTCAACACTCATTTGGAGGGAATTAATGAATCGATTAGATCCGCTGATCGATAGTGAACGTGCGTTATTTTTTGCGTCAAGAAATTATCAAATTGAAACTTTGAGGTAGCGAAATTCAATTTTAATTAACTCGGCGACCACATTTCGAATTTACGAGTACTGATGAATGACGCAGTACAAAGTGTAGTAATTAAAAATTAATTATGTAATTTAATAAATCAATATTCTCTCTAGCGTTCTCTGGCCGTTATTTTAATTTAATGTTTTTTGTTTTAACTCCCGTTAGTGGTTAATGATTAGGAATTTCTCGTCATGTCCAGATTAGGTCGCGGCCGGTAGCGTGTGCAGTTTTATAATTAATAGTGATTTATAAGTTGGAACATTATGTGTTGCCATATTATGTGATACCATATTAGGGTCAGTCTGTCAAAGTTGTGCGTTTAGTGTCGGTAATAGCTTAAGGCTTCTCAGCGAAGTGAGTTAATGTTTTTTTTGCTGCTATAAATAGTAATTAGGCACGATTACTTTGTAAATTGTACAGAATGTACATGTCATAGAATTTGGAGCATAAGTATTGATTTATTGGATCTCTTCTCGCAAAATTACATATTGCACAATAGGATTTGAAATTGTACCTAGATACATTTTACATTTATACAGCTAAAGTGACAGTACCAAGATTTATTTAAGTTGACATATTGTATGATTACATACCTATTATTACCTACGTTTGACATGTTTTTAATAACAAAAATTTTCATTATGTTATTAATAAAACTTGACATTGTAACTTCTAAAATTTTATTAAAACTAAATGTTATAAATTCAATTTGACGAGATATTGTAATTTGTGTAGCATATTCTATGATATTAGTACTTATACCTATGTTACAACTTTACATTATCAATAAAGATTCTTTATCTTTATCTTTTTATCTTTATTTGAACTTTTCTGAAAATTATTGACTAACATGATTTTATAATCTATGACCCGATACCGCTATCAGCGCCTTCATCTTTTTCCAAAGTCGGTTAAAAAACCTAATCTAGTGAACATCGTGAACAATTTATGTAAGAAAAGTTTATTTAAAGAAATAATTTCTATATTTACTAATTATTCCCATTATTTCCAGGTGTGGTTCCAAAACCGGCGTGCGAAGTGGCGCAAGCAGGAGAAGGTGGGGCCACACGCTCACCCGTACAGCGGGTACCTACAACAACCGCTGCCGTCCGCTCTGCCCGCGCCCGCACACCCGCTCGGGCTCGGCTTCGGCCTGAGGAAGCAGTTTGATGCCGCTGCTCTTGCTTCGTTTAGGTATGTATAGATATATTTTTAATTAAACTATGATAGTTAATGTTATTGTTTAAACAAAGTAGTACAAAAGTGTAATGTTCCCTTTAACTAACTTTAACAAAATCACAAACGACGTTGAGGAAGTACTAGTGGCACCCCGCGGTGCTGCTTGCTTTGATTTGAGATATATATCGGCGTTAAAGTAGTAACAAACATAAATACACACAACTTTTCACCTTTATAGTAAGTACTAAAGCGATGTGGGAATACACTGCAAATCTACAGATATTTCATTTAACAATATTTTGTCCACAGGTACGCCAATTCCCCCCTGTTCGGCGCCCAGTACCTGCCCCCGCTCTCCCGGCCATCTTTATTCGGTGCCCCGCTGTATTCGTCCGCGCCCGCTCACTTCCACTCTCTGTTCGCCAACTTCGCGGCCCCCGACCAACCTCGGCTACCGTCGGAGACCAGTACCGAGCACAGCCGGACCTCGCCGGAGGTTCGCTCGCCCGCGCCTTCCATCTCTCCTCCAATATCACCTGGCAGTGAAACACTGCCTGTCCAGCCAGCAATGGATGATGTCCGCACCTCAAGTATCGCAGCGCTCAGACTCGCGGCACGAGAACACGAGCTGCGATTAGAGCTCCTTCGACAAAGAGCGGACTTGATCTGTTAAATTTATTATCTACATTTTTATAGATCGAATCCGTGTTTTCGAGAACGTTCGAGAAGCAGATTTATGATGTTCAAACATGACAGATTGGAACGTATTAAAATTTGAATTAGGAAGTTAGTTTTACTAGTTTTAAAATGAAGATGTTATTAGCATGTATCCTATTTATGATTTCGTGGAGAGTTTTAATACCAGAATGTTAATTTTATTTAACCTTGTAAATAGCAATAAATATAGCATTTAATTAATTGTGTAAGATAGCAGTGCAATAGTTTCAATATCTTCAATCGATATTATTTTACACGGTTCCTGTAACTTTTGTAAATAATTATTATGTCTATGTTTATGTACAAAATTATTTCCGGATTAAATTGCCGGTTTCTATTTCAGCAGTATTCCGTGTGTATCATTTTCAAGTTTAAATGTGCAAGAAATGTTCCGTCCGTAAGCTAATTATGTACCAAAATAAGATTAAAAAATAAACAATATTCTCTATATTTACACATGATGTTTCATTTCTCGTCGTTAGATTAAGTTTTTAATAAGTATATGTATCTATTTCGGTACAAAGTAAAACACAATATAAAACATTATTATTTCTTTTAGTTGTAATAACCGGCTAGCACTTACGTCAAAAATTACGTCAGATTTCCGAAACTTGTCGAGCTAATTTTTCGACGTAATTTTTGACGTAAGTGCTAGCCGGTTATTACAACTAAATTAAATCATGCCTTACGGGAACTATAATACAGTGATTATTATTTCTCTTTGACATTGGAAATATTCCTCGAATTGGATAATCATTAATAAAAATCTTTGCGAGGGTAAAATAATTGATTCCAAGAAAAGTATGCAAAACCAAAGATAGCCGAATGAATCAAAGTTCGTGAAATATGGTCACGTGTGTGTCTAATTGGAAAAATTATGTGATTAAGTTAGTCTGTGGGATTATACGACTAATGTAACATATAAGCGGAGAGCGGATGAACGAATTAATCAAGTTATGAACATTTATCTATATAAACATACTCTCTAACAAATCCATTAAGATTTTTTTGCTGTATCTGTGATATAGTAAAAAAATGTAGGATACTTTGACGAATTTTCAGGTCCGTGATAAACAAAATAATTATAATCTTTTGAAAATGTACGTACAGCACAAGGTGAGATTCAAAACAAATTTCATTATTCGAATTTTAGTTTTTTATTTACTCTGGACAGTGAATGGTCAGGCATTTGACATACACACAAGGATTTTCATCCTTCTCTTTCTCTCATACACACAAGCGGTGACAGACGGTGAAGCATATCTATACTGGAATTAAACTGGGTCTCAAACGAGGCCAATGGAAGACAACAGTTAGTATTATCTTTTGACAGCTATACATTCATGCCACGTACTACAGAGAAAAAATGAACAAATAGATAAAAAAACACACTTTTGCTTTTATATGATGTTTGATGTGATTTACATAATAATCAAACATACATAAGCCACTTACTGACATCTCGCTTGTCACTCATGTCATGTACCACAGTGAGTCACCGTCACTCCCAGGCCGGCGGTCACAGTGTAGTCACTCACCGCGCACCAAGGCCGGGGAAGGGAGCATCTCTACGTGACCGATTACACCAACCTCAGCGACCTGCGGACAGAATATATCAAATACAGATGGATATTATAGATTTGATGAGTTTGTTTGATAAAGGTTCCTTGGCAATGCACTTATTCATTAGCTACTGACGTAGTCCACTGAGTCACCGACAACCTCGATTAAAAACACATAAAAAAACGAAAAAAATATACAATAAAACACAAAATATGAAAAACTGGGTTTATTAGTAAGTATTGGCTGAAACGTCGAATGAAATGCGATCTCATATTGATTCTAAAACGGCTATGTTTTTCATTAACCACTTTTTGACATATAAGCTAAATGAATCGCGTAGAACCTTAGTAACGGGTCACTTTACCTTCTGCAAGGCTCTATATTCTGTAGTTGGCAATCTTCAAACTTGACTAATTGCGAGCAGGTATTGGGAGGTGATTATCTAGTTACGTGCTGATTAGTTTAAATCAGAATCTTACAATTATTTATTATAGTCGTTTTTGGTCTTCGACTTTTGTGCCTAAAAGACGTTCAATTCCTTCCACTACACATACTTACTTAGGTATATGTCATTCATGTTGATACTCATTAGTATAAGGACCAATGAAATTATAGCAAATTTTATAGTTACTCAAATATTGTTTGGTGATGTGATCATGCTTTAATTCATATACCTAATAATGATATTTTTACATAACATAACGTTTGCGTTACACCACGGCCTGTTTGTTACAAGCTGGGGTGTAACAATCTTTATTCTATGTAATTGTTTCTTATATGTTACTTACCTATACATTTACATAGAAAGACCTCCAAGAAAACAATGATACCAAAAATATCAAATAGGTACCATCCAAGATGGTTACCAAGATGGCTTCCAAGTGAAGTAAGAAGGACTTAACTTGACTTGTATTGACTATAGTCAAATCAGTCTCTGAAATTTGTGCAATGTTGCCTGTAGGATAAAAGTACTACCATGTTTATTATATCTGAAGCATGAAATTTACGAAATATAATATACAGATTCTTTCATACAATTTTATTCTCGACGGTTCTGAGACGATCAAAATTTAAATACAACCGACAGGACTCCGACAAACTTTACGATCAATTAAATAAAACTCACATTCAAATTGAATGATAGCAAGAACGTAATCACTAAAACACTATTTCTCTCCGACAATCAAGAAAACATAAAAGGTCCTTTTCAAAATTATATTTAATAAACATCAACGTTTTATTAGTATTTATTTGACAAACAATTACACGCAGCCTTTGTGATGATAATGGCGTTTATCGTAAGGTTTTACGAGCAAACCCGGGGCTCGGACGCAGGTAGGGAGGAGGCGTAGGGCAGACATGTGAGTGAGTTATCGATGAAATATTTAATGGATTTATATCGATTTGTAAATTTAGAAAACTGATGTTACTGACATTTAGTAAACCTAATTTTCAGAATACTTAGTTAAAACAATAAATAATACTAAAATAAAAAAAAATGACATACTTAGTTTGAATCGTAGCATTAAAAGACAATGAAAAACATTGAATGGAAACTGGTATTTTTTCTCTTTCGACTGGCACTTACCAAACATTTAAAACGGTTTCTTGACAGTATACCGAATCAAACTTAGTATTGTGTGATGTAGGCCTCAAAATCCAATCCTAAAAAAGATATCATAATGAATGAAATCAAAATTCATCTGAAACATAATCGAGATCGATGCTTGTACACTAGACACGATAATCTCTGTCCATTCGATTTTTAGTGTATCGCATCGTGGCGCAGGCGTTTGCTGGTTAACTTTTATTCACCGATCTTTAGGTACAGCAGTTTATAGCTTCCCATAAATAACGCGCAGGATAAAGACGTTTTGTAAACGCCACGGCGCTCGGACGTTTCCATTTAAATTATTTTAAATACACCCCGTTTTATATTGCAGTATTTATAATAAGCTTTGTGTTGATTCAATTCCGATTTAATATTTTGCAATCGTTTCGCATCACGACCGATGTTTATGTGTTTGTTAGTCGATAAATATGGCCGGTCGTGGCAAGTCGCGATACTGTCTGTAACATGTTGATAGGAGTTTTGTAATAGGTATCGGCTTATCTTTATTTGTTAAACTGGTTGAACTGGGGAATTACTTTTTGAAACGTCAAAAATAAAAACATTTTTTTTATACGGCTGAATTGTGTTGAATAATCATTCAGATCATTTAATTATTAAAATAAACAATAGTTGGGCATATAAGTAAATATTTGTTTTTATTCATCAAAATCTTCACTTATTTAAAAAACCAAAAGGTTCGCTGAGTCTTGCCACTTTTATACATTCAAGATAAATTAGGAATGATATTCCGATATTGGTCATCAATTATTAATTTCATTACAAAATATCGAATAAGGTCAAATTGCTACACAATGCCGCTATAAATATTAATTTACTAAAATACCGCAAATAAACTAATAAAGACCAAAAACATGCTTTTATAATATTTTATGAGGGTCACTTGAGTTTGTATTTTAATTTTGCAATCAATTTGATTTCAATTTCCATAAAAATCTCACAGGTAAAGAAAGATTTATACTCAAAGTAATATAATGTATCATTTTTTATTTTAATCGCAGTTTTAGAAGAAATCATTTCTGACAAATACATTGATGTATGTAAATCTTATTTTCTAGCTCATAGTTGATGTTTTGTCTCTTTTACATGCTCTCAAAACTGTCAATGTGCAAATAAGACAAAACACCTATAAACTGGTCACTCACACATACAGACAGATGCACCTTTAAGTACGACAAAAAGTGTTTTATGCTTTTTTTTTAATTTCTGACTGTTACCTCCTCCTCTTCGAGTCGTATTTTCTCATCACTGAGGATTCCTTCGCAGAACTGATTAACTGTGAAAATTCTTTTAGGTGAGTTCATTGCTTAGTGTGGGGCTAGATGGCATTGTGTGCAATGTCCCGAAATATTTATTTATTATTTATTTATTTATAGTGGTACCGCCCAGAGCTTCTCACCCAACTAAGTATACATACATCATAATACAAATTGTACCTTTCACAACCAACAAAACTCGTCCACAATCACCAAACTTGAGCTTATTATCGAAATTATTGTCTAAAGTTAAAGCCAACTTAATACATCATAATACAAATTGTACCTTTCACAACCAACAAAACTCGTCCACAATCACCAAACTTGAGCTTATTATCGAAATTATTGTCTAAAATTAAAGCCAACTTAATACATCATAATACAAATTGTACCTTTCACAACCAACAAAACTCGTCCACAATCACCAAACTTGAGCTTATTATCGAAATTATTGTCTAAAGTTAAAGCCAACTTAATACATCATAATACAAATTGTACCTTTCACAACCAACAAAACTCGTCCACAATCACCAAACTTGAGCTTATTATCGAAATTATTGTCTAAAGTTAAAGCCAACTTAATACATCATAATACAAATTGTACCTTTCACAACCAACAAAACTCGTCCACAATCACCAAACTTGAGCTTATTATCGAAATTATTGTCTAAAGTTAAAGCCAACTTAATACATCATAATACAAATTGTACCTTTCACAACCAACAAAACTCGTCCACAATCACCAAACTTGAGCTTATTATCGAAATTATTGTCTAAAATTAAAGCCAACTTAATGCCGCCGTAACGAACTAGGCAATATCATTTTCATTACATAGACTAATTAAAAATACAGAAGAGACCGCTCGGTCCCCATTCCCAGCGGGTCCCATATGTTACCTAGTGGTAACGAGACGTTTATAGCACGATTCTGTTGAATTTAAAGGAAACTGGTTGTGGATTGTGGGTTTGCTTGTGTGAACATTGAATTTTAATTTATGTAGACTAAAAACGCAAAAGATCAGAAATAAATAAAGAATTAAAATCAACATAATTGATTGCATGCTCTCTATATATCTCTAAAAGTCGTATTTCCTCATGAATGAGGGTCGTGACTCCCCCGCGTAATTGATTAGCTAGGAGATGTCTCTTGGCAAGATACATACATCGTGGTGGGCGCCCAGCTTCTTCCACGGAAAACACATATAATTGCATAACTGTCTATTTTCATTATTATCTTAGCCTATTCAAATTCAGAAAGTACAATGTATTATTTTCAACATTTTAAACAACTATAGGTGTAATTTTGAGCCCTTTTAAACTCATTTATTTATCGCATAAAATTTTAGTGACAGACACTGTAACATAACAATCAATCCATTTTACTAATGTGATTCATTCGAATAATATAATCGATATAAATATACTGAATCGATTAATTTCTATAAAATGTTAATTCGATCATCAAATAGTCGACTAGGTCGTTATACTAATCAATGTATAGTGCAATAAAAATTTATACCAGTGTGTTGTAAATAATTTTACAATTAATTTTGTTCAAGTATATTGTGTTTGAGCTATTAGTATTGATGTTAATTGGTTACTGGGGGTTATGACTTTATTATTGAAGTTTGTATGAAGACTGCCTAATTATTTTGGGACTTAAATTGATTATTGTTAGTTTGCAAATATGAGTAAGTAAAGGTCTCTGTTGGTTGCCTAGTTTAAACTAATATATTAATTGTTTGTAAACTTACGAAATATAAGGCAAATAAAGGTTTTTTTGTCTCTGTTGGGTACCTAGTTTAAACTAATATTTTAATTGTTTTGAATTGTATAAACTTACTAAATATCAGGCAAATAAAGGCATTTTTATTTTATTTATTATAAAGTTCTCGGTTTTTATTTTATTGTTATTAAAAAGTAAATCATACTCTGTTATACAGTTATCTAAAATAATATGTATTGGTTTTCAAGTTAAAATTGAACCGTTTTATATAAGGTATGACTATCATTCATCAGGCAAATCATAGCCAAGCTTGAGGCCATCTAGCATAAAAAATATTAATCTTAAAATGTAAATACGTATTCGAAAACATTTAACAAAAATTACACTGAACAAATAAAGGTTATAAAAATTAGAAACATGTCGGTCTTCAAGTCGAGAGTAAACCGGTTTCTTCTAGGCAAGCGCGCTAGATCGTAGATTATAACGTTGCTTAACATCAGGCAAGTTGTAGTCAAGCGTAAGCCTATATCGTGTAAAAAAACATGTTATCGTTTTATCCCTTGAAAAGATTTCAACGCGCTCCGCCTCTCAGCGGATGATTATTGAAAAATCAATTAAATTTCCTCCATCGTAATTTAACCTTTGCATTTGCAATAAATAAGCGGCTCAATAGAAAAAATAAACTGTTATTTGAGAACTGCATTAATAAGGTTCACTACACACTATATACTATATGTGTATAAAGCCGATTCAAAGCTGTGGTAGTCGAATAAAGCAACTGTTTTGATATAAGGATTACACAAGACATGTTTTTTTTAAATATACGTTTGGCGGACTGTGTTATATGGGAGATGATATATGACTGATATGCGGTTGACTGATGATGATGGTAACATTTTATGTGTATAAAGGTAATTACCAAACTCTATGAGTTCGTATATCGCCTTATTATATAATTTTACATGGATTAAATAGATTTCATTTGTATTTGTACATAAGGTAAAATCACATTACAAAATTAATAATTTGCTAACATCAAACTAGCATTCAATTCATAAATGTACGCATTCGACATCTTTTTAAGCCTCGTCAAGAGCATAATACAACTCATCTTAGTTTTCTAAAACAATAACTGGATGTTGCAAGTGTGCGCCGGCCCTAATATTCCGGTCCAAGTGTTGATAGTTCCTATTATGGATTCAATCAACATAAATTAGGCATAATTTGAGCGATGATGTAAAGATGGCTCGTCTGAGCTTTGATTGTGAGAAGGGAGTGGCGCCTTTTTCTTCATATTACATGTTTAGGAAAGTATATTTTTGTTAAAGTAAATTAAGATTTAATAAATTACTTAAGGGTGAACGAGTATTTTCAAAATATGGCATTATGTGGCCTAAACTTTACAATAACTTATCGGCCTAAGGTATTCCTTCTTTCACAATCGATCGATAATCTACACACTCAACTATAAAAAATACAGTGGCATTCCGTTTTGGGCGCTTCCGTGGGTCGGATGACACGTTAAGTTGTAGGTCCCGGCTGTTTGTCTAGCACGGTGGTCGTTAAGCTATGTCAGAGGCCTTTAGGGCAGCTTGATAAACTCTCAGAGTTCGCCACTCTCATTCGATAAAAAGAAGTGTCGATTTTATAGCGAGATATAGATAAAATATATATGTATTATCTATTGTGACATTTATTTGCCTGACTCATCTAATCCTCACCACTCTTACATGACAAATAAACCGTCTATTAAATCGATATCAAACACAATCACGATTAATCGAGAAGCACTTTAAAATCGCTCACGACACGCAAATAATGTTTTAATTCGAAACACTCTTCGGGAATTCGATAAAGGATTTAAAAGAAACATCGTAACCCCGAACAAATAATACTGGCTGATAACATTCCAAGAAAAGATTTTCAAAACGACACAATACTCAATTTCGACCAAGCCAATTTGAACTTTAGTTCGTCAAAATAAAATCCAATATTGTCTAAGTGAATGAATTCGTGACAGTTCCATATTCTTTTGAAAAACGAACCTTTCCATTAGTGGGCACGCGCCAATGTTCGACAAACAAAATTACATTTATAAAGAATTCGATTTAAAATAAGATTCCAAAATCGAACTTCGACTCGAATAAATGGCGTCTAGACTTTCGTATCTTGTGTGATATTGGTTTTGGTTTCGGAGAATCATTTTTATCGAAATGCATTTTGGGCTCGCAACGAATTGTGGGTGCTAACTATTTGAAAAACTGATTCAAGTTTTTCGTTAGTTTTCCTGCAACACGTGATCCTAATGACAGATACTTTTTTTAGTTTTCTTTTTTATCCAACCTTTTTAGATATTTTTTCTATAGTCTTCCAGAAAAATAATCTAAGTATTAAAATATAATAAAGTTTTCTACATACCAGTTATTTTTAACATTAATATGATCGGATATAATAAAGGCAAGGAAGTCGCGTGCGACGACCATCGGTCGTGGTCGGATTTGCGGTAACTAGGAGATGGTGCGTGGATGTACTAAAAAGATAGGAAAAGGTTTTGTAAGGTGTTTAATCTAATTAATGCGTTATATTTATTATTTAATCTAGAAATAAATATCTAATCAAGCAATGCCTCAACTCAAACATTGATGTTTAAAGAGAATGTAACTACCAGGTGAGTAACTTTATGTTACTAGATGAGAGAGAGAGAGAGAGAGAGAGAGAGAGAGAGAGATTATTGGGTGTTTTTGATAAGAGACTCAATTAACCCACCAGTGCAGCATATGGTGGTATTTTTTTTCAGCCTACTGGCAAGCTAACCACAAATAGACAATCTGTCATCAAACCAGTGTGATCCAGCAGTCTCGCTTGAAAGCCAGTTTCATTCCAGCACAGGCATGCTTCTACATCGACCACGGCGCCACTTTGACGTCAGCTAGAGGGTAAACTGAAAATAAAAAAAGTCGCCAGTAAATATATCTCTTACTTACGGTTTTTCTGATGCCTTCTCCAAATTCACAATTTCCAAGCTCCACGTTAATATCTATAAAACCGCAATGGCATTATTGTTTGTCTATCCACCCGTTACAAGTAATATTACAACTCAAGCCAATCGGAAACTAAACCCGACCATTATTGGATTTATTGCAGAACAAATTATATTGCGAAGAAATTGACATTACGCAAATTTGCCCGAAGTTTTGCTTACCTGTGTAATCGATGACTTAGATGCCAAATGACTTAGACTTACATGCCAAAATAATGTTCCATCTGAAGATTAATAAAAAAAAACTATACTTACCTATTTTGAGAATTAAGACTCGACGATTCTTAAACTCATCAAGCCATTTTGTTACATGGTAAATATTTGTCACTAAATGAATTTAAGAGTTTTTGTGCAAGCGAGCCTAGGACTGACTCTGTTTTCATTATGTGTTTTAAAATAGGTATATATCATCGTAGCGATAACAAAGAACAACTCAAAACAGGTATTTTTGGCAAAAAAGGATGAGTTCCATGTATGTCTTGCAAAGAAGGCTGTATAAGCTGACGGATTCATGATGCTGAGGAAACTAGGAAAAGCATATTTCATGAATTATGTGTGTTGCATAGTTTTATATATACTTACAAAATTTTACTTTACCTTACGACTTTTAAAAAAAGTTTTAGATGAAGCAAAACGATAGACGATTACCAAATTCCCGTTAGGTACTTTTAAAAATAAACCTTATTATAGTGTATTTGCGCTAATCGTGCCTTAGTTACGAGGTATACCTAAACAGCTAAACGGTGGAGCGTCGACGCACTTTGTGGTTCGCGATCTGCCAAATTGGCATCGGTAAGCCCAGGGATGGTACCACCACCTTTTTAGTGTATTTTAGTTTATTAAATAAGCCTATGAATACGCACCACACCAAAAAAACTGCTTGAAAATTTCGTTCATGATTCAAGAAAAATGTGTAAATGCCTATTTCTGTTGTTACAGTAATTCAGACAAACAACCAAGAAGGTCCTTCTAGTTGTAGATTATCATAAGTTGATATTATGATTTAGAAATACCGCTATTCTTTTTGTTTCGGATAAATTAAACTACTTGAACTAGCATCAAACCTCCATGCTGCAGATGATACATTAGAGGTGTTTTGACTACTATTTTAACATAATCAAACTATCGAGTAAACTTTTAGAGATTCCTATGTTTTATCTTTTTGTTTGTGTACAGAAGTTATCCTAAAAATTGTTAAGATATTGAATTAGGCGTTACTTTGCGGAAATCCATTGTAAATGAAAGTCTGGGAAAAATATATAGTGTTTTTCTGCTGCGACTGCTCCTTAACCAACTTCAAACAACAAACTTGATGGTTTTTAGGTGTGTTCCTCCATATCCCATCGCCACACCTCTCCTCCTAACCAAAGTGGCCTCCGTGGTTCTTAAGATCTTAAGACACAATAACACTATATATTTTTTCCAGAATTTCAAAAAAATGTTGGTAAGACCCCTACGCCTATTATTTTATTTACAATAATAAAATATAAAAACAAGGGAAGAAAAACTAAACATACTACTTCTAACTACTACAAATAGGGGCACTAAGAAAATCTTTAGAAAAGCCTAAAGATAATCTAAGTGCTCCAGCCCACTACCAGAGGGCAGCGTGCCCAGCATACTGGCCGCATTACCACGCTGGATGGCAATGCTGATACGTTGAGCCAGAAAAAGGCCAGCATTTTGGTCATGCGTCGCGTCAACCAAGCGCTCCGAGAGGTTTTGGAAAATAGTATGGCTCCTACGCCTTGTCCTGCGTTAGAACCATCATTACAGTGCGGTTGCTGCCCAACGACGTAATGACGATGGTTACGCGACCTCGGAACACTTTCTGTTTGTTTTAGATTGTGGTGTGATCACAATTAGGCCGCGCGGCCGTGCTGGTGAGGAGTTAGTAATGCAGCCCTCTGTTGCTACGAATAAACAGATAAACATTTTTTTTTTCATAATTTGTTAGAATTATATGTCACATCACAATAGTAATATACAAAAATACATTATGTTTATTTATAAAGGCACAAAGAACGGACTAAATAATGATCGCGTAAAGTACATAATTGTTTGCTGCAATTGGTTAGAATGTGGTCAGTAAAGTGATTCTTATATAGCTAGTTTCTTAAAAAAAAAGCCAAATTTGAAGCTATGCAAGCAGTTTTTGCTGTGCAGATACTCGTACTGCTCGTACCTACTTGAAACATATACGTAAAGGATATGCTAATCTTAAAGTCTTAGCAATCGTAAGTCTCAAATCAAATGGGTTCAACCGCTGGCCTATAATAGGTATATTATTAACAAAGCAAAGGGCCAATAAAAAAAAAACACAAAACGTAACGTAGCTTGCTGTATATATAGTAAAAACTTTGTTTAAACTACTTGAAACAGTTTTTTTTAATTACTTTATTTCTGATATGATTGTACTGTGACAAAAATGATTTACTTGCGGTTCTTTTTGTTTGTTACGTTTTTAAAATAATCTTATAATTAATTATTATTAAAACCAGTCTCGTAAGTCTCACAAGTCCATTAGACATAATATCATTTAGCGGAGCGGGCGGGGTCGGTCCCGGGAGTAATTACTGAACTTCATGCGAGAGGCTTGCTTGGGCTTGTTCCGCAAATCATCGTCCTTCATTAACTATAACATGGTACTGTTGGGTGTAAAAGTAAAATCTTTTAGTTTGAGTTTAAAACATCTATGTATTTTACATAATAATATATTATATGTATATGTTAACCAAGAATAAGTGGCTACACCTAGTTCTAACCGGCTAAAACTAGGTGTAGCCGCACTTCGGGTATTAGCCGTAACATATATAAGATAAAAAGTTGAATGTTAAAAATGTTAATTTTAACTAAATTTACCACGAAAACTTTAACAATTTTCTGGTGCTGGTAGAAATGATCTTTTAAATTTTTTATAGCTTTGGTTTTTTTTACAATTTTTACGTCAACAATATTTTGCATTATAGTGATCAGATACTCCACTAAACAACTTATTTAAAAAAAAAACAGAAAACGAAGCGTGAATATATAATATTCTTCATCGCTATGTAGAGTTAGAATTTAGAACGCATCAAATGAGCGATGACTAATGAATTCCTCATATTTATGTTTTATTATGTTTTAGCATGCTGCTGGTTGTATCAAATTGTAACCTAAAATGACAAAAAAACGTATTTTCATTAACGGTTAGTCTATCTATCTATCTATACATTTAATACAGCTGAAAAGGGCTCAAAAATCTGAACATAGAAGACATAAGAAAAAAATGTTTAGATATATACATACTTTAAATCGATAAAAAAACACGTTTTTATATTTTATTTTTGTTATCTGTTTCTCTGTTTACCCGTTTCTCTGCTTATCTGTATATTTAAACGCTCATCACGCAAAAACGGCTGAACAGATCATCATGATTTTTGGTATGTCGATAGTATAAGATCTTAGAAATGTCATAGGCTACTTTTTATCTGAAATAATGCGAGCGAAGCCGCGGACGTCCACTAGTTTCAAATATATTTTCTTCGACCACAACTTCTGTATGCACCTGTACGTAAAACAAGCAATGTAAATTGAATTAGTGGGCGTGCCTGGTGGACTGTACGTTTGGTTATAACGAAGTACAAGGCCCGGTAGGAACGGCGGCTAATTCAATCGCCAGATTTTATTTATGTAATTACGAGCTACCAGCCTCACTTTGTATGTCGGGAAATTCAAACACAAACCTTTCTTTAAAATACGGTGGCTCTTTACAAACATTGCAATGTAAGTAAACTATGTGATAGAAATATGCTAAAATCTTCTTGTGTGATCTAAGATTCCTGAACGTGATTTCCCTTGTTCATACTTCTCGACAATATGAAGTGTGATTGTATTATATATTGTAGTGTCTTATGTGGTGTAAATCTGGTCCGTTTAACGAGTCTGAATTAATATAAACTCAAATACGAGTATGAGTTATCGACTTCCTTGATAGTTAGTTTAATTCAAGAAAAAGTTCATTACTTTAAAATCAATATTTTTGCCTATTCCCACTCATCCGGACAGTATTCGTCAAAAATAGAGTGAAATAATATTAGCAAAACTAATCCTCTACACTTCTATCAAGTTTTAGTGTCCGTCATTAGGCGCCAGGGGCGGCAAGGCGGCGTCTTTTGAAACAATGCGCGGGCGCAGCCGAGAGATTGCTGGGAGATGACTGGCAATACTGCAGTACAAGCCACTTGACCGGGGAGCTTTGTAGAGAATACTTAAATTACTTGTTAGTTATAATTTAGACTTATTAAGGCGATGGCCTTACGTGTTGTGTATAGCTTAAGTAAGTAAAAATCATAAATGGATCAAAGCGATTCAGAATTTATTTTGTCAAATAAAATTATAGAGCAAGTCACATACTTGATAGAAGGCATCACCTGAAACCTATTTGTATCCTGAAATAATCAAAATTAAATGTACATACGTACGTACATTCTGCTTATCCTGGTGAAATATGGAAGATCATATCTGCAAAGTAATTGAACCAGAAACATTACTTGAAGTCTACAAAAATACCGCGAAAACTAAATGACTTGTATTAGAAACTAACGATTAATTTTCAATAACTTCATATAATCAAATCGTCCATTTGATAAGTCCTACATAGCCAAGTCAGTATAGTCAGTCACATCAGTATATCAGCATATCAGTTACAAAGTAATAGTGTAGTTATTTTAGTAATCAGTTTATCGATTGTGTGTTTCGAGCGGTGGTTGCCGACAATACACCGGGAGGTATAGGTACAACGGCAGTGGGATGAACTAAGGATTTAATTTAGAGGGCTAAATAATACTAGGATCTTAAGTGGTATGCTTGATTGGAAAAAATACTCTGAAGTAGTGACTTCTTTTGGTCAGACCTCTAATCTACCTCATTTTAGGAAGTGTTTCACCTTGGGCCATTGTGTTGCTAGAGCGGATATGTTTTCAGATGCGATAGTAAGTCAAATGCAGGTTTTACTGTACGTATATATTAACCATACCATTTTCACAATTCCTGTAGAATCACTCTTGATTACTAGTGCCCGCAATGCATCTTGCATTTCGGGCACTAGAAACTTAAGTACATATTTACTCTACATATTATTTTAGTACTTACATATTTCTAGTGAAATGAAATATGGCTTATTTATATATTAAAGTAAATAAGGATAATTGAGTAAAACAATTGTACTTATCTCCATAATTTCAGTCACTACTGTAATTCAGCCCTGTGTTTATATAAAAAGCAAACTCTTTCAAATGAGCCGCTCTACTTGTTCCCAAATATAATCACGGAACAAACAGGCAGGGAAGTGACTCATCATTTTCTTTAATATACAGAATTGAATACACGCCTACTCTTTCTGTGTACGAGCCATCTACTTTACTAAATAATGTTTTTATTAGGTACATTTTACTCACTGAATTAAAAACTGAATAAAAATACATAGGCAAAAGAGCATAAAGCTTATTAAATTTTACTGTAAATTATGTCATTAATTATTTTGAATTGTTAATTAATTTATTAAATATATTGACTTCTTTATTAATTTATGCAAGTTAACCAAAAGACGCTAACGTGAAACAAAAGTGGCAAATTTCAATTACAGGCAACACGCTCTTAAGTTTGACATAGCTTTAAGATTAGGTATCTTAACTCAAATCAATTTAAAATGCTCACTCAAAATAAACTACATATAGTGGCAGTTTTAGGTCACAATCATCTTGTTTCAGCCAGACGGCTCGGACCCTAAAAAATATGGCTTAGAGATCAATTAATAAAACATTATCTCTTCCCATCGTTAAGGTCAATAGAGACCATGAACCAATGACCGTAACATCACTAAATGTCATGCAAACACATATTCCCGACCTCCCGACGTCGACGACAGATCCCAACGCCGGTCAAAATCTCATTAACCCTTTCTTCTTAAGGGGTTTAAAGCGTTTTTTTAAGCTTTTTTAGGCCATAAATTGGCTTCACCCCGCACCCTTTTTGTCTTCTGTAATGAGTGTATTACCATACAGATAGAATCAGTTTGGGCCGATATAATTGAGTCTGGCGCCCCGCCGGCTCGCCGCTTTGACGGAGCCGACCGAGCAACAACATCGCTGCAATTTATATGGGATATAGCTTGACTGCGATCTCTGGCTTGGTTATGTGAGGGAAGGTAAGTTGGGTGAAAATTATCTGAAATAATGTGTAAAGAAGTGTGTAAGTCGTTTATATGGTTGTAGCTTGACCGGGATGACTAGAATGGTTTTTTAAGTGTTAAGGCAAGTTAAGTGAAAGTTCTAAAACCACGTCTAGAGTAAGGTTCATCGAATACATCAAGCTATTCTAATGTGGAGATAATCTAGCTATTTATTAATTCATTTTATGGCAACCAATACTATGATGCAGGCTCGAGTATATTACAAGAGATAAATCATATAATTTCTGATGGAAATTTGAACCTCTGACGTAGTCTGATTTGTGAATGGTTTTTCAGGACGGAATATTTACCACGTGTCGTTAGTGTGTGTGTAAGTAACGTGTCGTTTAGTGTTACCTGATTCTGCGCAAGGAACGTAGGCATAATCAGGTGACACTAAATTAACCACATTAATACCATTGACCACATAAATGTGCTGTAGCAAAAATTCCAATCAAATATATAAATATATAGTGGATCAGCGTGGTGAAGCTGTACAGGAATATCGGACGATTGCTTTACAAATATTAGAGGACGTTGATTAAATGCACCGACTCGTTATTTGTTCATTATTGTGTACTGTTACGTGTAAATACTGGCCACAGGCTGCACAACTTTGTCATAGTAAACATTGTCTAGTACTGTACTGAAACATTTGGGCTGTTTTCTTCATGAAAATTCAAACTGTGGAACTCCTTGCCCGAATCTCTATTCCCCTTGAACTATAATTTGTCGGTCTTCAAGTCGAGATGAAACCGGTTTTTTCGAGGCAAGCGCGCTAGATCGTAGATTATAACGTTGCTTAACATCAGGCAAGTTGTAGTCAAGCGTGAGCCTATCTCTGTAAAAAAAAAACCTAAGGTAGCTTGGGCTTTATAATGCTTTGTACTCGTATCTTCACTGTGATATTTCCAGTAAATTAAATCATATCACGCTTATGGCAAAGAATAAATTATAAAAAGAGCTAAACAACCAAACCCTTGTACAAAATTGCGAAGGATTTTGCTGTTTGTTATAACGGCCTTTCTGCCAGTAAATTTGTTTTCAGAATAGGTAAAGTTTTTAGTGTTTTAAGATTCTTTTATCATTCTCATTCTGTCATGAAGAAATTCGTCTGAAAAGTCAAATTTCTTCATGACTATGGGTTGTGACTCCCCCACAGAATTTATTTGTTCCTTCCACGGAAGACGCATTGTGATCCTCAATCAGTCGGTTTCTTCACGACGTGTTCCTTCACCACTAAGCGAGTTCTAATCCACGCATAACTTCTAAACAAGTCAGTAGTGTAGCGCCGGACTCGAACCAGAGTACGTCAGGATGAAAAGCAGATGCTGAAACCGCCGAGCCACACTCGCTTTTTAATACCCATGGTCACCCAAGGTATATAAAGCTAAAGATGCATTGTTTGGTTTGAATAAGTAAGTTTTTTTATACCATATATAATTATTAGGCATTAGTAGTTAACTTAACAGCATTTGCTGACACCAATTTACTTTGACAGAGTTCCTCCCCATGTGAATATTTGTTTATTATGTGTAGGTACTGTTCGTGAAAATTACACGGGTATTGAAAACATAGCGGTTCCTGTGAAGTGAGGTGTTTGCACTCATATTGTATGTTTGTGAAATAGTTTGTATTTGCTTTTGAGCTTCGGGCTTATGGAGTTTCTTAGAAATTAAATTACTTTTGCAAACGTATGTATGATGATGAAAGATCTCATATCGTAACTGTTTTTATAAATCTCTTACTACACAATTATGTTTCGTTTTGTAAAATCTAATTACATATTTATATTTACAAAACATGGGCTACTTCTTTATACCCTGTACTTTTTATGTACATGTAAAATATCGACATTATTTTCTATAATCACATCTAAAGACACAAAATCAAGGAAGCCTTCCAAATTATATCTCTCGATGACAAGTAGGTGCATTAAATCCAAAAATCAATTAATCGAAACAGGCCTAAACAAAGTAACAGAACGTCATTTAACATGATTTACGTTAAAACATATTATTTTAATTAAAACAACAATAAATACCAACAAATAATTAAACAAGGGAATAAATTGTGATGTCGCCCAAAGCGGTGGTCGGATTGGGCACTAACTAGAATTTACGACGCACACGACAAATATAGAACTTGGACTTACAAAGTGGACCTTAACTTGTTAAGGGGAGATATACCAAGCTTATATTCTTATACACTGTTTTTTATTATCATCGTCTTAAGAACTATGTATTAAATTAGGTACCTATTTCTCAAAGTGTAACCAAAGAGATATTACAGCATATATATATAAGTTTTATTGATATAATTTATAAGAACGTTTAACAATTTTCTTTGTCATTTCAATGGTCTTATAATCAATATGTAATTGGTGTTATGAATTCATCACTCATTATTTTTTGGTAATATTGACTTGGTTCGGCTGTAGCACCTTAAGCAAAAAATGGTACTAAACATCTTGAGGGCTGCTCTTACATTAAATATGGCTGTGATAATTGCAGAGGAATTTAAATCATAACCAAATAAAGGTTTATGTGTTTTAGATTTTATAAATGTTAGGCAGGCAAAAAGGATAAAACTGTGCGTTTTAAATTAATATTATTTACACATTTTAACATTCGCAAACGTCAAAAACCTAAAATTAAGTTCGCATTCTTATGTGTTTTTGTGCGCAATTTCTTGAATTAAACATATAATAAAATAATTGCAATATAGTCAACCCTAGTTCAATAAGTAGGCAAGAGAATTAAGGTTGTCTAGCTCGATGAATGACTAGACTTGCAGTCAATTCATTTAATTTACGGTCCAATCTAATAAAATGAGTTTGCATTCTAAATTACAAACTATTTCTATCTGAGAACTAACCACAACCTTGTCGAGTGATAAGAATACTTTGACACCTATTTACAAATTTAAAAAAAACTTTTAGTTCACGATTTATTTATTATATCGATTGTGTGAAATCAAGCGGAACCGCCATAGTACCGTAAATGAGGAAACAGTTAGTGTGTGAGGTTACATTAACATTGCTTCATTAGGCCAGTTCAAGTGTCCTCCACTTACATATGGTGTCAATTATACCAAACACAACACAATTGGAAACGTCAACGGCATTCACTGAGCTCGTAAACACGTTCTTTCGTGGCAGCTTGCTTTTTACCATTCCCTTTTTGCCCTCATTTCATTAAGAAAAGCCGCCATCATTAGCCTTTCGCGCCTACGCTCTGTCAATAAACGCAATTACAGCTCATTAAAACAAATAGATCATTCGGAAAAAATCGCGCCGTTAATTGAAGAAAAGTGCCATTGCAATTACACAGGTCCGGTTAGCGCTCGTGTGTAGGGGGCGGAGCGCCCGCCTCAAGGCGGAGGGAGGGCCGGCGAGGGAGCGCGGAGGAGGTCGGAGGAGCAGTCGAGCCTCACACCGCGGCCGCAGCGCGCGCCACGAGCGAACGCGAAAATTCGCGGACTTATTGCCGACTTTTGCAATTGCCAACTTTATTTAACAAGTGTTTTCCTCGTTTTATTTTCAATTAACTCTAAGACGGATTCAGTGAAGTGACAAAAAGACCGAACTGTGACATTCAACTTGAGAGTTGAAATGACTGATAACAATTCCGGGTCCATGTGAAAAGATGTCCGGAGAAGAGGCTGGGAGAAGTTTGAATGTCAGCGGTGAGAGACATGGATTTGACAACGCGTCGGGAGTCGGAGGGGCAGGAGGTCAACGGAGCTGATGCAGTCATCACCAACGGAGAGGCGGAGCTGAAGGGAGCCACGGTGGAACAGCCCGCTAGGAAGACCAGCTCCTTCAGCATCAGGCACCTGGTGGGGGCTGAGGACGCCGAGCGCCCGCCCGACGGGAATGTCAGTGTGGGAGATGGTATGTACATTTTACTTATTAAAACGTGTTTTATAAAAAAAGTTTTTAGTATCAGCACTTAATGCGTGTTGAATGAATATATATTAAAGATTTATCTTGTACTGTCTTATACCTAAATAAGAACAAAAATGTTATGTTACTCACAACGTGTGAGTAGAGAGTTCTTTTTTAGAATTCAATGAATTGTGTTATTCACTACAAAAGTAGATGTATAGATATATAGATGTAATAGATATATAATAATGTATAGATATAACCTATGTATTAACAAATTGTTCTTAAAACTATGTGATTATGATTATTTTATTTTAGAATGATTTATGGACCTATTCGGTTATTGTGTTCGAGATAAAACTATTTGAATTTATACTGAAATTTTTAACCATTTTACACTGTCCCAAATAATTATGAAGAATAAGTATTTTTTCTAACACTTGTTTCTCACTTACCAGAGTTCTAGGTATTTCATTCATACCTACTTATTTTAATTAAAATTGACATTTCCATATCAACTTTTTCCTATAAAACAAATATGGCTGACATTAACTAGTCCCATTATTAATTTAGCCTAGATGTACAAAAAGGGCCTACCACAGCTCCGTTATTAATTTCAAAGTAAAAAAGTTATTGCAAAAGGAACAGCTGATCTACTCTGGTGAGCTTTCAGTTTTTTGCCATTAAGCCAAAATAGGCGCGTTGGCTAATTATCTGTAAAAGTAATTAAGAATATGTCAGATCGACCACCTATGCACCTGCAGCCACAGCCAATTTAACTCTGGCTGTATAAAAAAGGAATGGAGCAAATATGTAGCGCAAAATGAAGATATTTTAAAAGCGCCTGTCTGAAATACCAATAGTTGAAAGATACAAAAAATAGACCTACATGATGGTTTTAATTGGAATGTACCAATGTTGTCAAATGGTGAATTCTTGGAGGTCGCTTGATTGAGGGATTGTTTCTTGAAACAACGGTGGAAAATGTCAGCCAATTGAGGGATGAAATGTGACATTTAATATTGAGCGAGTCCAAATCGAACTGACAAGATGACACATTTTAATTACACTCCTATATGTATTCCTTCTATGCTTATGGTAAGTCTACAACATTTTTTAAAAGCTTAACAAAAAAAGTAATAATAGGTTTACTGTTATAATTTCTTATCTAGTACCAAAAAAGATTTGTAGTGTTAGCTACCGATCTTTTGAAATAGATTAGTTTGTTATATCTACTAAATATTACTTTCCAATACAGCCTGTCTACATCTAACAAACAAACAGGCAATAGTTTTGCTCATAATAAAAGTACAAGCAGACCCAGTTCTAATGAGTTAGTATTGGCAACAAAATAAGTAGGTACTGCGCTCTGTGAGGCCAGGCCGTCGCCCGGCCGATGGCTGTCAGTAGTTAAGATATACACCACTGGACTACATGAAGAGATAAGTGTTTGATTTGCTACACTTACTGATAACCTGTTTTTAATGACAGACTTTTTAAATTAATTAAACGGTAGAACAAGGTTGTTGGTTTGCTTTTGTTTTGGTAAGTAAGTGCGTATCAGTGGCCAACTCTGGTGACACAGTTGGCAAACTGTCATATAAGAGCCTCTTTGTTTTAGCGACGTGAATTTTAACCGTCTTCACAACATTCTAACAATACTTTGAAAACTAAAATTACTCATATTTTAGTACAATTTGTACACAATCCTAGGCATGAATCTAACTCATTTGGATTTTATTTCATCATCATCATCATCATCATCATCAATCTATAATCGTCCACTTCTGGACATGGCCTCTCCCAAGGCACGCCACTTAGCCCGAATTTGTGCTTCTGGTTTCCACCTATTTCCTGCTATCTTTAGCTATGATCTCCTCGCTCCACCTAGTGGCAGGGCGCCCTACACGACGCTTTTTTTTTATTTAATTTATCTTCCGATAATTCAAATATTATCAATGATTTTCAAACCAGAATAAATGATACCTACATATTGGCCAGTACGGCCGGCCACCCACAACACGTTCACAATAAGTTTAGTAAACTTCGATAAAATAGTGAGGGAAAGCACAATACAAGAGCATAAAACTACTGTTGTTTATGACCAATAATATGATTCGATAGATTTTTATGGCAGTTAAAGTATGTCTGTAGGGTTTTGGTTTATTTATTTATCGTATCGATATATTGTTATACGTCACTACTTTATAATTTTATTGTACTCAATGACTGAGGGAGCGAAGTGACTTTGCTTAAATATTGTAACGTATTTCTGCTTATCGATTATGATGTCAATTATTTTGATGTTCATGAATATAGAGAAATGAGTATAACGAGTAGGTTGTTGGTACCGGCAGTTTGTCTAGTACGGCAGTCGTTAAGCCAATTCAGAGGCTCCTTAAAATTAGGTTTAAAAACTCTCGACACCAGAGTTGGCCACTCTCATTCGATAAGAAGAAGAAGTATAACGAGTAAAATGACAGATCTAAGATACTAAGGAAATGCGGGTTTAGCTTTTCTAAACTCAAATTAACAAATACCGTTTGTTTTTTATCACTTCATATTTACACTTTGAAAATGGTAATTTAACTATATTTTCAGCTCCATTTTTTTTTTTATCTTAGACACCTTGTCACTTGATTTCAATAAAGAAAAACAAGTTATACTGGAAAATAATGTAAAATATATTAAGACCTGCTAATACAGGTATCGTATTATGCTTGAAAACAATTCGCCATTAAATTAAATTAGCTTTAATTCCTCATTATCCTTTAACACAGAAGTTATTAACTTGCCCCATGTTCCTCGCTAATGGTCAATCTTAACAATTGAAGCCTCCTTCATTTTTTGTTAAGGCACAACCTGCCAGAGAAGTTGTGGTTTATTAAATTTTAAACGTTTATGGCTGGTGATTCGGACATACCACTTTATATTTAAAGATTTTGAGATTTCTCTCATTCGATAACAAGAAAAAGTTTTGGTCGGCCCCTATATAAACAAAAAGTGTAAGAAATATGAAATACGGTGATGTTCAAAAATATTTTTTTACTACAAAACTTGTAGAATTGTAGAAAATTTTTCAACAGTACTTTTCACTTCAAACCCCTAAGTTACCAATAAGTAAGTCATGCATAGCCTTAAGCCCCGCTCATAATTACATGTGCCCGCATAATTTGAGTGAAACAGCGTTTACTTCATACTTATAGTGGCACTTACAGTAATTCGCCTGCACTCGTGGGCTTCTACTCTAGTACTTAGTACCTAGGTCTGGTACTTAGGTCTCCTATCTAGGTCTGCGGAAGACACCTGCATAGGCTTTCTTTGTTAGGGAAAGGGGCAATTAGGTCTTTCTTTGTATGTTCTGCTGGTAACTCTGGGACTAATGTTGGAAACTTTTTACAGCCAAACACAGTTGTATGTATAAACCTTGCTCTATTTAAGGTAGGTAATTAGGGCTTTAAGTTAGGCTACTTGCTTAGGCAAGGTTTATATTTTTGTAAACCAGTATAGACATGCTTCACCTTGGGTCGTAGTGTTCGCTTGTGCCGGTATCACTTCAAGACACCTCCCGTCTTATTACAAAACGCGGTTTAAATATTAGTCCAGGATTTGAAAATAAAAAGTGGGTTCTTGTTGTTTAGACATCACATTTGTACGTGATGTCTGAACAACAAGAACAGAAGAGCAATCAAAATTTCAACAAAAAAATTGAACTTTGCTTTAACATTGGTACATTTTGACAGTTTGATAATTATGACAGTAGACAGACAATTGTCAAACAACAAAAACGGACTTGGTCTAGACTTATATTTAAACCACGTTTTATAATAAGGAACCTAGTGTTCAAATACCTGCCTGTGAAATTAAAAAAATATGTTATAGTAAGTTTTATTATTGTGGTGACATAATTATTGAGTTAAATATAAAAAAATGCTGACTGTATTCGCATGTACATACCTACATAGTTCTGATTATGCACTCTGATAGCTATGATGTAGGCCTACTGGAGACACCTGCATAGGCAGTCTTTGTTTGAGAAATAAGGCAATTAGGTCTTAAAGCTACTTATATAGTACCAAACAGTAACTAATTTTTTTTTATTGCTACCTACTACCAAACAGTAACTTATTTTTTTTTATTGCTACCTACTACCAAACAGTAACTTATTTTTTTTTATTGCTACCTACTACTACACAGTAACTCATTTTTTTTATTGCTATATAATTCTATGCGAATGTCATTTTGTGTGTAAATATAAATTTATGTAACATCGGATTTATTTGTCTACAGATATTTTATATTTGTAGTTTAACTAGTTAGTTTCTAACTAAAGTATAAAAATGGACTATCACAGACAGCAAAATCCATATTTGCTGTTTGTGAGTATAAAACAATACTAAGATTAATCATAAATTATGGTAAAAAAATATAAGAAACGTTTAAAGTTCCTATGTCTTCAAAGAAATAGTACCATCTTAGTAAGTAAAACTAAGTAAACGTGTGTGCAAAACTAAAACAAAAGGTATTTTCTCCTATAATTGTGTACTGCTATAGTAGGCTTTTACGGAAAAAAGGTTTTTGCGGAAGACACCTGCATATGCTTTCTTTGTTAGGAAAATCTAGACTTAGGCGTTAGATTACCTATAATGATCTATCTATTCTATATAATAAAGCTGAAGAGGGTCGAAAGTCTGAACAATGAAGATGTTTGAAAAAAATATTGGAGATGCTTCGAATTGATAGCATATCACGTTCCGACAAGTTCTAGAAATTTTGTCGGTTTATCTGTGTCTCTGTTTGTCTGTTACGCTCATCACGCCAACACGGCTGAACGGATCATCATGACTTTTGGTATGAGGTTTTAGGAGTGTCATAGGCTACTTTTATCCTGATGCGAGCGAAACCACGGGCGTCCACTAGTAGTATCTAGACAAAAGATGAAATGTATCACTAGTTAATACTTCTTGTAAATATGGGACAACTAATATTCACCATTACTAACTCTGAAGTAATAAAAGTAATAGTTAATAAAGTAAAATAAATAAATATTTCAGGACATTGCACACAGCGCCATCTAGCCCCCACACTAAGCAAACGCTTGTGTCGTGGGTACTAGATAACGGATATAATACTTATATAATTTTCTTTTGTAAATACATACTTATTATGCATACAAACAACCAGACTCAACACAAGAAATTATACATTTTTAAAATGCATAAATACTTGTGTCAGGCGGAAATCGAACCCGCAACCCCTAGATTAGAAGGCAGAGCCACTACCAACTAAGCTAACAGGACAGTCATATAATCATTAGGATAACACCCCTAAAACATATTCATAGCCACTGGCATTCTAAAACTAAACAAACTTTCTTTACATTGTGCTTTATAAAAACTCAATTATGTTAACCAGGAAAAGCTGTTAAAGATAGCGCTCTAGTTTAAAATAAACTAAAAATTGTGTTGGTTTATATTGAGCTTTTTAAATTACTGCTTAACACGCACAGCGCCGAGCGGTGTGTCGTGTGTCGTGGTAACAACACTGTGGTTGTCAAATAACAACTTGACAGTTGTTTTACTTTGTGATTTATTGGGATATTTTATTTAGTTAGATTTTTTAGTTATTTAAGTTGATTAAAGTTACAAAAGTAGAAGATGGTACTTGATTTGGTTGTATTTGTGTAGGTAGTGCTTATTTTGGTTGGTAAAATAAGTGTTTACATAAATGTCAGCTGTTAATCAATTATACTTTTTTTATGTATGTTCTCATGAGAGTCAAATATGAAAAATCACTAGAATATTAGTTTAGTCATTTGTTTTGAGCTAGTTAAAAATTACTTTTTTTATTTTGATTGAATTTCGACATAGTTTAATTTTTTAAATTGTGTTAGACCTGATGGAATGAACAAAAAATCTTTTTTGAACAAAGTAATTGGACAGCCCTATCTAAGTTGGTGTCACTATTACCTGCGGTTATCTATTCTGTAATGTAACGTGTGTACCTTGTATCAATTCACATATACAGGGTTACTTCTAACAAACATAATCTTTTACCGAGTGATTTCAGTACCTCAAAAGGCACAACAAAAAACAAGATTTTTGTAAAACTTTGGTGAAATTCGTGAAAAAAATCAGTTCTCTTTCCATTCGTTTTATCAGAAAGACAATGAACTCTTTGTATAGAACCACGAATTTTTATAACTTAAAAATTCGTGGTTCTATAGTTTTATAAGTACTAACCAATGAACCGTTAAAAAAATATCCGTTACTCATTAGTATAAAAATACACTTCCACAATGATTCTTTAAAAACATCATGTGTTTAAAAGTCAATATGCACAAGGGCTCAAAAAATGTTTATTCATTTTATTTATTATTGAGATAACTCTGTATAGTCTCATTACCGCTGGCCATGTAAACAGTGGTAGTGTTAATAATAATTAAACTTTCCTGGAACATGGCCGCATTTCCTTTTCAGAGAGAGTAAAATATATCATTTTGTGCATTTTATTCGCAACTAGAGGAGGTCCGCTACTATGCTTGCGTTGTTATGATAAAATTATTCTATATCACATTTATCTTGAGACGCTGTACTACCTCCAAACCAAAAATCACATTAACCCATTCTAAAGTGGGAAAAAAGAGGAACAAATAACAAAATAATTTTCAGTTTTGTGCAATATAATACAAGTATAATAATATGGGGGCATGATTTCGTGCAAATTATTATTGATCCGTCTTTCAGAACGATTTTTTTGCTCCATGCAGAAATGTACTTCCATTGTGACTCTATTTTTTGTGTAATTATTTTTGTAAAAGTATGGAAATGCAATATAATATTATGTTTACGATATTATCCGCTTTTAATAAAATTGACAGGTGTTTATTATAATCGCTAATGGCCGTTTCATGTTCAGTTTATGACTAAGCCATAACAGAATATAACAAATTCAACATCATAATACTGGATGTATGTACATTAAAATTTATTTAGCGGAATAGAGCCTCGATAATATTTTATAGTGATACCTTAACCTTGTAAGGCATTTAAAAATTATTTCAACGTAAATTTTCCTTCTAGTATGGACATGCTTTCCTTTGCTCACAATATCGTTTGCGGGGATGCGATATTTACCAGGTCACCTGCTGGTCAAATAAATAAATAAATAAATAAAATAAATATTTCAGGACATATCACACAGCGCCATCTAGCCCCATACTAAGCTTACGCTTGTATCATGGGTACTAGATATAAACGGATATAATACATATATACTTTTCTTTTGTAAATACATACTTATTATACATAGAAACGACCAGACTAACACAAGTAATTACAAATTTTAATATTCATAATTACTTGTGTTATGCGGGAATCGAACCCGCACCTCTAGATTAGAAGCCTGAAATTAGAAATTGATTAGAAATGCCTGACTGTATCGCATTAAAATATAAAACATAACTACTTATGTCATTTTTCTACGAAAAACAAAAGGTGTTATTATTTCACTCTCTATTTGGACACCTCTAATATCATATCCTTCCTCCTTTCCAAGCTCTTAAAGTTCACAAGATCAGGTCTAACAGTTCAATACATTACACTAATCGAACCAACAATTTATCGTCCCAACGAAAACATCCAAACAATTCCAAACATCCGTGACCGAATCGAGAAACAGACCTCGGATATTCAGAAATATCGTCTCTAAATAAAGTGCTGATAACTTAACAAATGACTTATGTTTCTGGAATTTAAAGTGCGTAAATAATACAAGCCAATTTAAATCTTATATTCACATGAATAAGGTTGAAAATGTTGATATTTTCACCGCATGTTTTACAAGGTGACACGAGTATAAAAGGATTTAAAAGTGAGAGTTATCACGGGGAGCCATTTGTGTCGCACGCGCTGCTTCGAAATAAAAAATAAATAAAAAAGTTGGCTCGTAAAAGTTGTGTATCCTTGATAGAGACTCCTGTCTAGTTCCACTTACGTTCCGGATAACGTGCGGTGGACGGATTACGATAGATTTACTACGGAATTTGGTAATCTAGTTTTAGTAGCGTTTTAAGTGGGAAGCAACCCTTTTTGGGTGAATCATCGCTGTATCGGAAACATGGTAGTTTGTTTTTTACGAGTGTTGTGCCACCCTAGTAGCGGCCTACGTACGTCGCTAGAGAACCTATATGTGCGCATCTTAATCGCATCAAAATTTAAAATTATTGATTAGCCACTGTTGATTACACCATACCATTTTAGTGTTGGTTTGGGCGACTATGAAAACTCCCATAACGAATTAATTCTGCGGGAGAGTCACGACCCTCAGTCATGAGCAATACGACTCAAGAGAAAGAGAGAGAGAGATGGGCGACTAAAAGGGTCACATACTGCCTTATTGTTAAGATGGGAATATTGCAAATATGTAAATGATTTGGATTGGAGATTTCTGGCAGTATTCATATACGTGTACATGTGTAGTGAGATTTGAGGATAGAAAGAAATGCCAAATTGCCAGATTGGGCTGTTAAAAAAATTTTGGCAGTCGATAAGCCATGCATGTTCAAAGGCCAGCTTTGAACCCTTGACTCTGTTTAACTATTCCCACACAAGTAAATTAATAATTTACTAGCTTAAAAAATTACAGCATTTCTACATTACTCCAAATAAATAAAACTACACTTACATACATCATTACGAGATAAGCAGAAATGAAATAAAACAAACAACCGTAAGTGCAATCTGCTGCTAATTCGCTCTTATCTGTATAATTAAAACACGATTTGGCACCGGCGTGGATTGTCACTTTGTAGATGCTATCTAGTGCGCATGCGTTGGTTAACTACCTTACAATGTATGCGCACTGACTACAATGGGAAAAAGGTTATTTAGACCGGTGGCCAACAGTTGGAATAAACGACTAACAGACATCTTGCATTTATATTGAATATTGACACCCCATTATTTGACAAAAAATATCACCATATGAGTCTTACTTTACGCTAAAATATTTTTAGTTTTTAGTACTTAGTTGTAGATAGTAGAAATGTTTGAAGCATTGTCAGTATGATGGTATTATTGTTAAATTAATAAAAGTTGTTATGGGCAAAACGACGTTAAATTATAAAAATAATACTTGAATATTGTTTTTCGTCGAGGGGAACGCGTTGAAGTCTTCACTTTAGATAAAGTACTTTCGGAGATGAAGAGATTTTGTAGCACTCGTAACTATTAAGTTCTAAAGTTTATTTAGTTATTTAAAGCTAAAAAAAAAAATATAAATTACAATGGGTATGAAAAAGAAAGGAAAATTTATCGTGTCGTCGAGAGAGAACAAGCAATAACATATTTATAATATTAAATAAATTAATATTATTATAATTCATTTGATCAAAATTATAACGATGATACAAACGCGTAAAATTGCGACCTCATCCCTAAAAATTACAATTCTATCCATCAAAATTACCTGTCACAATAAAACTATAACAAAACTCCAAGTAGGTAGTTCTATGCTCATCATAAATTCATAATGCAAATGCCCGCCTAATAGATATAAAATTACATGCATTATTCATTGCTTCGTCACTAAAATAACCCTTCCGTTGTTGGAACCTGTAATAAAATTCAATTTGTGACGCCACCGCTGTAAACACATAGCACTTCCTAATGTCACCTTTGCCATTAAAAAATAAAGGCTGTGTTTGATGAATGTAGGTATCTGTATGTAACCAACATAGAAAAGGAGGTACTAGGAGGTTATCATTTTATAGCTATGTGATATAGTCAAATTTAGATATTTTTATAATGATCTAAGATTCGGAATACATCAGTTTAATTTTGTATGTTGTTTTATGTTTGTATTGTATATTTGTTCACAAGTATCTTGAAAACAAAAATTATACCGAGAAAACTTTGTTTTTTTTTTTATCTTGGTATCTAAGATAAATTATTTATGGACCATTATTTTGTTTGTTCATACACCCAAGTCACACAAAACAGTGTATCTTTTAAAATTTCATAAAACATAGGTAACATAACTAAGCATTTTCACTCCATAATGCTTCCTACCCTACATTAAAGGGCTACTCTATTATAAATTCATAATGTCACCCCTAAGCACTTGTAACCACTTTTGTTGTCACTTGTTTGATAGTTGTTCGCATCCTTTATAATGAGTGGTTTAGTAGCATATGGTGGAACGATTAGGAAGCGCGTTTAATGCGTATTGTGTACTTAATAGTAAAAACATAATTTATTTCGGTTTTAGTACCTCTCTCAAACATAGTTTTTAAACAAATTATAATCATATTTAGATGCCATTTAATATTATAAAAAAAAAACGTTTTATTAGTGAGAAAAATAACTAACTGTTAGAATAAGACGATCAATATTCTTCTTGTGATTAAATAAAAAAATAGATAACCAATTTATTAATACACCACAAGGAATCAATGCAGACACAACATACTGAAAGAAACTTATAAATAAATAAATATTTCATGACATATCACACAGCGCCATCTAGCCTCATACTAAGCTTACGCTTGTATCATGGGTACTAGATAACGGATATAATACATATATACTTTTCTTTTGTAAATACATACTTATTATACATAGAAACGACCAGACTCAACACAAATAATTACAAATTGAAATATTCATAATTACTTGTGTTATGCGGGAATCGAACCCGCAGCCCTGGATTAGAAGGCAGAGCCACTACCAACTAAGCTAACAGAGCAGACTTAAATATTAAATTGCTCTCCCTTCTGGTTTGTTAGTATTAACCATGTATGTAGGTAGGTCCTATCGGCAACCAACACAACACGAGTAATTATAGATTTTAAAAGTCATAATTACTTGTGTTATGCGGGAATCAAACCCGCAACCCTAGATTAGAAGGCAGAAACTAAGCTAACAGGCCAGTCAAGTATATGTCTTATAACTACATGTCTACAGATACGTTTTGCTACAAATCAGAAAATAGATACCAACTATTATTCCTTCAAATTAGTTGTGTGATACAAAGCAAGCCACCTGTCTTTGTTCGCGTGATATGTCACCTGTTCACAGTAAACTCGGGTCAGGGACGTACAAGGACAATTAACTGAGCTTCTTGGAGCTTTGGACATCCCTAGAAAGTACAATTATAAGCACGTGAAATTACCTTCACATACTGGTAAATATTCTGTTCAAACATGCCAAAAACAAAATAAAATTACTCTAAGTATTTCCTTTGTAAATGAATTCACCTAAAAAGGTAATTTGTATTTGTATTTTGTATTTGTATAAGCATTATATATATATTTGTGTTCTTTATCGCAACAAATGTATGCAGCTAATTTTATTTAAACAATAGGTTCTATTACCAAACATGATTTCATGGGAGGGGCATATAACCGCATACCTAATAGTTCTATTTCTCTATAAATACATACTTTAAGTACTAATTTCATACATAATATACCAGTAATCACACACTTTCATATTTGATCATCAAATAACTAGTAACAATGAAGCAATCATATTGTTTTATTTGTCTATTTAGCATTATCTTTCGGATCGAACCACAACTATTGTAAATATAATATCAAGCACATTACGGGTTACCGTTTATTGTGCGGCTATTATTAGATTAATGTCCTACGAAATTGGACTATTGTAGGGTGGCCAGAAGTTCCGTATATATCGGACTGTTTCTATTGTAGTTGACGGAAAAAGTATGAGATAAAAACACACTATTTGTTTATCACTGGTTACCATTGTCTCTATTCATACCATTCAAGATTTTTATAAAATATTATAATAAAATAATAATAATATAATAAAATAATAATAATATAATATTTTATAAAATTAATACCTATAATATTTTTTTTTTGTTACTAATATAATATTTTTTATATGTCTTCAAATCTAGAGTTAATAGATATCTTCTAGGTAAGCGTGTTGCATCCTAGGCTGCAGCAATGCTTAACATCAGGCAGGCTGTAGTCAAACGTAAACATATACCACGTAAAAAAAAATGGCTCGCCCAAAATATGTAATTAAAGGGGAAAGTCTATTAAAATTTTACTTATCATGTAACTGATCAAGCAAAGCTAACATAGCGAACAAAGACGATGAAATTCTGTGCAGCATACGAGTTGATTAGACTCAACGAATATTAATTATAATATCTACTCGTATTTGCATTATGTGCCGTATGTTCCGAACAAAGGACAAACGTTATCGATACGGGGCAGAATAACCACCCTTTCTTCTTATGTTTTTAAAGTAACAACATCAAAATATACAGCGCTTTGCTTCAACGTTTATTGTACGGACGGCAAAGCTTTGGAACACTTTACCAGAAGCTGTGTTTCCTGCGAACTACTTTTCAAATCTAGAGTTATCTTCTAGGTAAACGTGTTACACCCTAGGCTGCAGCAATGCTTAACATCAAGCAGGCTGTAGTCAAACGTATACCTATCCAATGTAAAAAAACAAAAAAAATTGTGAAGTATATACAATAATTAGCACACAAATATCTCAAAACAACCAAACTTGTAGAGTCCCTACACAACGCGCGTACAAAGCTCGTTAGTTTTATTGCCTGAAACGTTATTTGGAGCTAATATCGTGATGTCTTCATATTGTTGCTTCGATAGACGAAACGTTATTCCAATATCAGACGTAATTCTGATTATTTATTGATGAGATTAGAGCCATCGTAATAGGACGAGCGTGGTTTGTTTACTTGTGGCGGGATTTGGTGTTGCAACAAAAGTATATAAGTATGTCCGTTATCTAGTACATATGACACAAACATTTGCTTAGTATAGGGCTAGATGGTACTGGTTCATGAAATATTTATTAACTATATTCCTTTCAAGTACCAACGATTTATTAGAGACAGCCTTTGTAGTATCGTAGTTGACAAGATAATATTACAAAGCTTACCCTTGTATCATGGGTAGGTACTACCAATCCATTTATTTTCTTATCACAAACGAATCGCTAGACAATTACCATTCCATCTAAAACTGCATCTTGGTCGTCTGTTAAAATGACGACAAAGTTCGGTCGCTCACATAACAGATAGATAGATAACGGATATAATTTAAATATAATATATTATGCATGATATATATTATCATAAAACTAATCAAAAAATTACATTAAACCTGTAAACAGACAAAGTATTTATTAAATAACGTAAAAACTTTTTAAAAAGGATTTAGTTCGTCAACTTTTGGAAATAAGCATCTTTTCTTAGCTAAGATTTAAAATAATGTGCATGAGTATTTAAAATAAAATATATAAATAAATATTCCGGGACATTGCACACAGCGCCATCTAGCCCCACACTAAGCAAACGCTTGTGTCGTGGGTACTAGATAACGGATATAATACTTATATACTTTTCTTTTGTAAATACATACTTATTATACATAGAAACGACCAGACTCAACACAAGTAATTATAAATTTTTAAAGTACATAAATACTTGTGTCATGCGGGAATCGAACCCGCGACCTTTAGATTAGAAGGCAGAGCCACTACCAACTAAGCTAACAGGCCAGTCAAATCATCATAAGTCAGTTTACTGGTAATTTCTGAATCTACAAGTAATCTCTACAAATACTACAGTGACTACCAAACTAAACAGTAGTGCCTACTAGCTGCGCTATTATAATTGTACCAACATTAGCGATGATTCAATGGAAATGAGCGATCATTATACGAGTACACACTGATGAAGGTAAGATTTCTAGAAAACGGAAAATGGACTACTTTAAAGTTACTTAGTTGTAGATTACTTTTAAGTGTTTGCGATGGCTATAGAATAAAAGAAAGGTCTTTATAAGAAACAAAATTGTATGTTTTTTGCTCCGTTAGCTTAGTTGGTAGTGGCTCTGCCTTCTATTCTAGGGGTGCGGGTTCGATTCCCGCATAACACAAGTAATTATGAATATTAAAATTAGTAATTACTTGTGTTGAGTCTGGTCGTTTCTATGTATATTATGTATGTATTTACAAAAGAAAAGTATATATGTATTATATCCGTTATACAAGCGTAAGCTTAGTATGTGGCTAGATGGCGCTGTGTGATATGTCCTGAAATATTTATTTATTTATTTATTTTTACAATTTTTTATTTTGAGAAATGTAATTTTGATCCAAATTGGACGTCACAATTTCTCGTCATCTCATTTCCTAAGTTATCGTCTGCAATCAGCTTTTGGTTTTGCAAAATTTTCTATAAAATTGGCAAACCTTTTTTCTTTATTTATACTTTAACTTGATACCTAAGCTATTGAACTACCATCTCACCACAGACTATTTACCGACCAATAAATAAGTGCTACCGCATCCGGCGCGCGCGCACAAAAACCTCCCGCACCCGCTGCAAACCTCAAATGAGGTTCGTTTGACCATTCTACAATGCTCGATTGATGCTCTAAGCAGGGATGGATTTAGGACTCAGACTTTTAGGGTACACGGCACCTTAAACAGTTTAGTGTTCGATATGTATGTTTCATGTACCACTTCAAACTTTCAATCATGTTTGTTACTTTGGTTTATTAATAAAATTGCTAACCTATTCTATCATACTGGTAAATTTTGTGACTCATAATTATTAGGCGTTAGATATAAACTATTTTTATTTGAATGAAACAAAGAAAATTATAGCGACAGATTTTACAGCGTTTTTTTTGTACCCTTGTTTTATAAATGATTTAATCTGAAACCAATTATAACTTACCTCTGTATAATAGTACTTAGCTTAATTTGGGTTTGTATTTCGACACCCGTTTGATGACCCTTAGTCCGTTCCTGGCCACCATTACTTGTCATTTTCACAATCATCTATCGATCGATGTTTGTTGATCTATGAGTGTATTTGTAAAATAGAAATGGTGGTGTAATTGACCATTGTATACACTTATAGGTAAGTACTTCTTTTTACTCTGCTAAAAGAAAAAGAAATGACTCTATTTGCAGTAAAATGTTTTCAAAATGATTACATTAAAAGAAAGTAGGTAGTGACAAGAAGTAACATCTAAATGAGTCAGAAAAAAAAAATATACCTACGCAAAAAATAAAATTAAACAAAACAGCATATGTAGGCCTACCACTTGAATAGAAATTGGCTACATTATGTTTCTAAGGAGTGTAGTACGTGAGGAGCCAATTTAATTCAACTAAATAATTCTAACTAAAGATAATCCAGTTACTCTAACAGAGTCTTACAGACAGTACCCTTCCTATTAGCTACGCTTGCGTATTTGTCTAAAACAATAAAAAAACCGCAGTATTTGCTCAAAATGGGATCAATTCTACAATTTTCTGCTCCGTAGGTTGCGCTCGCGCTGATTGGCTCGTGTCATAGTTTCGCTCCAATCCGCTCCATTTCGCTCATTTAGCTACAACCACTTGACCACTTCGCTTTTATTGCTTACTTTTCCGATTTCCTTAATAGCTTGACCGTGAGGTTCAGTGATCTTTGTTCAAGTTCGTTTGTTTGTTTTCGGTTGAAGTTTTGGTCAATTTGTTGTTGGTTAGTAAATAACTTTGCGGGAGTAATAGTATACTCTCTAATAAAATGATGACAGGAATAATGCTGGCTTCGAAAATATACTTAATGTCTATAAAGTTTTGTTCATGTGTGCTTCTATCATTTTGCATCGTCACCTAATCTGTAAGATTTTTTGGAGTATCTAGAGGCCAAAAAACTTCTAAATCAATTTTAAAGCTCAAAAAAATCATAAATTGAAATTTCCAATTTATAATTTGGGCCTCAAGTAGAGGTGCATCTTCACAAAAACTCCATTAAAGCTATTAGTTTCGCTCAGACCCCGTACATTATTCCTAAAATCAAATTTTCAGTAAATTCCGCCACAATTAAGCCGAGAAAGGATTCCGTTACGGCAATTCTTCAAACAAAGATGTTCAACAGAAACAACGCAGAACCGATTAGGTGTAATGAATTTTTTCAGTTAAAGGCACAGAATGCTGCGTGGGAGTGGCTTGTTTGAGATGTTATAGAAATAAAAACTACTGTTTTTGAATTATTATACATGACAATGTGTAGTTAATAGTTATAGCAACTACTTATATATCTTACTATATACGGATGCGTTTTCATTAATGACTATTCAATTTAAATACAAATCATTTGTGTTAACAATCATAAATTAGGGTGCAGATTTTAAAATCTTAAGCACAAGATACCTAAATACATAATAGACCATATACCTTCAAAGGGTTATTTTTAGGTGGATCGGTTCGATTCATCTCGAAAATCTCCAAGATTTTATTTCATACTTGTTTATTTCGTCAAAGTTATTGAAACTAAAAATATTAAAAGATCTGAAAAAAATGATTTTTTTCAGATTTTTTAATTTGGTATAATTATGTCAAATCCGCGCGCGACACTCTGCCCCGCCAGATTTCACCGATCGCTAAAAGCATGGGAGCGGAGCGGAAACAATAAAAGGCGGATTGCCGCTGTAATTTCATAGTTTATCCGATAACAATATCTCCGGGCAACGACACACCCAATAAAAGTCTTATTATCTTATTATGAGGCAAAATTTAGGTTTTTTTAAGAGTAAGGCTCGAAGAATATTATATTAATCAGATCGGAAATCTGCTAGTTGGCAGATACGAGAATAGGCACAAGATAAAACTGGATAGGTACTAACTTGTTTGCACATAACGTTATTCACCCAATTTGACTAGCAAGTTACTTAGAACAATGTGAACTATTGTGTTTATTCCTGTTCGTTGCTGTTTATAATAAGGTGTTTTCTATCTATCTATCTATCTATCTAACAATAACCACAGAGGCGACTGCAGTGGAAGGTGGAGCATGCATGTACTAAAGTATAATGTACTAAAGGTATAATATAAAGCTAAAATAACATTTATTTTTAGACATGCGGGATACAACGCATAACACAAAAGCAAACTAAGATAAATAAGGTTACATAAAGAGGGGACAGATTTTGCAAATTTCAGCGCCAAAAAAGGGTTAATGCGCATTTTTTCAGCATCAACTAAGATAGATTTTTACATGACTTACATTTGACTACAACCTGCCTCGTCTCAAGATTGTTATTGTTTTTTACTCCCTACACAAATGTTAACCCCCTACGTTGTAGAAGAACTTTTTTAGGTTTCTTTCTTGTAACTAACAAGTCAATGTAATGTAATAATTATAAAAAATAAATAAAATCATTTATTGACACAATTAACGTTTTAAAATATACAATAGTTGTAGCCTGTAATATAATCTTATAGAGTATGTGTAAAGTAAAGTACATTTTATTTATGCAATGAATAGGCCCGGTTCTTCTGAACTAAGCAAGAATGCTTGTGTCTCAGGAGAACCGTACCCCCGGGGAATTTACAATAGGTGTGCTAGTTAGGCTTCATCCATAATCTAAAAGTATAAAAGTTAACATTTAAATTTAGTTATCTTAGTATTAGCAGTCTGTTAATGATATCAATATTTATAAGTATATGTTTATTTTTATTAATTTTGTTACTTAATAAGTACCTTTGTAAGTGCGTACGTGTGTGTGTGTGTGTGTGTGTGAGTGTGTGTGTGTGTGTGTGTGTGGAGTGTTTGTGTAGGTATAAGTGTACATCAAATCTATGAAGGGTTAGTACATATACCAGCATCAATGAAGATGTGGTGACAAACCCATAACAGGTAGCATCACTGGATAGTGTTATTTAGGTACACATAGAAGTTCTTCTGTTTCTTTGTATGACATATTTTTAAGAAATTTCGTAATTTCTGTCTTTAAGGCATAAGTATTTAATTTTCTTATTTCCATTTTCTTTGATATTTTGTTGTAGATAAACCCTCCTAAGAAGCAACTGAAACCTTTGATAAAACTTGTATTAAATTTAGTACATTTTAGGACAATATCTTTACGTCGTTTATCAACTTCAGGTAGACGAAGGCAAGTCTTATGTGTGACCAAAATTAACTTCAGGATAAATAGTTGTCTTACAGTAAGTAAATCAGTCTTTTTGTAAAGTTCCATAGTAGGGAATCTAAAAGGAAGAAAATTGCTTACTTTCAGGATAGCCCGTTGTGCTTTTTCTATTTGTATTATATTGGTTTTTGCTGCACCACCCCAACTTTCTATGCAGTAAGTGATTAGTGACTGGCAGAGTGCGAAATATGTAATTTTAAGTGTTTTTATATCAGCTACATGGCGTAGTTAGTTTAGCGTTAGTTTTATTATATTTTTTTTTACCCAATTTCATTTTTAATTAGATTGCCATTACTATAATTACCCAATTAGATTGTTATTGTTACCCAAAAGAGTATCTATTTAGCTGTCTCTGGGTAATTTAGTCCATGCTTCAAGTTCTGTAAAAAAGCCTGCTGGAAGTTATTAGGTGGGCGAGCGGAGATGCGATCGAAGCGAATCGATTTAGTTGCTGCGTGAAGTTTGTTTAGCGGAACGGTAGCGCGGGGTAAGGGGCGGGGGTAGGGTTACCAAATTTTATTGCAGTGGTTATATTCAGCAGAACTTAAAGTTTGTATAGGTAAGCATACTTGTATAGCCTTTTTACGTGCAATTATAAAAACCCAATGTAAAGTACAGCTTTCCTGATTATCTTCTTTTATACATAGCGTTTGTAATTGATTGATTGATTTGTATTCTATATCTCAAACAATCAGGGTTTTAATTCTGTATTTTTTTCTATTATGGTTTTATTTGCTCTTCAATTCGAAAACTCGTTGCTTATGTCGTTTTTATTGTTTTGAGTTGCAGTTGATGAAACGATCTTCAGCCTGATATCTATCTTACTGATAAATGACATGAAATAGTTAGAATCCTTAGTGAATTTTCTCAACTAACATTTTATGGTAACCCTAGTGGGAGGCGTGCGCCGGCGCAGCGTCACGGCAACAACCTCAGCAAGTACAAGTACCACCATTATTGGATCACATTTTAGTGACGCTACCAAACTGTTTGCTTTCAATGGACGCCTTATTTACCGAACGCTTTTAACGGTTCAACAACTCTGCTCGGCGCTGTAGATAAATATCTCCATTGTTGTTGGCCAAATGAAATTATCATAGTGACGTAGGAAGGGGAGGTAATAAATGAAGCCAGTGAGGTAATTTGAAAGACAGAGCGCGCTAACGACACCCGAAATTATTTGAGGAGCCCCGATGCTTATCACCCTAATCGCCGGCCGATTCTACTCCGTGCCTACTGTTTATTGTCTATTTACACGAAAACATTTATAACTATATTAAGGTGGTAATTATTCACAGTGAAAATAATTGCCATCCCTTAAAGTTAGATGCGGCTGATAAAGACGCTCATATCCTGTTGATTTAACTTATACACACTGTGACTGAATAACACTCAAACGTTTTATTGTGTTTGTTGATTACGTTGATTTCTACGCATTATTACGAAAATTATTTCACACCATCATTACCTACTAGTGGGTTCTCGGTAATTTTCCAAGATTTATTACTCAACCACGTTAGTTGCAAATGCATAAATTGCCATAAACAATATACGCAACCGACACAATGCATATTAAACTTAATGACGCAATTTGTTTTAGATTTGTCGAAATACAATCTCAAGAAAGCTTAATGCCTAAATAATTTGCATAATCTCGGTGTGTCAGCGTCGCGTCGTGTCGCAATTTAATATCAGTAATAGAAAACGTATTTCCGGATGTCGAAATGAAAATGTTCCCAAAGCACCTGATGATGACAGCGTCGACTTCCGGACCACACCACGCGCGGCCTGTCATTAGCTGCCCAAACCGGCCTCAGCCGCCGACACGTGGCGTCAACCGACAAACCACAAATTACTCCACAAACGTCAATATTCACCCATAACGCCGATACAAGGATTTAAATCATACGTCTCAAACTTAACTAACACACTCCTATACCTGTAATTCACGCCACAGACGCAAATGCAAAAAATAACAAAGCTACTGATGGCGCCTTGTCATTAGCGACTTCCGAAAAGGGGCAAGTTTTTGTATCGTCTACCGGCGGGGGCTCAAAGGACAACAAACTGACAAATTGTACACAAACAATACGACATTCATAAAAAAAACTCTTGGAAATAAATGAGTAGTAGTGACAAAGGAAAAGATTTACGTAAGCAAGTAATCGCATATTGAAACCCCTTTTGTAGTGTTGGGAGCTACAATGACTAATAACGACTACTTTATCCTTTTTAGAGCTACCTTTTAGGGAATTTTGGTTAATTGCAACACGATGTATAATAGAAAGCTTTTAAACGACTGAAAAGAAATTGCATGAAGTTGACAATACACTTTTATGAATGTGAACATGAAATCATGGATCGATGAACAAATATTTTAATTCTTTAAGTAAACTGGGAATTCTAAAATCAGTTTTGTTTGAAGTTTTTTAAGTGGCTTCTGTTTTGCAGTAGAAATAAAGATAAAGATAAGATAATGAATCTTTATTGATAATGTAAAGTTGTAACATAGGTATAAGTACTAATATCATAGAATATGCTACCCAAATTACAATATCTCGTCAAATTGAATTTATAATATTTAGTTTTAATAAAATTTTAGAAGTTACATATGTCTAGTTTTATTAATAATTAATAAAATATTATTCATTAATAATTATTTATTATAAAAAACGTGAACCAGCTCAAGTTTTAGTTTTCCGGTATTACACAACTTGGGCTTCATACAAAGAAAAAATATTCGAACAAAGGACCTTTTAAACTTTAAAAGTTTTTTAACCATTTCAATATGTTTATCTTACGACGTTTAGTGAGTGCCGTCAGCAAGATCCTCTAAAATAAATTAGGTAATGTGCATAAAGTGGTCTCGTGCGTGACTGCCTCGTCATTGAGCCCGAGTCGGGACCAGCTCGATGTTATCTCTCCGTCAACTCACCTTCGTAATATATTGAAACTGATAAAGCAATAATGCACAATAATCAGGCGGTTCCTGTTCGCTACGCCAAATCAATTTCATTCAATAACGACCTCTGCCTAGTCAAAAAAAATTAGTAAGCTACCGGACCGGCGAGCAATTTAAACATTTTAAACCGGTAGCGGCAAAAGTACCCACAGAAATTAATTATCGCTTCCCAGAATTGAATCTAATCATGTAATTGCTTTCTATCTTCTAAGAAATTCAATTTGTCAATTAAGACATTAAAAATTGTTGCTAGAGCCGAGAGAGCGGCTCGATCGTGATCGTCAGAATCACGATCGTTATTAATCGAATATTGCAAATAATGAGTCGGCGCCCGAGAGCAATGGCGAGCGCTCTGCGGCGTCGGGTACTGTCGCGCACGCCGGGATGATATTATTGGCACTTATTAATTTATTGGTTTAATCGAATGGGGCTAATTTAGAGTGGGATAGGAGGGGAGATATGTTTATCGCAGGCGGAGCCAGGTGGAGCGGCGGGTGCAGAGAGATTGGCCGGCGTGGCGCAGGGGCGTGGTTTGGGCCCCATGTTGTATTTGAATTATGGATGAGGCATGCTGCGTACGGCTCTCAAACCAGTTGTGAGCGCTGCAGCCTCGCGCCCGCTCGCCTCTCCCCTTCTAATTAATTGATGTTTTCATTTAATAGCTTGTTCTGTAATTAGCCGGCAATATCTGAAATTGAGTGTTTAAATTTTATTAGACGTAGTGGCACAGTTCGAGTTTACTTCACCCGCTGGGAGCCGGTGAGTAGTGCCAATACTATTTTCAATCAACTTATAATTAAAGTACATAATTATCGAGTCTCATAATAACTTTTATAACTTATGCTGTAATGTGATTAAAAGTATGCCTAGCTCATTCTATTCGTGTATGAATTTTAACTAGGTATCGTGCTTTTCATATTACTGGAATTTCCAATTTTAATTCAATTTAAAATATTAGTTATAAAAGGATAATTACATGTAGTTAAATTTTGCGGTAAATAAAATGTGTTATTACGTTAAGCAGGTATCTAATATAATTAACACGCATAAAAATCTGTTTAATAGTATAGTTAACTTAATGATAGTCTATCAAGGAATGTTTTCTGAGCGATGCAAAACACATTCTAATTCAATGAAACTATGCTCCGTTCTATGTTTTAGTACGACATTAAACTGTAATTAATAATATACTAATGAATCGCCGGCTGGCCCTAACTAATCTGTCTTTTTTAAATATATCTGAAATTGTTTTAGGGTAATTTTATCAAACTCGAATAACTCTTAAAAATATAATGTGTAGATTCACATTTATTCAACTGAGATGTGTATTTTACACACATTTTCCTAACATAATTGAGAAAGAAGATCACATAATTCTAACAACCAAAAGTGGTCTAGAAGGAACCATGTAGCTTCTTTTTGTTTTTTAAGATTAGGTTTGAATTTAATTTGAATCTTTTCTTCATTTCTCGCTCACGAAGCCACAAATCTGGCGACACTGTTTAAAATGAGGACATAACAAAAACTATACGAGCGAAATTAAAAGGAACGCTGGACAAGCAACTAACACAGGCCCTAACGTTTTATGATAAACTCGTTGACTTTTTGGAGCCGACGTAATTTGTCGAAGGCGCCTAAGATAAAGGCAATGTCGGGGCCGAGGCATGTCGCAGGAATGTCGGCGTAGGGCTACCACTAATAAAACAAATATTTCAGATGATGGAGCAAAAACTATGGGATATGCTAAATATTTGCTACCGAAAATAACTATTCAAGCCAAGCCAAAAACAAAAGATAGCAAAAGATCAAAGTAATGATACACAACAATATAAATATTTCTTTTATAACATTTTTTACTTATTCATAGGACTATAATATTATATTGTGTTGGTACGGGTATCGCCATCTTTACCTATGCGAAAGCTCAAAACAAAATTAAAGCTCGGAATTAAAATGAGCCTTTAATGTGGGCAACACCTCGGTAAGCCACTGGGTAAATTAAAGTTTAACGTAAACCTCAAAAATTCGTCACCGACGGTATTCCCGTCCCGTCGGTGGTCGCGTGTTCTCTCACTAATTATATCACTACTTATCGTCCTGCGTCTCAAACCTTTTAGCCTCTGACGAGACCAATAAATCTTCAAATATCTCCGACCCACGGTCTCTGTCACCAGGTCCCTCTGCCACACGTTCATTTGATTGCACCACATTTGTATTTTTACCAGCAGTGTCCTTGGCAAAAGAGTAATCGTTCGCGATGCTAATCTTTTTGCCGACGTGTGGCCGGCGACCGGTCGGCCGAGACTCGACGCGGCTCAAATATTAATTGCAAACGTATTAATAACTCCGATAGTGGTTAGCGGGTCCGCACGCGAATTTATCGCTCTTTGACTAATGGATAGCTCACAGATAATTCCATAGAGCGTAAATCTCGTTTGGTAGGCTTTATTTGTGGTCCTTTATTCAATTGATTGTTTGATTGTTTTATGTTTGTCTTGTAAGAAATTACTTGCTTCAGGTTCGTGTTCCATTGTACAGTATCTGTTTATTAGTGAAATTATGACTTTATTTCTTTTAAGGGCCAATAACGGCTTTTGTATTAATGGTTCGAGTTTTAAACAATGATGTATTTATTAAAAAAAACCTTTCTTTTTGTAACTATTAATTTTTGTCATAACCTAAATTAAATAAAACCATATCTTGCACATTTTTTTATAATTCAGCAATTATCAGAAGAGTATTTAATTGATCTTTTTTATTTTCTTGAATTTGGTCGTTAAACGTTCAAACATTTGTATCATCAGTTTCCTCTCGATTGTTTCTTGGGATCTAATTAATTTTATGAACGTGTTCGCAGGTTTCTACCGGTATGTCGATAACTAAGGAAACTTTTTCTAGTCCCGCATGCTTGCCTCTATTAATTCGTTCTCATATCGACGCTCGCGGTAATTACCAGTTTCATCTTTGATTAATTGTTTACTGAGAAACTCGGTTTTATTGGCACTTTTATTAGCATTGTATGCGTCTAGGAGAACCCGCCGCATTTCTATAGGAAATTATCAAATTAACTTCATCTTCCCTAAAAACCATTCGAACAACCACAAAAGGATCGCTGGCATTGTTCACAGATTTTAAAAATCATCCATAATTAAATGGAATTTGGTTTTTGTCACAGCGGGCATTTCGCCATGATATAAATTCCTGCATCGATGAAACAGTTGGTCCATTGAAAAAGGAGCAATTTGCCACCCTGCTGGATGGAACTCTTCAATATTGAAAGGGCACGTATGGGATCGAATACACACTCCAAATGGTTAATAATTTTGTAGTTAAGCCCTTTCGGTTGTAAATTAATGTGAGCTGTATGAGACCGGCTGAGGTCGGCAACAAAAACTAGTCGTGCTAAGATGACTGGTTCCACGAAGAATCCAGGGTGTCCAGCTCTGGTTTTAGCACACGAATGACCGTCAACTTGTCCGCTGTTTTTTCCCAATTTACCGCTTAATTCGGGTAAATCTTTCCTCGATGGATCAACTAGATGTTTATTTGTTTACATCATAACCACCATATTTGCAACTAAGTAACATTTTCATTTATTTCTTATACTTTATTCATGCGACATTAACTTATATGGACGTGCAAATGAGATGTAGTCGCGTGTTCTTTTTGCTAGATCCAGTTAGACTCACCAATACTCCATGCATTTCTTGTCTCGCTCGGTCGCATGCCACTCCAATTGCTATTAGCCGTCCGCATCAAGAACTAATCATTGCTACCACATCGTGAATACTGGGCAAAGACAAATAAGACGTAGCAATCGCAACTCGAATGCAATAATCATTAAACAGACGAGAAAAACGGGACGGTTTGCAGAAAAAGAGAGATTTCAAGATAGAAACATCACTACGAACAACATTGGCGACATAAAATGGCAATTGCTGTATTGAATGCGATGTGAGAAAAAAGTAATATCCATCAAGGGTTTATTTGTTTTGCCGTTCTCAGCATGTGGGTAATTATGCCATGGGATGATCGCGAGCGCTTTTTGTTTCCCGTCGGTCTGCCATTACATTGCAAGGTTTCGACTTGGACGTAGAATTGACTTTTTAGACTGTGGCATAACTCAAATTGCATTTTTGTCACCCACTGTTCAGTGATTGCAGTGGGGAGGTTTTTGTCGGCTGATTACCTACTGGCTCATGTTTATTCTGTAGCGTCTTCATTAGCTCGATTCGGAGCTTTTTATGGGGATAAAATGGAGATCGGGAAGATGAAAACGATTGTCCGTTTCCGTTCTGGCTTTATGTTCTAATAGAGTTGTTTGATTAGATGGCTCTGATTAAAACTTTAACTAGGTATAAGTTTTCGTTTCAACAAATGTCAGTTTACACAATAAACTATGAGATTGAGTTTGAAACATTTTAACAAATAATATTATTTTTTTAATTACTTCTACAAGATGTCCAAGCAACGACTTCCCATGACCCGATAATCTCTTGTGTCTTTCTAACACAAAAACTCTCTCGGCCCTTGTTCCACGCAATCAATTAGATCAGACAGAAGTATCGCGAGTCATTGTTTCTTGGAAGTGAATATTAGCTCGGTGCGAGTGAGGTACAACACAATCGTTATCGTGATCCGTGCAAATACTAGAGTCGCGTGCTAGGTTCTAAGGTTGAAGTGCTGGTGCGAGGGATGAAAGCAAGCATGCTACTAAAATATTTTTTGGTTTTATTTGGTTCTGTGTTCTTTATCATTTGGACATAACAAAACCTTAAAACCATTATGAGATTGTTACTTAATTGATTGTTAATTTATGTTACGTACAATTGTAATTTGTATTAATTGGCGTATTATAAACGTAATTGACGTGTAAGCTTTTGATTACCAATAAATTGTTTATCTGTTTATCTGTTTACTAATGAATTTCCGGTGCTTCATCCGCGCCGTATATGGTTTCATATCCTCTAAGTCATTCTAGGAAACTATACTAAAAATCATGATGATTTGTCCTTTGCAGCGTAAAGGAACAAACTTATCACGCCAACAAACGCATTTGCGCTTTAATATAATTATATGTTTGTTTTATAATAAATACATCCTACGTTTGCGAGGCGTCACCGCCGTTTTCTTTTTTAAATTAGATGTTATGCTAAAATATAGAAGAACTCGTAATTGAATTTGTATTTTGCTATTACGGTGTTGCCGCGCAAGTGAACGATACTCTCTATAACAAATCGAGGCATGAGTATTATCTCACTGTAAACTCATCCGCTATTTCTTATATCTCGCGCCACTCAGCGGGCTTGGCTCAGCCGAAGTCTGCGCGGAAACAGGCAATTTCCTCGTCCATTATAATTGATTGGAGTAATTGCGAACGGATTCTTTCGCGAACCAACTACTTACTATCTACTTGTATAGGTACTTGTTACGACAATCTGGGGGGTAACATTTGACATGGATAATTTAAAACTATATTCTATGCGAGATAACACGGAAAACATTAAACTCTGTAAGTATGGTAAAACTATATAGGTCCATGCTAGATAACTCTGTATAAGACTGAAAGCAGCACATCGACATGTATTGAGTTACTAAATAACCCATTGTTATTCATAACTAGCAAACCCCGCGAACTCCGTTTCGCCACCAGATGGCTTCTTTTTTTTATAAACCTCACGGAGCCCGAGACCTTTCCAACGAATGCAAAACCGTGGAAATCGGTTCGTGCGTTCTGGAGTTATAGCGTCAGGAAGGAAAACTCGACTTATTTTTATATAGTAGATTATCGCTTACCATTAGACGAATTGAAGTTCCTGACAGGGGTCCTGGTCTGCTACAAGGAAAAGTGGTAACTAGATGGAAAATATCATTTTTTTTCTCGTTGATGTGACGCTGACATGAAGAAATTTAGAAGAAATCATTATCAATTCCATAATGGGTTGTGTAGCATTGTAACCCCTCTAAGGAACAAGTCTGACCGGAGTCAGTGTACACGCGGTTTTGTCGACAGATTATTGAATTACAATGGAATTTGGTGATCATTTATTGAGGTCAGATTTATCTATACTATACTAATATTATAAAGCTGAAGAGTTTGTTTGTTTGTTTGTTTATTTGAACGCGCTAATCTCAGGAACTACTGATGCGAATTGAAAAAATATTTTTGTGTTGAATTGACCATTTATCGAGGAAGGCTTTAGGCTATATAACATCACACTAAAACTAATAGGAGCGAAGAAACAAAGGAAAATGTGGAAAAAACGGGGAAAATTATTCATCTTTGAGGGCTTCCGTTGCGTGCGCTGCGAAAACGGTTCAAGTCGTGGGTAACAGCTATAATTTATAAAGCTGAAGAGGTTGTTTACAAAAATAAACATGATGCCCAAAATAACTATTCCACGTGGACGAAGTCGAGAGCACAGCTAGTCCTAAATATAATTCACAATTTAATAACTTGCTTTACAGTATTTTGGTGAAATTTTATTGACATATTTTAGTCGATAAAATGCTTAGCTAAAGCTTCATCGATTCAGAAAAAGTAAAGTAAATGATGATCTATATTACTTGTATTGGTGTTCGTTCAATTAGTCATTACTACTAATGATATAACCAGCAACATGTAGTTGTTAATTAAGCCATATTTTATACCAAATATCGCTGTATGGCAGAACGCCATAGTTCCACGTTTCTCGAAGCCAACTCAAATTGCGCCTCGCCTCAATTAATTCTCATTAAAATGCAATGCAATAAACATGTTTATTACAAATATTTTTGTACCGTAGACCTCGCTAACTTATAAGAAATAGGTAACTTACTCTTCCTGGTATCAAAATTTGTAGTTTTTGTACTCAGTTTACATAATATTTTAGGTCACCATATTTCACCCGAAAACGCTTTGCGCTTGGGAAAATGCCTACAGTTGCTTTTTTGCAAGCCATTCCACGCCGTATTAACATGAAAGCAAGGGCGAGCATCGCGCGCATAGCTCCGGCCGGCGAGTCTTGTCCACACGCAAACAATTTTGCACAATTTGAACAGTTTTGCAGACGTTTTTGACGAAATAAATTCATATAAAATCAGCAATTCAAAATATTCTATTTATGGCTTTTTACTCCTCTAAATAATAACATTATCTTTTAGATATACTTATGTAATTAAATTGGTTTAAATTTCTGTACTACTTTTGGAAATAAAGGTAAAAAATATTTCAAAACAACTATTTTTCAAAAAATAAAACTATCGAGCAAAATATACGTAATCGTGTTTTGGCGTTTTTTATTGTCTTAACACTGGATCAAAATTATATAAACTGAAAAAAAATTACCTCTATCTTATGTACTTCTATTTTATTTGATTTTTATGAAATGTCGATTTCACATAGCACCCCGCGTTAAGCTTGTTTACTGATAACAAAAATACACACGGAGTCACTTGACTCCGATGTGTGATGACACAAAAGCCAACCTATTTTTTGTGAATACCTGTTATATCTGCCTTTTTATATCATAATTCCCTATTCTTAACAAAAATAAAATTAACCACTATTAATAATGGAATGCTTTGTGATAAAAATAAGACTGATCTATTACAACCACACTATTTATAACGGAAACGTGATAAAAATAATAACCTCGCAGTCTCTTCACTCACTTCGTTCGCTCGTTCAATTATAGAATGGCATAAAAATAACTTAATTATCCCTCGCACTGCTTCGGGGAATCGGTGAACGTGCTGAAGGTAAGATAATTGGCTAATAGTACCAGTAACTAAGTAAATGTTGCCAGTTGCTGGGAGAAATCTTGGTACTTGTATTAATATAAATGTACAGAAATGTTTCAATACAGAACTAGAAGTATCGCATTTCACTCTTAAAAAGAAAATATAGTTGAATAATTAACCTCGTGAACACAATCACTTTGCAAACTATATTCATCATCATCATCATCATCATGAACAACATATAAGGCCTAAGCTTATGTCACTGCAGGACATAAGCCTCAGTTTTACGGTTCTCTACAAGATGCTGTGAAGCCACCGTTGCAATAAAACCATGTAATAATTACGGTAAATGATGACTCAGTCGTTTCTATTTTAGATTTCCATATCTTGAAAGGGCAAACAATAATTCATTACAAATTTTCCACGCTACAACAACGTCATTATAAAACTCATAAAGGTTGCAATTACAGCTAAGGCTGCAATCAAAATATTATGATTTCATCATCATCCACAGGAACCCAAAACGAAAATAAGCAGTTTTGATCCTCACAATGACCCTAAAATTAATAATACCCAATAAAAACTAATCAAAACATATATCCATGCAAATCTTGATTGACAAATCTTGAGAAATCAATATTTTGTATCATCCGAATGACTTTCAAAATAAAAAGCTTTATTTATATCAATATAAAGCTGAAAGCAATTAACACTTATTGCGGAACAATTGTCACCTCCTGTTTGAATGATGTTCCTCATTACGGAGTATTGGAATCCCCGACGCAGATTTAATAAATAGGAGACTTGTCTGGGCATCACATACTTACCATTATAAAAGAATAAAAAAAAATGAATCACTCATTTAGATGATTTCTTATATTTTAGCAAGGAATAAAAAAAATTAAGATATTTTTCTGTTTAACCCGGGCAAAATTTTCACCAATGCCTTCCATCTTTTTCTTTCCTGAGCCAACTTCTTCCAGACGGTGTTGAAGTCCACTATATTTGCGCCATTGAGTAGTTGACAGGCCACGTCGTCTTCCATCATAGTGCCATTCAGTGGAAACATTTGGCTATAAAACCCTAGTAACACAGATAAAAATCTATCTAAATATTTAAAAATCAAAGGTGCCTGACTGATATGACGTAGGCATCCGCTAAGAAAGGATTTTCAGAAATGCCACTTTTAAATGAGTGAAATAGGGGATGCAAGCGAAGCGAAGCTTAATGCGAGCGAAGCCGCAAACACTCACTAGTTAAATATAAAATACCTGTCGACAACAAACTGACAGACAAGGTGACCTACTGCCATTATTAGCAATCTACTAACTAATTTACAGGCTCCGTAATAAGAAGAGATATTTTATAACTTAATCATTTAATTACACGCGTAATTAGAGGCCAGTAATCAACGTAGTTAGAATCTTGATTAATCAAATAGATTACAAACTAGTCAGTCACTACTTCATTGTAATACTTTAATAAGATTTAAAAATATAGTTTGTATTACCTTTGTATATATATTGATATAATTTATGTATGTGTGTATATGCTTAGTTACTAGTTATTTAATAAAGTCACGAACAAGGAAACAAGTTAAAAAAACTATGTTCCAAAAGTCATATTACAACAGGGGTCGGTACTGTGCTAAAGCCACCTTTGAACATTTTGCGTTCTTACCAATAAGCTGTGTAGTTAAGTTATGAATTAAAACATATGTTGGTAAGAAGATTGCTTATAGAAAGTCAATAGACAGAAGATCGCATTCTTTACTGCGTCAATTCAAGGTTTATGTACATATATTATACTATACTATAATACTATGAGGAGGTGGAAGAACAAAACCTCACTTTTTCACTTTTTTATTTTGGAGAAATCAGTAAAATGTAAATAACTAACTAACTACAACATTTGCAGTTTGTTTTAGTTGTGTCATGTTTAACTAGTGTTTCAGTTGATATTATGTACCAAATGGTTGATTGAAATGATAAGAAGCTTAGCCAATATTTAAAAAACAAATTTGGAAATGAGATGTTTTGATTAAACATATTTGGAAAAGTGTGGTTTTGATAAAGACTTCTGGAAAAGCTAGGTTTTGATATTTACCTAAAAAAAAGTGTGGTTTTGAAAATGACTAATATTGTACCTACTACTAATATTGTTTATTAATTTTATTTTAGGCTCAAGACAAAATCACTCATTATTTACAAATATATTATTGTTATTAATTATTATTATTATTGCACAATCAAATTCTAAATTCTTATACTGTTTTAAAAACAGCACTTTTTCGATCGAAAAATAAAATTAACCGCCGAATACAGAAATATCCGATTTGAAAATCTTTGGCAACTATATAGGTTTGACAGATAACTATAGACGTCAAATAATTGAAAAGTGTTGCCAGACATATGATAAAATAAAAATACAATAAATTATGAAGCAAAAAGACCAGGCATTTGAATTTTTGCACCTTTATTCTAAACCAAGGATTTTTTATTTCATCCCTCTCTTTCCCTCTCTAAACTCAATGTTTTTAAGAGGTTTTGATGCAAGCTTAGTGATACCATTGAAATTTTCTGCTATAAAGTGAGCTTTTGATACAAATCAAGAGACAATGAATTTTTTAGACGGTAATGTGTGGTTTTGATCGAAACTCTCGATTTGAAATGAAATTTTTTATATGAAATGAGATGTTTTTGATAAGATTTGACTTCTTTGCTTCGATCAATTTATCATTATTTACACATAGCAAAAAAAAGGGTTTTTTTTTGTAAGTGGAAATGTGAGGTTTTGTTCTTTACCTCCCTTGGCTTTCTGTACCGAATTATATGTATGTTCAGTGGTACAGAGTAATATATTCAAGACATTTCACATACATGTCACGGGGTGATGATCACAATGCATGTGTTTTAGGTATAAAAATCATTTTTATTGTTTTTACACTGTCCTGAATCCTGTATTCTGTGATGCTGATCCAAAAAAAAATGGGAACAAAGAAATATAAGAAGAATATAAGAATATAGATAAAGCAGAAATTGTATGCCTCTCATTCTTTAAAGCGATTATAACGATAAAGTGGAGTACTAAAATTGAAACTGCTGACACATGATAAAGGATCGCAGACGTCAAAATAAGCTTAAGTCCTCTTAAAGTCATCGCGGAGGTCCCATCGATGTGAAATTGCACGGGGAATTGGATTAAGATGATGTTTTGATATGTAAAGGGCTTACTTATTTTATTTTCTTCAAATATAATGTTGAATTAAATTTACCATTATTAAAAGTATTTTTTATAGGTTTGTTTGTCATTTAGTCTTTTGACAGTGATCCATTGTTAAATTTGCTAATAGTGCAATAGAAGTACATATCCCGAAATGATAGAGGCATATACCTATATATTTTAATTCAATAGTAACATATTTTTCTTTAATTATTTTAGACTTTCTATGTTTTGTACCAAGCATTAACGTACTAATGTTAATTACATTACAACGTAAATAAGTGTTAGGCATTAGCCTAGCTAGATCAGTAATTGGCACCTACATGCTCAGAGCCCGCCGGGGCACGGAAACGTCAGTCTCACCAGGAGCAGCTGCTGCCCGCGGCGTCACTTTCAACTGGTACTTTCGCACAACCATAAATTACATAAGAACCGACATCGCCTTCCTTTTAGGCAGGGAGCCAATGCTTTATTTAGGTTTATATACCCACTAAGTTTGTTTTTTATATTTTTCTTGATGGGTTACAACCGACAAGGTTATAGTCAGACTATGTTGTTATGTAGTTGGTTTACATAAAAAAATGTTATAAAGAACTACTTCTATTGTAGTAATATTCAAATGATAGTGATATTTAAATTTCCGAATACAATTTTGCCTGGGATATCTAGTGCCAAAATTTTCAAAAAATAATAATATTAGTATTTCCGTCTGACAAAACACATTGCCTCGTAACTAAACTATCCCAGCAGCTCCCAACCTACTGCGCTCGCGCAGTGCGGGCTCTAATTACGAACAAATATCGCCCTTCGCGCCTGCGCAGTAATTACACCCTTCTAACTACACCGCGGTAATTTTTGAGGACAACCACAAAGAAAGAAAAGTCATTTGTTGTTAACAAAACAATAGTAGTAAACACACAATTATTAGCAATATTAGCTTATTTGCATAAGCTTTTACATATTGTGTTTTATAAAACCACAATGTTTAATTGTCTGTTACATGATGCCAACACTTCAAGATTTTACTAATAGATTGGTGAATAAATAACTAACTTAAGTAACTTACTACTTTGTGTTACAAAGAAAGAACTGTAACAATTTATAAACGTCTTATTCGCAAACATATTAAAAGCGTCTAACTACAGTTAAAAATTAAACTCTTTCTAAATGTGCGTTACTATAACAAAAAAAACCTTTCAGAAGACTTGATAATCTCCTTTCTTTGAAGTCGGTTAAAAATGACTCGTATAACCATAAGCTTCAAGATCTATGACAATAGCTTAGTTTGTATTAGATAAATAATAAAGCGAGGCGGGACGAGTGGCTTACAAGAAGAGAGGCTTGTGCTCAGCAGTGGGCTATAACGGGCAGATGTTGAGGATTAAATAAAGTCGATTGTTTTAAATGTGCTTCAGTAATCAACACCGGTCGAGCTCCCTTCCTATGTAAAAGCCAGGTGTTTAGGCTAATCGTGGGAACACTAACTTTGTTGCTGTATTTCGTTTGAGCAATAGTTTTGCTCATTGGAGTATAAATAGATAATGATCTGAGTTTATTAAATAAAGTTATTCTTTCGTAGAACACAAATTGTCATATTAGTTGGTATCTGAAAATCTGCAATTACTGGTAAAATCTCTGTTTTCAACATGGTCTGAAAAATAGGTAATGTTTTGTATTGTGTATCAATACAGTAATTAGATATTTATAAGAACTCGGAAAAAACTCAAGCTATCGCAACACTGTAGCTCAATAATAACCATTTACCTGTCAATATCGGATAAATAATAATTACTCGACGATCTCTTAATAGGCGCTACGAAGGTTCATTGTCCAGCGCAAAAAAAAACTGTCTCACCATTGTCATTATACAGGGTAAATGATAACTAACGCATAACCTTTTAAGAGTCCTAAGTACGTCAATAGCTACAACTTTTCTTCTACGACTTTTCGAAATTCGCATTCGAAACTTTTTGTATGGAACGGAGAAGCTGATTTTAATTCGCAAAATTTGAAAAGTCGTTGAACAAACATTGCTGACGTTGTTTATGACGTCCTTAAGTGATATGCGTTAAGTATATTATCAATAACGTTGTATATATCGATTAAAGTATTACACTAACCTTATCAACAAGCGCAGGACATTGTTTTTCTTCGAACCGTTATAGACACCATTTTTCTTGTCATATGAAACAATTAGCAAGCATGGCGGCCGTGGGAGCCCGCGTAAATGCCTGCTTCAAATTGTAAATTCGCAGACGGCTTGAGTTGAAATGGATACAGTAATATAACTTGAAACTAAACTATATCAAACGGACAGTACTGTACTGTCTTGTAAGAAAAAACAGTTGTTAAAATAATGTTAATTGTATTCTTATGTAATGTCAGGAACATCGTCTTTAACTTTGTCATATTACTGCTGGATCTTCGGGACATCTGAACATAAAATCATAACATCACATGATAGGATAATGTGTTTGGTGATCTGTTTGTTCCTTTTTTACGCCACAATGGAATGAATGATGATATTGAATTCGCATGGTGGCAAAACAAGGTCCTGAAAGTGACAAAACCAATTTTTTATCCCAACAATACGCGAAGCCGTCGACATCGACTTATCAAATAAGTCATATTGTCCAACGAAGGCATTACCAGTCTTTTAATACGTCACTTTGTCCAAACCTATGTTACTGTTACCACGTCTGTCGGACTAAACGCATGCGGTGTGGCGCAAATAAAAATAATAGCATTCAGTAATTGCCGATTAGCACGGAAGCCGCGATGCGTGATCGAATTCTATGGAAATGTATGGAAAGAATGTGTTTATTTATGACCCCTTTGACAGCTGTGTTTGACGCTTTGTGCTGTCACTTATGACAGTTGTTCGAAATATGAAACGGTTAGCTTCATTCAGTTTATTTCAATTATTATTATTATTGTTGTATTGGTAATGTTTTGGCTCCTCGCTTTGACAGTTTTTAACACCTGAATGATTGAAACATAAAATAAAATTTATTGCATTGTAATTTTTTTTTGAGAAAAGTGATAAGTAAAACAATTTGTTATCACAAAATACAACTAGCCCTCCGCTATTGCTTAACAAATGAATCGTTTGCTTCAAAAAAAAATATTTAAGTTGATACACAACATACAACAAAAAATTAAACTATAGTATTACTAGATTCAACATTTTCTAAACCCCTGCATTCTCGTATCGTCGGCAAAACACAATAGGCCATACCATCGCCTCGTTTTCGGTAGCCGTTTGTAGTTAGTTAATTACCGAGATTCAATCTAATCAGTGGACTACTAACATTGCGACTTCTGATCTTAATTTAGATTACATGTTGCAGAAACAACCTTGCTTTATTTATGTATACATTTACCTAGATGTTTATTGTGTTTATTTGATAGACATTTCTGCGTTGCATTCTTTAATTAGTTGTCGTATAGTTTTTAATTAGTTAATTAGTTTGTGTAGTAATTTATGAAATTATTAGGACATATTGGCCTTATAAACATAATACACATAAATTCCTATGTTCTGTTTTTAAACTCATTGTTAGCATAGGTTTCTTATATTCTTCTTATGAATTTCATTGTAAGTTTAGTTACATACATAGTTTGAAAGCAAAAATGTTTGTGTTGTTGTTTGTTCCTGTTTAACATTGCACAGGGGAGACAATACTTGCTGGACCTCTATGGCAATCTTATGTCAAATATTTTTACTCCTTAGTTTTATTTTTTATGCACAATTCACACAAGTGATACTGTAGTCAAAATAGTATCACCCATACTACAATGGAGCTCCTACCTAACATTACTGCAAACAAACAAAGTCTTATCGAAATAAATTAATTTTCCATCGCTATTTCACAAATAGCGACATGTGTACGTTGTATCTGCCATTTGTAATAACTGTGAGAAAGTTCCGCCATTGCCCGAGTTTTTGTGCACCCTACACCACACTTACAATACAAGGCTTTCATATTAAAATTGATTGTATTATTCTGAATTATTCTTAGTACTTAATACAATTTTGGTAGATTAATAAATTAATCATAATAATTAGCTTGAAATTTTATTAAGTGAACTTTTTTTCATTGTTAATTAATTTCATATCATACTTAATTCAACTAATTATCTACCCTTAATTTAATATTATGATTAGGTGTGTCAACCGTTTTTTGTTCAATCTTACCCATCTATAGCATTGTTTACATTGGTCTCTATAAACAGTTGTTGTATTATTTCACGACTATATCGACCTGAGTCAATCTTAGACTAACAATTACATCATACGATCTCAGAATTTAATCATAAAATTGAATTTTAATTCTATTTGTAATAAAGCCAAAAGTGTGCATAAATGAGCCGTCGACGAGTTATAACACAGCTGAATATAAAATTTACAAATCGCTATAATTTCCATTGTAAATTATACCTTAATAACATACCAGCTTATCTCAACCTAAGACATCTACCAATACAAACGTATCCATACACCTCATGTAGATTATTGAGCACTCTATCACAAAGACATAAAGTCGATATTCGCTCAAATGTTATTGATGAATAGACATACATATCGTGGCATTTATTTGTAATAAAACAAAGGGAATGATACGTGCAAGTTAATTACGGTCTGAAATGTAATTAGGTCTAATCAAATAACCTGATCTTTTTGTGCGTTTTTGTATTATCGCGAATTGTTTTTGCCGGCGGTACGTTGTAGTTAATAGCGGCTCGTTTTTGCGAACGGTACGTAATTGAAATGAACGTAACTGTCCTCTAATGCAGATAATGATATAAATAGATAATAATTATGGACGAGCGTTAAAGTTATTGTGGGTAATGGAATAAGACACTTTAGTGAATAAAATATGTAACGTTGATATCACAGTGCAGTAAATTACTCTGATAGTGGACTAGATATACCTTTTAGCATCATTTTGCTGGCGATGGAAATAGTTGCCAGTCTAACTAGTTCGCTTTCATGTTTCGAGATAGGACTAATCTAATATCTCATTCGGTTTGTGTTACAACTCTAACTTCTATTAATTTCACAAGAATATTGTGTATTGAAGTAAACATAATATGTAATACTGTCCTATATGTACATATAATAAAGGTGAAGAGGGTCGATAGTCTGCACATTGAAGATTTAAAAAATAAAGTTTGGAGATACTTCAAATTGATAGCATAACACGTTTCAACCATATTTCTAGAAATTTTGTCTATTTATTTAAACGCTCATCACGCAAAAACGGCTGAACGGATTATCATGATTTTTGGTATGTAGGTAGTATGAAGTGTAAGAAGTGTCATAGGTTTATTATTATAGGGACTTTTTTAACTCAAAATAATGTAAGCAATTCCGCAGGCGTCCAGTAGTTACAAATAAAATTACTAAAATTGTTATCTTGATAAGGTGTGCGTACATTATTATTTATAACACAAGCTTGGATTATACATGATTCAGATTACTTTAGAGAGGATATAGTAAATCCAAAGACAATAATAAAAGTAATCCGTTGTTATTTTGTTTTATTGATTCTGGGATTTGCATCAATTAGATAATAAAATATGTCGCTTAATGTTTCTTTGTAACAGTAATTTTACACTTTCAAAATTCAAAATTCATTTATTTAGAATAAGTGTAACAATAATCCTTAATTACTACCTAACATACTGGGTGAGGGCACACCCGTGCTATGTTAGCTAGTCCCTTCCAGTGATCTTGCTTACATTAATACAGTTAGGAACAAGTAGAAAATAAATTTTTGAAAGTCAAAAGATATTTGTCAAAATATTTTAAACATGATTATGTCTTCTACAGTCCTTAAAAAGTCTTAATAATATTATTTAGTATTTACTTAATTGATAGTGAGGCAATAGTTTAAGAACTAATTTAACTAAGGTATTATTATTAAAAAAATTTGATCGTTACTGAAATATTTGTCTAATCATAAGTAGTTACCGTTCATTCCGTTTTCGCTAAAATAATGTGGAATTACATTTTATCCAGAAAAAAAGCGTTTGGAGTGATTTGAAAACTCTGGGACCAGAGAACCACCTTTGTACCAACTTCTTTTTATCCTGAAAATGTTATAAAATATTCCCAAACGTATCCACGTTTAGGGTATTCTGTGGTTTAGGTTTCTTTTTGGCATAGCTGCTATGTTTCTTCCACGTAATAAAGGCATAGGTGCTATGTATCATAATCCAAACTATTGAGCTGTAGGGTTGTAGTCAAACACAGATATCAGAATAAATATTCTGGCAATCATATAAATATTTGTGCATTTTTCACATTACTTACTAAGAAAACCACACGCAACCTAGAGTCCCATAAATTATTTATTTATGTACCTATTTGTGAATTGATTGATGCATGTGTAGAAGTATGAACAGAATGCATCGTTAGAATTAATCAACGCGGCCATTGAGGAAATACTAGTAATTGCTGCAATACTTCACAATAATCACGTAATTCAGTATCTTGGATTTCTTGGTTAACGAATCATGTTTCTATTTAAAGAAAATCGTAAGAGCAAATTAGAAGATAGGAAATCACTGGGAAAATGTATTTTAACCAAAATCTGATGCTGGAATTTAATAATTACTAACAGATGGTGCATACATTTTAGCTCGCGTTCTTTCGTTATAAATACTAACCTATTTCGCTCAACTTTACTATTCATCACGAAACAACCGTATACTAAACCAAAATCATGATAATTCATCGGTCCAGTCCGGCGTGAAACCGAAAGAAACAAACACACAAACAAACCAATCTACATATTATATACTTTCGCTACAATATTCATACATACACAATTAAAATAATATATGAGAGTGTCGCTTGGCAATTTAAGTGTCCCAAGAGAACTCTCCTAACAAATAAATTATGCAGGAGAGTCACAACCCTCCGTCATGAGGAAATACGACTCAAAGAGGGTAAGATAGATAATTAAATAACCACCATATATTATGACGTTTAGATTATTTACACCCAACATACACACTTTCAATAATAATCAGTAAAATTGAATCTTAAGCAAAATAACTAATGTATGCATGCGTGGGAAGTGTGAAGATCGTCAGATTTCCAATAAATGAAGGTAGACATTATGCGTACGTTCCCACAGTGTTGCCAACATTAAAATGTATTTAGGAGTTTTTGCGCGCTGATTAACTGAATAAACTTTCTCTACGCATTAGAGGAAACTGGGGAAACCCATTTCTATCGATATACATATATATAGAGAGGTGGTTTATTGCTATGTGTAGATTACATACTCCTCAGAATACAAAACTTTCTGTATTCTGAGATAAACTCTATACTGAATGTACTAGAATATAGGCTTTGTATTTATTATTTGCAATACTGATATGCTTCTAAGCATCAGGCATGTCTATTTCATACACATCCGAATTTTAAAACTCAAAATTGATATTTTGTAGCACAATAACAAAACTATATTTTTTATGACCCTAACGTCCTCTGACAGGTCAATGTATGTAATAAAACTGTATATAATAGCAAAACTATCAAACGTAAGTCGTGTCAAATTGATAGCACAAAAAAAACTACGCTGTCTACCGCCTCAAAAACAAATAGCGTCAACAAAGTCTAAAATAACCGAACGAATTTCCGAAAACAGATAAGGATTTGAAGAAATAGGATGAGTTCTCACGAACTCAGATAAATTGTGGGAAAATTTAGGATTCGCATTAAAATTGATTCAATCACTATTATTTCTAGAAATTAAATCGCACGCTACCTACTCTATTACGTATTATCGAATATATCGACTTTTATAATCGAGCTGTCATCAGATATATATCGGTATCGATCGTAATCATCGTGACTTTTATTGTAAAAGTTGATTCGATGCTAATTTAATTAGATCAAATGCGAAATAATCGAGATATTGGTTTTTATCTAATCGATAAAGGCTGATAGCAAATATGATAGGGGTAGAGACTTGTTGGTGTTACTATTGTGTATTCTATGCTTGATAACAATGACTGCATTGATAATGTTACCGAAATAACTAAAAGTGAAGGACACAAAATATATGTTTTGATAATAATTCATTAACAATGGTATCATATATACAAACCTCAAAAATGACATGTTTACGAGTACATACATATTTATTAACCCATATCGTAATGTTATAATGTGTATGTGACTCATATGTGACCATGTAAAAACTTTATGAAAAAATAGTTACATAAAAAATAATTAACTACGAATATTTACTTAATCAACTTATTCTGGCTATTATTATTTACTCACAGAAGGACAGAAGTAAATTGAGTTCTAAGAAATTAAATTTAGAGTTCATCGTTTTCTGATTGAAAATAAGGCCCAAAAATGATAAAACTTTCGTTTTGACAGCATACGTCATGTGAAATTGACCATTCTCTCAACTTATACGAGTATATTAAGACCCAATTCCAGTTTGATGGCCTATCTTCCCACTTGACATTGGCAGAATTGCGAAGTAATATCTACGCAAAAGCCATAAAAAAAAGACCCGATTCAATGCCCAAACACAATCTCTGAAAGAAATACGAAGAAAAACAGGAAATGATTTTTCTGAACGCGATTAGATATTTATAAATTTTCGTGATATGAATCGCAATTAGGGACATTAGCACAGCGATTGTGATTACTGATTCCAATCTAAATTGAAAACACAACTTACCGAAATACATTTAGCGCCATTTATCCGTCTGTTTATCTAAAACCCGATTATGAAAAACATAGCGGCGGAACATGGCTAAAGTGGTTAGGCGCCTCACTTATTTAATTAGGTCAGGTAATTATGTCTGAGGAATATGGAAATATCACACCAATATTATATTGTTATACACCAATATATATTGCGAAAGTTTGTGGGTGTGAGATTTTTGGTGTCTGTGTTTGTGTGTGTGTGTGTTTGTTCCTTCTAACTTGATTTAAATGAATTTGTTATGGAGGTATATTAGACCCTGGATTAGCTCATTACCTTTTTTTTAAATAGTTTATTTGTATGATTGAGTGCGGTAACAATCACATAGTTTGAGAGTAGCAACTGCTAGGCCTGGCAAAATGTTTAAACACGATTAAACACTCTAAAATAAATAAAAAAGGTTTAAGTACAAGTTTTTGTAAAAGAGTGTGTACTTATTATTAATTGTCGTTATATCACTGCTGTGTAGTAAGTTTAAAAAATGTCTTTATCATCATTTATGTTTTTTTTTTAATTGTCTAATTTTCCTTCTAACATACTTGTCATTTTGGGTTACATAAGTTGACTCACCAAAGATGGCGGCAGTGATATACGTCAATGGACTAAATAATACAAATATCTACAATCTAGGCCCCTTTTCTACAGATAATCGGCATTATAACCATGTTATTGCCTATGATATCATCAACACAGGAAATGCCTTATCAAAATCATAGTCTGTACCGCAAATGACAGTACTTTTATATAGCATAAATAGATAGACAGATAAACTTTTGATTTGTGCCAACTTACAAACAAATTGAACAAAAATCACTTAAAACTGCACCACAAATGGTGATCTTATCGTTAAAAGTAATCATATGTACTTCTTTATCGTCTAATAAAATCATATAAAAATCAAACTACTCTAAAAATCTTTAGTTCAAGTCATTGCATTCCTTAATCACAATTAGATCGAGCAATTACCAGTAAATCTTTTACATCTAAAGTAGCAAAGTTACGTATCTAAAATATTAGTTATAAATAAATAAATAATAAATAAATATTCCGGAACATTGCACACAACGCCATCTAGCCCCACACTAAGCTAACGCTTGTGTCGTGGGTACTAGATAACGGATAAGCATCATGATTTTCCGTTTAAGTATGTTAAATTAGAGTAACAATAATACCCCATATTTTAATATTTTTGTACCTACAAGTGGACGCCCGCCTCTTCACTCGCATTATTTTGAGATAAAAAGTAGCCTACGACACTTCTAAATTGTCATACTAACTAAATACTAAAAGTCAGGATGATCCGTACAGCAGTTTTTGCGTTATGAGCGTTTAAATAAACAGATACAAATTCTAAAAACTGCTGAAACGTGTTCTGTTATGGATTTAAAGTATACCCAAACAATTTATTTCTAATATATTCTATGTTCAGACTTTGACCCTTATTATATGTACTTATAGGTCCTTCCTTCCTTTAGTCGCTTGCTCACTGCTGAGCATCGTGCTGGTCCCGACCCACTTGGTGGACCAATAATCGCCATTTATGTCGATCCGTGGCTTCATGAATACTTGCTTTCTACTTATACTTCTTCTTTTACTTTTTCTTTTTATACTTATAGGTATCTAATACTAAAATATTATCATGCATTCTTTCCAATGTCCTGTCAAGCATTGGACCACTTCGGTAGTAGAGCTAATAAACTGCACGAAAGAAAGGCATTTGACCAACTGAAGCAACATACGCACAAAATAGATGAAACATGCCTATACTAGAATATTATTAATTAAATTGGCACTCAAACGAGGCTGCCAAAACACACCATTATGCACTTGGCTTTTATAAATGTTTGTGTCCTCAAAATTTCATTTGATAAATTTATCACATTTGCCTATAATAATCTCAGAGACATCATATACAATACAGTATTCTTTCTAGTACAATAAATGATGTAATACGCAAATGATTAACCAAATTAATCACACCAATATTACTATACCGTGGATTAATCACAAGATGATTAGGCAGCGATATCACACGGTCAAGAGGAAGTATCATTCATACACTTTATCATTACTATTTTGGCTCAACCCAGTATCGAATAGAAGGCCTCGTCATTTCATTCATAGTCGGGCTATTAACTAGTGCGAACGTACCTACTACATACATTACCTATATATACGAGTATTTACTTACCTATGTACATATCAAATAGGTACTTAGCTACCTAAAGCTAGAAGCATAGACTAGAAATTAGAAGTGTTTCAACAAAGTAAAATATAAAGTGTAAAATTGTGTATGCACCGCAACGTACAAATTTAAGTGAACGTAAGTGTAATTTTATTTTATTATCGTAAATAAATATATCAAAAATTAAATTAATTGAAGTTTGTGTGTGTATTTATTACACCCTACTTGTCTTGTTTAGTTTAAACATACAGGGTTTCTTGTAAGTTGTAACTTACGCCAAATTATGTGAAGGCAGTTTTAGCTAATTAATGACATCTGTTTTATTTATGTATTTTGGAAGTTTTCGAGAAAAACATCAACCAATTTATTTAAAACAATTTGTATCGCGTTATGTTGTTTTCATGGTTTTTGTATTTGTGGTAAAAATTCCATAATAACTCATTGAAACAGTCATTGTTTGTGTACTAAAATCGTTTCTAAAAAGGTTTTATGTAAGTTACAACTTACCCTGTATAACATGTATAACTATCTCAAACGATCATTTGTATAGCTTAATCAATAAAATAATTCAGTTATCACGAATCGAGCGTGATCATGCTCGCTCAAAAAAACGCCTTTTAATTTATTTGATTGTATAAATAATGGCTTCCGTGAACTGCAATTTGTGAGCTTTATTTAGCAATTACTTATGGAAATCGCACGCGATCTCAGGAATGGGTTTGTTTTTGCAATTTCCGCTAATTTAGATTACTCATGTTTAATTTGTGTATGACGGTGATATTTTGATTTAGTTTGTTTGTGAATTTGTTGTAGAAATCGGGTGTTTGAAATTTAAATTACATACGTCAATGGTCGGTTAGTGCAGAGCTCATGATAGTTATTTTAATGTTACGAGTTTGTATCCTATTATGTTTAAAATCAAGTTACACCTGCATTGTATTAAAATACATGCAAATATCTAAAGTTTAAGCTGAAAGCAGTAAAAAATTAGCTAAAGCTTTAATTTTTATTTCACTTTTTTTTGAATAAGTAAAAAAATTATTTCTTTTTTCAGGTTTTGTAATGGAACTAAGGACTAAAGATAACACAAAAAATAATATTCTCAGAACATTACTTTAACACGGCGGAGTGTTAATTTTGATATCAATATACGTATGCTATTTTTTAGCATCCTTATTTCAGGTTTCACCGCAAAATACAACTACTATTTAAGCTTCACATAACAGCGTAAAACATAATGCTTTGTAAAAGTAATATATAAAGCGGCTAACTACTGGCCAATTAAGGACATAACACCATAATCAGAGCATTATTAAGTTAATAGCATTAACTTATTAAATGTCAATTGATTAGCTGGAAACTGAGGTTGCCATTAGGCTCGTAATGGCCTTCGACCACGATAGCTGCATTGCTGGATGATAGACATGTTTACCGACTGCAATAACTGACAGGCCTTGTGCTAAACTCTGCTCGTAGAATAAGGAGAATTTTCTTATTGTATTTGTTGATGGCTTTCGTAAGAACAGCTTTCGTGACCGTCTTTGAAGTTTCTGATACAGAGATAGTAATCATGCAGTTGTATCATTATTTATCAATCAAACTTGATGTTTCATACTTTTATCAAGGACATTAGCGGCATGTACTTGTATGCAATATGTTTTCTGGTTATTTTGACCAAATACAATAAAGAAATGTAAATAATGATATACTCGTACACACTATTTTGCCCTTTGTGAAAACTATAACTAGAAACTCGTCACACATATGTCACTAAAAGATTTTATTAAATAGTGTTGATGATAAGCGTTTCCCAAACCAAACTGTTTTTCTTTATGTTCAAAAAGTTCGGATAGCTCAAATTTCAGACTCTTGCTGAGATTTTGCGCAATACTCGCAAATTAAATCACAATCCCACAACCCGACCCAAGGTTCAACCATTACGTTGATTTAATGCCTCTGAATATTCAAGGCCGTAGATTAACTCATACTTTCTATGAACAAACCACAGAACATGTAGTAGTTTGTTGGCAAGCTATGGTCACGAAGTAAACTCTTCGTCGATTACTAATAATCGTCTAATCGATTCAAACGATTAACTACAATTAGTGCAATAGTAGTGTCAGCATAAATGGCTGTCACAGTTCAAACAGTTAGCAGTAGGGTAACATGGTACGGAAAGTTTTATTTCGATTAATATTTTTTATAATATAATATGTAATTTCGTAGTCTATCTGTCATCATGATTTTTGGTATGTAGGTAGTAGGAGGCCTTAGATGTGTCTTAGGCTACTTTTTATCCTGAAAAAATGCGAGCGAAGCCGCGGGCGTCCACTAGTATTTTATATATTGTAAGTTGTGAATTTGAACATATTAAAAAATATAAATTATATTAAATATGTATTATATATAAAGCGGTGATGAAGGCTACGTGTTCACAGGAAGCATATTTTGTCTACATATCCGTTGATTCAAATCAAGTTAATAATATATATCTTAGTGTATTATTTAGAGAGAGAATGATCCATAAAAATAAACATACGGCATCTTCATCTTCAACATACTTACCCATTTTTTTTTGCTTTTTAATATATTTTTCATCTTACTGCTTTTTCTAAAGTAAAACATGAATACTAGGAAACCATTTATCCTAGTGACGAAAGTAACTGTTTTGAACAATGACGCGCGATTGACACGCTCCGAGTCAGATAATAATACTTATAGCACTTCTATTAGCACGAGAACTGTTTTTGTTACATAAGCAGGAATAATTATTAACAGTTTGTCTTAATGGGTCTTATCACAAAACGTGGTTTAAAGTATTAGTCCAAACATTTGAGCCGCGTTTTGTAATAAGATGGAATATGGCAGTTGTTCAAAGTTGGTACTAAAATGTAACTATGTACTAATGTGAATGTGTACTATGTTAGAACTTAACTTTAGAGATACCTATGTAAATCAATTAGATCATAATGAAGATGAAAAGTAATCTATACTAATCTTATTTTGTTGTTTTAGAATATCATTTTATTATTTTATTAATAACTTACAAAACAAATTTTACTAATTTAAAATAAAAACTTAAGTAATTAATAATTTCCTGACGGAATGACCCTCGTGCCCTGGAGGTTGGGGCGGCCCCTTGTGTGGGACGCTACATGTGTTGACACATTGGCACCATCCCATCTCTCCGCGACACAGGGTCAGGCTGGAGCGGCGGCTATTCTTGCTGAACAGCGAAAAAGGCTCAAATATATCACACTAGGTCGGGGTTATATATTTGAGCCTTTTGGCGTGGAAACATTGGGGCCGTGGGGACCGGGAGCCCATAAAATATATAAATTTTTAGTAGAACAGATAGTTCAGGCAACCCGTGACCAGCATGCTGGCGCATTCTTGGCGCAAAGGATAAGCATTGCCATCCAACGTGGCAATGCCGCCAGCATGCTGGGAACGTTGCCTATAGATATACTTTTTTTATAGGTGTTTTAAGTTTATTAAAAGTTTTAGTTTATAATTTAGAATATTAGAGATATCACTATTTTGGTAGTATATTTACATCTGTAGTTCCAAAAGTGACATTTTAAACTCAGCTGAGGGGTACAAGTAGTAAATAAGTATTTATTTATGTATCAATGTTACTGTCTTCCAAACTATATAGCTATGTGTCTACTATCTAAGTTTAAAAAAAACATTTCTTAGGAAGTTCTCCTTCAATTACCATACGTTTTCCTTTTTTTGTCGCACTTTCAAACAATTTGTATAAATTATTGTCCTTTTCGTTGCATATTGAAGAGACATTGAAATAATTGAGTTATCAGTAGCAGCTGTGATTGATTAAGATTTAACGAGCCTAGTAATCAAATCCAGCTAATTAACATTATCCTAAAGACTTTAATCTTATTATTTTAATTGATAAGTCTTGTTTCAATAGCATGCATTTGCAATACCTAATTGAAGTGCTAATGTCATGTTAGTCTACGCTGTGATATATGCGTTCGTAGTTACCCAAGTTAAGTTAGTGCTGCAATCAGTCCTTGGATGGGTGACCGAGTGAAAAGAAAAGGGGCATTTACTTCAGGTCATTAGTTTTGGATTTTCTTTGTATTATTAATTCTAAAAAAAAACAAGTTTCTAGAAAATTCTTTCTGTGATCTTTATAGCAGCTAGAATAGGCAAGTGCAATGATATCCATGATAGATTTTACACGCCTTAAAAAAACACATTCTTATGAGTATGAGATTTTTCAAATATAAAAAACATGTTGTAATAAATTTATTTCCATTGTTACAGATTACTACAGCCAAGAGCAGAGCTACCACAAGTACGGGATGGGTGTGCAGGAGGCCCCGAAGGACGACTCCCCGCGGACCACCCCCGAGCTCCCCCGCGCAGACCAGTCCCCCGCCTCGGGGCCCCCACCAGGTAGATATTGTTGTGAGTTACATTTAGTGCACTAGTGTAGAGAAAGAGACAGACACATGTAAACTGCCTATCCAGACTGAAGGTGTTGACGATAGTAATTAAAACTCGAACATATATATGACAATGTGAGTATAATTCTTGAAACACCAAAAGTAACTTAGTATCTTTATATTGCAAGCTGGTAACTTCGTACGTCCGCTCGCCTCGAGCGCTAGCTTCGAATTGCCGTCCGTTACGAATGTCACGCCCCACCAAGCGGCCACCAGTGTGGCCAGTCGATGAAATATTATTTACCGGTAAATTACCGGCAAATAACCGGTAAATTTAGGGTTATTGTTAGGGAACCTTACACTCGACCATCCTGATGACATGCATGTCCCCATGCATGCACCAGGTGGAACCATTATGAAACCTTACACTTGGCGGAACGAGACATTCACATATACTGTACAATATTCAAACTTATGGTACTCATTACTGTAATTACATAATTTTTATTGTAACAATACTGTTCATTTTAATTGAATCATCGTCAACAAATTATTAAGAGATGATTGTAAATTAACTAATTATGGCGTTATATAATTCAACAAAACAAATATAAATCCACTTATATATATCCTTGTAACCTTGTAACCTTGTAACCACTTATATCTATCCTTGTAACCTTGTAACCTTGTAACCACTTATATCTATCCTTGTAACCTTGTAACCACTTATATCTATCCTTGTAACCTTGTAACCACTTATATCTATCCTTGTAATCATATAACAACTTAAATACATCTTTGTAACCAAAAACAATATACATATTTTGTCACTGAGTAATTCATTAATATTCTTGTAATTGTGAAGTGAACTTAACACATGTTTTGTAAAACTTGAATAGATGAAAAACAGATATGGCCAAAATCACAATATCTTGCTATATTCTAATTATAAACTCTTGCGATGGTTTTGTGCGGTATCAGGCCAGGCACGAATGTGTCTGCAGCTCGCACCCGACCTGAACAACACAAAACAACATCCTCGCATTACATTTCACTTAAGTAACAATGTACATACATTCAGCTAAAATCACATTTATATTCTGTTTAATTTGGAACTGGCCGGATGAGATTTATAGACTTGGAATTCTAATTATTCAATAGATTCAGTACCACTTTGTTCATTATCTGTTTCATCTAAACATAATGAAGCTACATGAATCCATGGTCGCATCCTATCAGCGGCAACCGTGGTTTTGCGTTTCCCTTTCATTCCCTCAAAACCTGCTATTGGAGCAACCCTGTAACGATCGTTCCCTATGACTTTAGTGACCCTAAAAGGACCCTCGTAAGAAGGCATTAGTTTCGTGCTTTGACCTTTGCCTTGAAACGAGACCTTTGTTATTTTAACTAAATCTCCCTTGCTATATGTACGAGCAGCATGCCTATTTCGATCGTACTGTTCCTTTTGCATAGCTTGGGCTTTGTCGATCTTTTCTTTGACACCAGTACGAATATCATATAAGTCGGTGACTTCGCGAGTATCTTCTATGATCTCGTTTAACGCTGGTTTGACTTCACTATTCATCGCGGTACCGAACATTATTTCTGCTGGAGTCTTTCCTATAGTTTTTTGTATTGTGTTGTTTAAGCCCCATTGTATTTGTCCAATTTTACTGTCCCAATCCTTCTCATTATCGCGTAAATTTTGAGCTGTCAAACAGTCAAGTATGGTCCTGTTGTAGCGCTCTACCTGACCATTTGCCCTAGGAGTCGCCACTGCGTTCAACACGTGTTTTATGCCTCGCTCAAGACAAAACCTTCGGAACGCATGAGCAGTGAAACAAGAACCTCGATCGCTGATTAATCTATCAGGGGCACGAAAAATGTCAAAAATGTCTTGCAATGCTTTTATTACATTTTGAGTACTAGTACTCCGTACAGGTTTGATAAACAAGAACTTAGTGAAGGAGTCTACGATATTTAGCGTATGTGTAAACCCCCTTTTCGACTTTACAAAGGGTCCAAGGTGGTCAACGTGCAAAGTGTGAAATGGAATCGCAACTTTTTCTATGGGATGTAGCAATCCCTCTCGCCCATTGGCAGCCTTTTTAGCATAGGCACAATCTATGCATGCATTTACGTATTTCTTCGTAAACCGTTTCATTTTTGAAAACCAGTAACTTTTCTTCATGCGTTCTAGGGTTTTTTCATAACCAACGTGACCTATATCATCGTGATTCATCTTACACACCTGCCACCTTGCACCCTTTGGAACCACCCATCTGATGTTCTCTTTATCACCCCCAAGGCACCTGAACAATTTGTTGTTCTTTAACATATAATTGTCTCTTATGTAAGCCAATCCTTTGGGATCTAGGTTACTGTTGACAATATCCCTAATCCTGCACAACTCAGGGTCTCCTAGTTGTAAGGTCAGCAGCCAATCCTCGTCGGATATTGCCAGTACTGGTGGATATCTTACGTGGTCTGCAGGATCTATATCATTTGTAGGATTCCTGGAAAGGGCGTCAACATGGACCATTTTTGTACCTGGTCTATACTCGATATGACAGTCAAACTCCTGCAAGGCAATCCACCAACGGGCAATCCGGGGTATCAAGTCACGTTTCTCAAATGTAGATCGCAGTGCACTGCAATCGGTAACAACTTTGAACGGTTTCCCTAAGAGGTAAACCCGAAACTTTTTCAAAGCGCATACAACTGCAAGAGTTTCTAATTCGTACGAGTGGAAGTTTCTCTCCTCTGGGGTAGTCTGGCGGCTATAATACGCTACAGGATGGAATGGGCATTGGCTTCCCATTGGACGCTGGAGTAATATTCCCCCGATACCTATCTTGCTAGCATCCGTGTGGAGCTCTGTTTCGGCAGTAGGATCATACAATGCCAAGACAGGCCTTTCTACCAGTTTGGACTTCAGAACATCGAATGAGTCTTGCTGTTCAGTCGTCCACTCCCATGCTGCATTCTTCTTTAACAACTTAGTGAGTGGGTGTGCTATCTGGGCAAATGACTGTATAAATTTCCGGAAATAACTTACAAGTCCCAAAAACTGGCGCACGTTGTGCACATTTTGAGGCAATGGGAAATCGACTACGCTCTGAATTTTGGCAGAACCTGGGCGCATACCATCTGCGCCAATTTCGTACCCCAAGTAGTCTATTTTCGTTCGTAAGAAACTGCATTTAGAAAGGTTCAGTTTCAGCTGCGCATTTTCTATCAATTTTAAGACCTCTTCTAAATGTGTTATACATTCAAACGGAGTTTCACCAAAAATTAACAGGTCATCTAAATATACTGTGGCTTTATTAAATCGAACCTGACCCAGGACGTGGTTCATCATCCTTTGGAAGACGGCTGGAGCATTTGCTAGTCCGAACGGCATACGATTATATTCGTAGTGACCGTCGGGTGTCACAAAAGCGGTCAGATGTTTGCTCTCTTCCGCAATCGGTACTTGGTAATAACCTGACATCAGATCTAGTGTGATGAACCATGCCTGTCCCGACAACCTCGCCACTTCATCCTCTATTATTGGAATAGGGTATCTTTCTTTTATGGTCAGAGAATTTAGCAGCCTGTAATCTACACATAGTCGCATTCCACCGTTCTTCTTCCGCACGAGTATTATCGGGCTAGCGTAGTTAGAAGTTGATTCTCGGATGATGCCCGCTTCTAACATCTCGTCGACCATTTCACGAACCTTCTCTCGTTCATGGTACGACAGCCGGTACGGCCTGTAAACTACGGGATGCTGGCTGCTCAACTCTATGTTCATTTCTGCCGCGTTCGTACATCCAAGGTCTGCCAAACCATGCGCAAAACACTGTTTATGACGCCGTAGCACGTCAAGAAGCTTGGCTTTGGTTTCTTCGGAAACAGTTTCATCTAGTTGTACTAGGCTTTCGTCGAATTTAATAGCCGAGGTAGACTCGGTGCAAATGCTCATAGCTGTAGGAGTTTCCCCGCTCACAAGTCTATAAACGGAGTCTACTCTTTCCGCTCTGGCGACTATCGAGTTTTCCTGAAGCTGACATGGAACGGCGCAGGGTTGTACGGTGACGTAGAATGAACCGTCCTTGACTTCGTAAACCCCGCCATAAATGATGTATTGCTCACCTAGTTTGCCTACTACCTTCGTATCAACTATCACATTGCCGGTAAAAGTTCCAGTCTTGACCTTGACGCTAGCAGCCCCTTGAAGGCTACAGTGTGCTACAAGGCTGACCTTGTGAAGCCGTTCATCGCTTTCATCTTGTATGAAGTTAGGTAGTTCCGAATCAACGTGTATAAATTGTAGCTTATTCACGTCTTTGTAAATAACTATGTGAGGTTGTTCGGTAAAGGTTTGCCCTATAAGCAAGTCCTTCTCCAAGAATTGGTCCTCCACTACGCGACAACAGACAGTTGCCGTCACGCCGTCTATAGATAAGTTTAGATTTACAGAGCCCAATGAACTCACAAGGCTATTGCCGAAACCTTTCATAGTGGATGGAATATGGTCGTGAGATAACCCGAGATTTGCCAAACATGACTGAGCAATTAAGGTTACCTCACTGCCCAGATCAATGTACGCTTGGTTTGGCATGTCCTCTACTATAACCTCCTTGGTAAATTTATCGTTAGGTTTTGAACTACTTATAAGCATAGTTTTCGCCACCCCGTCGGCCTTACTCGATCTCGTTTCTTGTTTGGAACGACAGAGTTCAGCTTTATGCCCTACTTTGTCACAACTGCTGCATTTCACTAGAGGCTTTGGGCATCTAGAAAACGGGTGCCCTTTCTCTTTGCAATTGTAACAGAACAACCCAGGATTGGTTTTTATGCTAGAGCGATTATTTAATTTATCGTCGCTCGTATTTGAATTACGGTCCTTCGAATATAATTGTTGAGGGGTGTAAGGATCTCTATTATTGCTCATCAAGAACTTCAATAAATCGTCAGGTTCCTCGCACCGTAGTGCTAGTGCGCTAGACCTCGTGGTCCTGTCACTAATTCCGTGGATAACACAGTCGACGGCGCGCTTGCCGCTTATATCACATTGGTTAAGGAGGGAAAGTTTTTCATAAAAGTAGTTTTGAATAGGTTCATTAATCCTACTTTTGCGCTTTAACATGTCTTCAAGCAACTGCCCATAGTTTTGGTCGCAAGGAAAGGCGCTTAATAGTCTGGCTTGCCATTCCGACCAGCTATACAAAATAGTACTCTGACTTTCGTACCATGTTTTAGCTAGCCCGGACAGTTTTTGCATAGCAAAATGTACAGTGCTCCTCTCGTCCCAGCCGTAGACCATCGCACATTCATTAACCTTTTTAAGCCAAATATCCATGCGCTGGTTTTTCTCTGAAGGATTAAACTCAGGTATTATGTTTTTCCTATCTCTATTCGACATTTGTGTGCTATGGCCCGGCTGTGACGGGAGGATATCTTTAATAGACTTAATAATTTGAGTTACGTCTTTAAAAGAAAAGGATGGACTACGTGACCTTTTTGAATCTCCTCGATAGTCCCCATCGGGCACATGGTTGCGGCCACGGCTGGTACCACGGCTGCGGCTACGGCTGCGGCTACGGCTGCGGCCACGGCTGCGGCCACGGCTGCGGCCACGGCTGCGGCGACGGCTGGTACCACGGCTGCGTCGACGGCTGCGGCTGCGGCTGCGGCCGCCACGTGTCGCTTCTTGTGGTGACCCGTGGCGCACGCTCCGCTGGCGCCGTTGCTCCGCGTCTCGTTCTCGTTGCAGCTCGAGCTCCAGCTGGCGAACTCGCTTCTGTTCCTGCTTCAGCGCCTCTTCGCGAGCCTGTAGCTGCCGGCAGACGCTGCGGCTGCGTCGGCTGGAGTCGCGATCACGCCCGCGAGTGAGACTGCGCCTGGAGCGTGATCGGCTGCGTCGGGGAGTTTCTGCACTCCGTCCACCATCATCTGAAACTCGTAGCCGGAGATTGTGTGCATTAGATATATGAACAATAACAACAATATGAACGGTGTCGAGACAATAAAATACCCAAAATCTCGAAAACTATGCGTCCTACGCAAAAAATAATGAAATTTTGATCCCCCTTATAAACCCCCTGACCACACAGTCGGGATACACAAAACTGGTTTTTTTTTTTTTTATTATTATTATTATTACTTTACTTCGAACTTTTTCTAGTTAATACGATAAAACTATTTAAAGTAACATTGGACATATAAAAAACACAATGAACTGCGAATGTAGGTAGTTTTTATGCATTCACGTAACAACATTATATGATTTAACGTTAGATTAAAACTTAAGTCAAGCAAACAAACAAAAGCTTAAAAGAAATCTGACTGCATAGGTTATAATCAAGTTGTAGGCGTGTACTTACATTTTCATTGGTTAGGTAATCCCTGGCTTCTGAGATGTAAACTGCCTATCCAGACTGAAGGTGTTGACGATAGTAATTAAAACTCGAACATATATATGACAATGTGAGTATAATTCTTGAAACACCAAAAGTAACTTAGTATCTTTATATTGCAAGCTGGTAACTTCGTACGTCCGCTCGCCTCGAGCGCTAGCTTCGAATTGCCGTCCGTTACGAATGTCACGCCCCACCAAGCGGCCACCAGTGTGGCCAGTCGATGAAATATTATTTACCGGTAAATTACCGGCAAATAACCGGTAAATTTAGGGTTATTGTTAGGGAACCTTACACACAATACTAATTAATAAAAAAATACATGAAATATGTTTTGGGAGTTCCTTGAACAGGTAGGCTGTGACCGAGATAAACACTTGCCAGTGAAACAACCAACACTTCTGCACACAAGCAAACTATTAAGACATAAAACGCTTTGATGCCCCTTAAACATTCTTATCCGTTTTTTCCTACTCGCACCCTTTTTTGAACACAAGATTTATCATAAAGGGGTGAACTGGAATGAACCTAATAATGTGAATGAGTGAACGCAACATCATATTTCAAATTCTTCTAAGACGCCAGCTTTCCATAGAAGTTTCTGACAAGTGAAACTTATTTCTATCTTACACAAGATCTTTTTTTGTATTTTTGGGGTGCAATAAAGACATATCTTATCATGACGTGTCATCCGTGGAAGGATCTGGGCGCCCACCACGATGTATCTGCCCAAGAGAACTCCCCTACCGAATTAATTCTGCGGGGGAGTCACGACCCTCAGTCATGAGGAAATACCACTTAAAGAGAGAAAGATAAAGACATATCTTATCTTATCTTATCTTACACCACAGGGTCAGCTGACAGTGACGATGCAGACGAGTTCGCCCCGAAGAGGAAGCAGCGCCGGTACCGCACCACATTCACCAGCTTCCAGCTCGAGGAGTTGGAGAAGGCATTCTCCAGGACGCACTACCCTGATGTCTTCACCAGGTACTGATAGCCTAATAAGTCGTTAAGCCATGTCAGAGGCTCTTAGGGCGGTTTGAAAACTCTCGACACCAAAATTGCCCAGTCTCATTCGATAAGACTTTATTAATAAATATAACAATTTGGTGGTACAATGCTAGTGTACATTTAATCCTAGCACTTACATAAATACAAATTTGATTATTATATTATTTATAAAATGTAGCCTCTCATTTGGATATCATTTTAGTTAGTAGTTTAATATTCAGATGAAATTTATTCAAGGTGCAAGCCTTAGAATAATGTAAACAGCATCACAAAAAAGAATTATTGCGACCAATCATAAAATTAAAAAACTTAAACACTTTGTAGTTTTTATTTTTTTTACTAAATAGATAGGTAGGTGCATCTATTCAATTCATCAAATCAAACTCAAGGGCCACGATGTATCGGCCCAAGCGAACTCCCCTAACGAATTAATTCTGCGGAGCATTCACGTCCCTCAGTCATGAGGAAATACGACTCAAGAGAGAGATACACCTATAAAACAGATCATGTCAAATAACTTACGTTTTTGTTATTTTTGAGGCGAGCTATTTGCTTAGATTCTTTCAAGTTGAGATGTAATTCATCACACATTTCTTGTATATTGAATTTTACTATATACAACAGTTTGTACGAAAATCGGGCCAGGCGACTGCACCTTAAGCATTAATCTATTTCTGGAAGGAGTGGCATAAATCTATATAAAAATACGCATTTCAATGGGTATTATTATAAAGATAATGATAACAAATCATTACTCATTCCTCACGTGTAATCCGATTTTCTAAATTACTTGCTTTAATAAGATTATTTCTTTATCGTTTCCCTCAAACCGTATCTTTGTCATATTAATTGGCTAAGGATTATTACAATACTCCCCAGACATACATATACAATGAATTATGTCTATTATTATGTATTTTGAATTAATTCCTTTATGTGAATTTCTGCTGTATGTTAAAAAATATTTTTTATTTTCACTTCAGACTAATATTGCCATCAACAATCTAACCAGTTACGGGAGAAACATACACAAAGCACTAACAAACAACCAAATACCAATTGCCAAACTCTAATTAAAAAATTTTGTTACAGAGAAGAGTTAGCGATGAAAATAGGCCTTACAGAAGCTAGAATACAAGTAAGTACCCTTATTACTAACTAGTAGTCGCCCGCGGCTATGTTTGCATTATTTCAGTATAAAAAGTAGCCTATGACATTCCTATGACCTCATACTACCGACATACCAAAAATCATGATGATCCGTTTAGCCGCTTTTGCGTGATGAGCGTTTAAATAAACAGACAAACAGAGACACAGATAAACAGTCAAAATTTCTAGAAATGGTTGGAACGTGTTCTTTAATTCAAAGTGTCTCTAAACATTTTTTAGCTATCTTCAATGTTCAGTCTTTTGACCCTCTTCAGCTTTATTATGTGTATAAAATTCAATAAACTCTCAAGTAATAATTTCATCTTCAATTTGTGATAGTAAATAGATAAACATATTTTTACATGTCAGTAACCCCTAAGGCTGTATGAATACTGTAGGCACCTGAGTTGACAACTACATATAAAAACAAACCGCTTGATATAAACATTTTCTTAACGCACGTATATGATGAATTCACCTACATAGATATGTTTTTTCCATATATAAAACTAGGGCCGACAAATATATGTCATTAATAAGTACAACTAAGTAACTAGAATTAGTAAGCGTAGTCGTTTTATTAATAACAAAATTGCAATTGCAATTAATTGTTTCCTAGAGTCATTAAATTAATTTACTCCTTACAATTTATTAGCCTGGTAGGTATCACTGGACAATAATTAAAGTGGTATGACTTACGATGTTTTGGTGCTTAGATAAACAGAAGTTAGGTACTTATAAAAGTCTATTGATTGGTGGCATTAATATAAATAAATAATGCAATTCTTGTCCATATATGTATACATATATAATATGTACATCTATAAAGTAATGGATTTCTGAGTTTATTGATAAGTGACTTCTTATTGGAGTTGTAACTTTATTACAACTCTAGTGTTAATGAGTGATCTTTCATTGCTAATATTTTTGATGATATGAAAACTGTTAAGTCTAAAAACATTCGAATAAGTAGTTTTTTTTCTGTAACAGAATTTTCTTATTATAATTAATATACTATAGGCTCAAGCACATTCATAAAACTACAAAAAACAGAACTAATAGCAGGAATTATTATCTAACACTTCAACCGGCAAATTATCGCGGTCATAATTTGTAACACACGTTGAATAATTATGCATTAATTACAATATATAATGAACTAAGCTAACGCAACCCTTTACGAGTATGTATCTTCCTTTGAAATTGTTTTAAACGGTTTTGAATTGCTAGAAGATTTGTCCTTATTTGTATGAAATATTATATGAATTCGACGTACATATGTACGTTATTTCAAATGTAAATTTTCCTATGTGCATGATTTCCATTCCCTAAATCTGAGGTCATCGGGTACGCTTATTCTTAAGACTCCTGAGGCCAGTACCTCTTTCTATCAAAATTATTTCACCGCAAGAGCTGTTCATTTGTGGAACGCCTTGCCTTTGTGTATCAAGCAGGTTCAGACTCTTGAGGCTTTCAAAACTCAGGTTAAAAACTGGTACCTAAATTCAATAGCTCAATAATCTGCTGTTGAAATCGTGTGTTTATAGTTGTGTCCTTCTGTCGTTATAGTATGTAGGTATAATATGTATATGTGTTATATATTTATAGTTATTTACACTTATATGTAATATGTGTTATTTGTTATTATATAATATTGAATATTTTATAGTTAGTATAATATTTATCTCTCTTTTTTGAACACCCCATCCTTTATTTTTCTTTCGACTCCTGTCCATCCTACGGTTGCCTGGAAGAAATCGCTCTTAGCGATAAGGCCGTCAGTTGTGGCACTATTTTTTGAGTCTTTTGTGTTTCTGTTTGTCTTTTTTTCAATGTGTGTTACAATAAAGAGTTGTCTATCTATACGTAGGTTCATACTAATTACTAACATGTGACATAGATACAAAGCACCACATGTTAAAATATACAGTTTTGATTGGTACATTTCAAGTGTACCATATTTAATAAAGTTTACGCAAAAAAATTGTTTAGTATAACCTCAGTTTAAGGTTTAGTTAATATATCTGAAAGCAAAACCATTTAACCAAATAAAAGACCAATAAAGAAAGGAAAGGGCCCTTAAATTTTGCACAACACAGCTTCATAAGTTCAGCCTGAACTTATAAGAAAATGATGTTGAACTTTGCAGAAAAATAATCCAAAAATTAAAATTGAAATAATAGAACATCTATTCTTAGACTACAGTAGTGCTTAACATCAGGCAGGCTGTAGTCGAACGCTGGCCTGTTCCTTATTAAAATAAAAATACAAATTTAATTCTTTCACCGAACAAATAATAAGAGTAGGTACCATTTAACAATTTAACATTAACAAGTTATAGTTCATTTTTGTCAGATAGTGCAGTTTAAAAGCAGGTGCAGTCATTGCAAAAACTAAACCGTTTAAACACCATTGTAGGTCCTACACACGTTTAGGGTGCAAATTGACGCCCCAGGGGGCCATTTATTATGTATTTGATATTACTAGAGGTGACCTTTACAGAAACTGTTAAACGGGGATCTTAAACTGATATTAAATTTTTATTAAGTTGATGGGCGATAGAATAAATATGTCGTTACATAATTCAATGAATAGAAAGTTAAATAAATGCTCTGGCGTACGTATGAACTCTCTTTACTGTGATATCACATATGCTATCCAGAAATTTGGCCAAGATTAATAAAATTTTAAACATCTGAAAGAATTGTTCACATTATTTAGTAAATAAATAAAATGTTCATCATCAATACCATTACGCAACCATTAAAGCTGAATTTGCCACCACTTCTTTTTAACAGTGGCTGAAAAAAAACATAAAATTTATGTTTAATGCCTAATGTTCATAGGAATTGAACATATCTGTTCACTTTATACACTTACATAAAAGTTAAAATTGACCCATCATGTACGTATGTATGTACCGATTCTACATACATACATACCTACTCCCCGCAGAGCCTTCCAAGGCCCAGAAGCCTTCAACGGCTCAATTTCTCTAATGCCTCGTATTTCAGGGCCTTGTTTATTAAATGAGATCATTAGCAATTTTCTTGTATTATAACTGACTTCGATCGGTTAGCGGGAGCGCTAAGATGGCGTTTGTATCACATGCTTATTTAGGTATGGACATTTTTTTCAAAGCTTGAATAAAAATCTACCCTTATGCGTAACATTTATGAACAAATCTCATTTCTGAAAGAAAACATTGTCGTTTACAAATAATATTTTTATCATTATAACATCAACAATACGCTTGTGCCGATGATTAATGATATTTGTTGTAATTCAAACTTGTGACTAACACATTATTACAAATACCAGCAATTTTAGAGACTTAAGTTTGACTTAAGCCCTCCAGATGTTAAGCACCACTATAGCCAATGATGTACTACCCTAACCTAGAAAAAAAAATTAACATCCCTAATTTTAGGAAATACTTCGCTACGCCATTTTACCGCTCCTGCAGGCCGCGCGGTATCCCGCGGTGATTACCGTAATGCGCGAGTCTCCTATTAGGTACATCGGCAGACACCTGCACTCACGTGCAACGCAAGCAACGGCACAGTGGTTAGAGATCCTGGCTTGTAAGCTCGAGACTCGGGTTCAAATCCCAGTACATGATAAATTTGAAAGATGTAATAGATTGTTATAAATCTGAGTTTTGTGGTGTGGTTTAAAATCTCTCGAGTTAACCCGATTACATGTCCACACATAATTTGGTAAGTAGTAGAGTAATTGGTTTAGAGCCGGATTCTATCCTGGGTGCGTAAAAATGGACAGACGCTTTAACCACTGAGCCAAACGCGCTTGGTAGATACAATAAACGTAGATAAGGTATAATTAGTTGACCTATAGAATCAGCTCTTATACTATCAACCAATCAACGTAGGTATTGACATTTCCTTCCTGACAGGTAACGAACATTTAGCCAACAATACAGTTTACAACAGCAATAAAATGTACCAACTACCCACAAGAGAATACATTGAGAAATAAATTATGTAGGTACAAGCAAACGTGCCACCGAGTTTACATAAATGCCTTTAAACACAGTTTAAGGAGCATCGCCAAGTCACTATTTACATTAGACTGGTACATGTATACCTGAGATTAAAAAAATCTGACTAGTATGTGTTGCACAGATAAAGGAAAATTATGTACCCACTAGATATCTTAACCAAGATCCTAACACCAAACTGCTGGAGTTATGGGTCAGAACTGATACCACAACCATCAGTGAATAAAGCTTATGTGGAGCATTGATTGTTAAAATTTTAGCTGGAGCTATAATATAATTTGGATGAATAATCGTATAAGGCTCGTTTAAAAGTATCGTCTTGGAACGTTGAAGATACACCTTAACCTCAGTTTAAAATTTAAATGATACGTTAGTAGTCTTGAACATGCGTCGCGAGTGTTTCTTGCGACGCAGCATCCGCTAACCACGTTGACATTTGCAGGAACACGCGCACTTTTTACCAAACACCGTTTATCATAAGTGAATTAATTTAAATTGCCATAAAAAATGCAGTTTACATAATGACTCCGACGATTCGTGTAAGCGTTTCATTTTTCGATCATAAATATTTTATGTGATAAATATTTCATGCCGACATCGGGCCGGTGATACCGATATTTATGTCGCTTTTCGATACAATATTTATGTTTTGGAATTTTTTTATTGGCTCAAATATGATAGTGTAAGATTTTTGTCACTAATCTGTCCGCTCCAATCGTATAATTTAATGTTAAGTGTCTGCGATAAGAAGATAAAAGATACATGATTTATTTATGGTGTTAATAGAGACGTAGGTTTTGAGTTATCCGCGCGCTGAGAGCTAAATGTCGTTAGAGCTGGTTGCTAATTTAATGCCGCATTAGCAGACCTATTAAGACACTCAATTAATTTGTTACAAAGCCAATAAAATGTAACTGTGCAATAAAAAATACAAAGTTGTTGTCACGTACCGAGGCGGGTAATAAAATGTACGGCAGCGACTACTAATTGCATGAAAATTAAAATTACCTTGTATACCTTGAACGCGGTATGCACCCGAACAGTTTAATGGCGAATTGTTAAGATAGAATAAGTAATCAACTGTAGTAAAAACTTTGCCGTTATTATTTTACCGAGAATAATAAATTGGCTAAAGAGATTAAATGGAGAGCAATGTTTAGATCAAATATAATCAAAACCAACCCTAGTTCTAAGCTTATAATGTTGTCTCTTTCAGTTCAGCTTCTAACCTATCTCCTTCTTTCACAGGTATGGTTCCAGAACCGTCGAGCGAAGTGGCGGAAGCAGGAGAAAGTGGGGCCCCAGGGGCATCCTTACAACCCCTATCTGGGGGCCACTGCCGGGGCCCCGCCTCCCTCCGTCGTGGCCTCGATGCCTAACCCATTCACACAGCTGGGATTCGGGTTCAGAAAGCCGTTTGATACGAACACTTTGGCTTCATTTAGGTGAGTTGATTGTTTACTTTTTACACCTAGCATAAGCACTTCTGTATCCTGTGCCTATATTCGGGAATATGACCATTTATTCACCTGAAGAGACACCTGCACAAGCGACAATATATAAAATTCTACAGGAATGTTTAACTTCTTCAAAAAAAATAATTATACAATAACAAACGACGCGACGAGTTAAACTATATTTTCATATGTGTATTCCATAAAAAAGGCGAATCGGACGCGGAATGTAGGTTTATTTGTGGCCGATGTCTAGGTATATGTGAAGCTATTTCACCTAGATGGAACCTATAGTCCTATAAAATATCCAGGCGCCATAATATCTTTTTGCATCTACCATCTATCTGCACACATACATATAATATATTTATTTGGCAGGATCCTCATTCTGGATCATTCCTGTCACAACACGTTTCCATCGCAATTCAGCGAGGAAACGCGGCCAGTGTACTAGGCACTTTTGTTTCCGCGCGCGGGAAATAGTGTTTGTTCTTTGGTCTGTGTGTTTTATTTTTGTATTGTGTAAAATTGTGACTTTTGAATTATATTTAAATTAACCTCATCCTATAATTTCCACAGATACGGAGCAGGCCCAGTCCTCGGCGCACAGTATCTCGGCGGTCCACTTTCTCGCCCACCCCTCTTCAGCACGGCTCCTCTCTACACCTCCTCTCCTCCCTTCCACTCCCTCCTCGCAGGCCTAGCGGCTCCTCCTCGACAATCCCCCGACCCTCCTCCGGTATCTCCTCCTATCTCCCCTGGAAGCGAGTCCCCTCCTGCGCAGCCTCCTCCGCAAGAAGTGGAGAGGAGGAGCTCTAGTATAGCAGCTCTCAGAATGGCAGCCAGAGAACATGAGCTGCGGTTAGAGATCCTGAGACAGAGACACCAGACAGATCTGATTAGTTGAGCCACACTGTATGAGAGAGAAAGAGAATGGTTTTGGCTAGGATATAAAGAGATAACTAAATTTATTTAGCTAAAGATTAAAAGACGAAGAAAATGTTTGATCTTTTTGTTGTTCGTGAATTCCGGCTATTCATCTAATTATTTATTTGTCCGCGATTTGTCTTTACAAAAGATTATTTTCAACATTTCAAAGGTGTGAAAGTACTTACATAATACAATAGGGCAAAGCTAATATTTTTCAGTCGATTTTATTACAATATGTTATTAATAACAGCTATGTCGAGAAAATAGTATGTTACTATTGTAATTTGACTTTGTATTTCATTTTACTTATCATAATGTTCGGCAGTTTTTTTTCAGTATGGTACAGCTATACTTTTACCAATAATTAGAATGCAATAATTAATTAAAATGTTGAATAGTATGTAATAATGTTGGGCACAAAATGCCTTGTAAGATAATTAGTTTATTAAGCAATGGTGTAATTACTCGGTTCCGTCCATTTGTAGGCCTTGTCGTTATTTATTTTAGTTATAAGTGGTACTTAGTGTCTTATTTTAAGATTTGGAATATAAATATAGTTAAAAAATGTATGAATCTTCATAACGATATGCTGTTTCAAATTTAGTTTTTAAAATAAACTATAATTTGAAATTGATTTTTTTATGTACACTAGCGTTCAAAATTGTAAATACTCAGTTCTGAGAATCATATTTATAAAAAGTGAAGAACCAAAATTAGACTTTCTGTTTTTTGCGTTCAGTTTAATACAAAAATTACTAAAACAAATATTTTGTTTACTTACATACCGATTTTTACCAAAACGCACATATCCTAGTGCCTGTAAAGATTCTGTATTGGTTTGAAATACTATGTATGTACTTACGGATATTATTTTTATTAAATAAATGGAAATGTACATTGTACAGAATATCTTGTATGAATTAAACAAAATATACATATTAAAACATTTTTTTATTTTCAATCCACAGCATTTTAGTAAGTTTTTTTTACGTGGGATAGGTTTACGTTTGACTACAGCCTGCCTGATGTAAAGCATTGCTGCAGCCTAGGGTGTAGTTAATTACAATTTTAAATCAAAAACTCATATTGCATTTTTGTCTTTGTCTTTGTTAATTGTGTTGACATTTAGACACAAATTTGTATCTAAAAATATAAGTAGGTATATAAATAAGTCACTCCACGTGTTATGTCATCACCAGAGCGAGATTTTTACGCAATTCACAACAACTAGCAATGATTTTACTAAGAACATGTATAAAATGTAATCATACAAAGCCGAACAAGTGACTACTACAACCTACAACATAAAAACTAAACATTGTCTAACTTTACAGTCGCGTGGCTAATGGCCACTATTAATATCTGTGCAACATATAATTTATCTACATTTTAGCTTCATCTTACAAAGTATCATTTAACTAATTTGAATAGCTAGGTAACTACCGCGCATGCGATAAATATAGTTATAATATAAGTAACCAATTTGGCCACTCTAAACACGCTTGGCAACGATTAGTTTATTTGCCAAATCGATACACGCATCGACATTAATCGAATATCGGATCCATTAAATGAAACAAGTGAATAAATACAGAATGTAAAATGTTGTATCTTTTCATATGCACAAATAAATACTTTTCTCTACCAGCGTATACCTACTCATGAGATTTCACGATTCAGGTATTCTAACTGCAATCTAAAACAAAGAAATTTCTGAAATTCTAGATAATCCTAAGTTAGATAAAAACTTTAGGTATCCGAAGCTCTTAAGAGCATGTCTAAAAAAATTCAATTCGTATATTTTAGACTTGTACTAACAAAGCATAAACTCCTCTCTTTTCAATCCCAGCCAAAATAGGAGCAACCGGTCTTAAACAGCGATTATAGTTAAACACGGGTCGTTTTTAATCATCTGTCATTAATCAATGTTATTAGTTGTCAGTAAAAATGCCGGTTAGCGAGCTAGCCGACTGCCGCTCGTCACTTTTCTGTGATAGAGAACCATCACTCTTTCTGTCATATTGGATGCTTTACATTTGTTATAGGTTCTGTGAATGGTAATGAAATTAGGACAGTTTTATAGATGGGTTTGATTTTTTTGTAAGAAACTTGTTTAGTATGAATTTAAAAATTAAATGTTGAAAAAAAAATATATACGTAATTTAAGTCAAGTTATTATTAGTGCATGGTGACTTAAATATCAAAACTAATGTTGATTTGATCACAGTGCCCATTCTATGACGTAATACTTACGTATATAACAGAGTAAAATGAATGATACAAAGTAAAATACATCTGAGACATAATATGGCTATAAAACGTAATATTGTGTAGACAACATTACAATTACATCCTCTATGTACAAAACATAAAGCACACTTGCAACCTCCCGCTGTGTCGGTTATGTAGAATCAGAATAAAATACCAGGCGGTAAGAAACTAATACAAAATTTACAAAAAAACACTATATTAGGGGGAGTATGATGCCTGAACTGAAATGGAACAGTTTTAACTATTTTCCCAGAATACCATACTTTTAGAGATATTCCCAACCGCTACCGTCCACACAACCTACGGCAATGGTGGAAGTAAAATAAAAACAGACTTTAAAAAAAATGTACCAACTGCTACCAGCGGAGCAGTAAAATATGACACTTCTATATTTTGTCAGTGTGAACGGCTAGACTGGCTAGCGACAGATTCTCTATTTGAGTAGACTGCTATTCCGCGTTAGAGCGTGAAAAACATACTCTTACAAACAAACACAATTGCATACCATCACTGTTATTAGATAAAATTACAAAGCCAGATAAAATCCGCAACAAAATTATCAATAATTCCCTAACCTCGGCAGCGTTTATTCTGTATGCTTTAATTAAATAAATTGCCCTGTCCAAGCCTAACCTTGCAATTAAGATCTTGTACCCGCCTAATTAGATAATAAGGTTTACATTGTACATATAGTGGCAATTATACCATCAGTATCGCCACGTCGATTGTTGACAGTGTCTCGACTAATTGTGGAGCGCAATTATTTTAATGGAGAGGTATTAGTTCTGACGTGGATTGGGGACTTTTGTCCGGTATGGTATGTGGTAAGTATTGTGGTGGTACGAATGCTTGCGGTAAGGTAGACCGTTCTTAGTCTGAAGAACGGCATGTTTGGTAAGTAACCTTCTTTCTGTTGACGAATAGCTAAGGAAAATGCTGGGATCAACTTATGTGTTAATATTTTCCTTTTACATTTGACTGAAGTATTATTATAATAGGTACTGAAGTCAAGCTTTTTATTATAAATATGAAAGAAATAAGATCGTGAATTTAATTACATATACAAAAACACTATTTTACAAATATTGCTATCTAAGCGTATTATAAAAAAAGAAGTAAACAACACACAGTCAAACTTACGCATTAACAATGTCGATATCATCAAAGACCATATTAAAGACACTTGTGTGGCCATCGCAACATCAAATCATTCCCAAGACACACGAAAAAAGATTAAAACGAATGTTTAATCAACGGTTAAAGCCTACCAAACGTGACCTAGCCGAGCTTTCTTTAAACCACCGCTAAATCAATCGGTTAATTGAATTTTAGATTAATAGTAGGAAATGAGAATCCAATCATGTTCTACCCACGGTTGCTTCCCACGTGGTAAATAGGTATATAAGTACCTAGTTATAATTGAATGCGTTATTGAATTAAGTTATAATTAGAGCCGATTATATAACTAATGATTGGCCATTGTGCTGTGACAGGTGATGAATAGAGTCCATCCTTGGAAAAGTTACGCCTTTTATTGTGTAGTTATTATGATTATAGTGTAAGTGGAGCCCCCGTCGTGTTACTCGTGTTAATCCGGGTAAAGGTAAGGTAATATTATGTGTTAATTCAGGGTTTAATGTAATATGGAACGCGTACAAAAGTACATATAAGGAAATGGATCTGGGATTCAGTCTTGATTCGTAATTTGATTTTAGCAACTCTGTAGTCTCTAAAACAGTATACTTACTTATTAGAATTTGTCTCAAAGTCTCTTCTAAAACTTTACATGAAACGAAGTATAAGATCAAAAGACTTTTTACGCTCCATAAAAATAATGATCCGTTTAATCGCTAACAAAGTAATCTCAACTAACAACAAAGAAAATTAACCATACCGTAACCAAATACATAAAAGAATGCAACAAATCGAGAATTCAGTTTTGAGTAGCCATTTACAAATTAACATTCTTCAGAATGATATATTACAACAAAAATGGAATGTTTGTCGAAAAATAAATATATGAGAGGTTAATTTAATTGTAATCGAATTTTTATCCCGGATTCATCAACTGGGAACGCCTCTCGACGAGCTTTTATTAAAGGGATTTATTAAGTTGTAAGCTCTAGCGAGTAAAGATGAAGGTATGGCATTAAAGCTGCGTCGCCGCATGCGTGAACTGGCCTGTATTCTAAGATAGGTTGTTACATAGGTAGTTATTGTCATTATTCTATACATATAGACACGTAGGTGTCCGTTATTTTTATTTATCACTGTTTAAACATAGATGTTATGTGTATATGGGTCTTCTACTCATAGGTGCTCATAGTACATAGTCTGTTGCTTTGTACGCTATATTTTACACTGTAAACCAGGTATCTTACCACAGTGTTTATTTTATTTTCTTTTTTTGATTCGGTTGACGCAGTATGAATTATTCACAAGCACACACATAATATATGTACATACAGTAGTTTGAAGTCATTTTAATTCCATTTTGAGGCATGAAATTAAATCGCTCTCGCGTATAACTTACATCTCGCTACGGTTGCAATGAAGGGAGGATCTTTGGCAAATCTAATTATGAAGTTAAACAAAAACCTATCTAAAAAGTTAGTTTTGAATAAGGTTTTATGATCATGAATGAGTTATAACGTTTGCATAAGAAATCCTTCTCTGTTTTATACTCTGTTTTATTTGAAGCTATAAATATATGTATATAGGTACCTATGATTACGTATAACATTGAAATGAATTGACTGAAATCAATGTATATAAGGTTTTCAACAATTTTGAGGTAGAATTTTCAAAAAAAAATATAATGAAGAAATCACGCGATTATTAAACAAACTTTTGCGATAGTAACTTGTAAAATAACGAAATAACCAACTGTAAGCAAAACATGTAAAATATTCCAGCCAAAAGCGAAACGGTCCTATTATAGCAGATCTTCTTGTTATTTTAATTGACCGTTAACGAATCTATATTGATGTCTATTCTTTACAAATTGAAATTGCCCATCGCTTTGATTCAACAATTAATAACAATTAGTTACGAGTGTGGAAACTAACGTAGTCAATAACCAGCACGGGGCTTGGTAAATTCTTGTTGTAATATTACATACATTCTAACGCCATTTTCAGTATTTTCACCTTACTTCATTAAGTCGCATTCTCCAAAATGGCTGTGTTTTTTCGTTGAATCAGTTTGGATGACTTTTTTGATAGTAAAATATGGTAATGAGTGGTTTGGTGGAAAAGCATCGGGAATAGAAATCTTATGTACCCTGGTTAGATAACAGCCTTAAGCCTATTTAGTGATAACAAGATAATATCGAGACAAAATTTAAATACAGATTATTTAAGGAAGGCAACCAATCCGAGGACATGAGTCTTCTGTAAAATAACCTTGGCTGGCGCCCACCATGATGATTTTGCTAAAAAGAACCCAGTTTATATGATGTTCTTCCATACTTGATACAAAATAACTGATAAAATATTACTATAAGCTTTTTTACCATAAAAAAATCTTACATAAAATCTGTGGGCCATCGAGAGGCTACTTAATTATTATTGGAATTGATTAGCGCGGGGCGGAGCCTTGTTAACGAACTCTGCCGTTTTCGTGTTTGTTTAATGGTCACGCATTTATTGGTCAGCTAAATAATGCACAAGACTTTATTCACAAAATTTGTATTGCTTCTCATAAAAACTCATTAAAGATTTTTTTTCTTCCATAACTCAATAAACAATTTTATCAAAGTATGAAAATAAATTACCGCTATTTTTAGTGTTTTTTACATCGATCTTTTCAATCACTAATGCGGAAGTAACTCGCTATATTTCAGTGTTTACTTTTAACTTATTTACATTGCTAATGTTAATGATCTATGACATAAAAGTGATCCTTCTTCTTCTCCTTATCGAATAAGAGTGGCCAACTCTGGTGTCGAGAGTTTATCAAGCCGCCCTGAGAGCCTCTGACATGGCTTAACGTCTGCTTAGTGATGCTATATCTATGACATAAAACCTAGTAGGTATATATATATGAAAGTCACATTTATATTCTTTTGACAGATCTAATACATGTGAACAGACATGCCTGACTTTGTTAAGAAACTCAATCATATGAATAGCTGACCATTAAACTACTTCCTTATTTAATTACTCCTGGCACCGCCTTCTCGTTTCTCTGGCCTGGTAGGAGCTCGCTTCTGGTCTTCAAGCTATTTTGTACATGTTTAATCATTTATTATCTGGTTAGTTTATTATTAAATTGCTACATCTACTACAGTCTGAAGAATTCACTTAAGATATATAAGAAGCAGTAAGCGAAGCGAATATTGTAAATTCAAATTCAAATTCAAATTCAAATTCAAATTCAAATTCAAAATTAGCTTTATTGTGTACCAAAATAATATAAACATACATAACAAAAGGACATAAACTATGGATATATACAAGTAGGTATCTCTTTGTCATTGTACAGTATTAATTTTATTTGTATATTATTTGTATATTATGTTTATTTGTAATAACTTAGCCTACTTAAGAAAACTATGCTTACCTAGGTATTATTACAGAAGTTCACATACAAAGTTAACCGCATTCACACAACTTTAAATGTTTGGTCACGATACATAGGTTTACGGTAGTAACATCGATTACAATTTTCTGTAATTTAATTTTAATCACGAAAACAAAAGTTTGTTTTAAGGTTAGGTTGTAATGTAAACATTGGCTATGCGTGTATGCAAAAAGTCATACCACCTTCCGAACTAATCCGAAGATTGTATCTCGGCCGACGGCGACCCTCTCGCACACACTCAGCGCGTTAAAAGATAGGACGACAAGGATAGTCAATTATGTTTCGTACGAAGTAAAAAGAATATGTAAAAATCGACGACAATATTTTTTGTTGACTGTTAGTTGATATTAGATAATATATTTAACATCTAGTGATTACAAGACTTTGATACAATGTTAAATTTTAAAACAGTAGTAGGTTAGGTACTTAGTTACTTTCTATTTATATATATAATATATATATATGATGAACTGTTATCTAAAAAAGTTAGTGTAGGTATATATAATTTTATTTGTGTAGTGTTTAGTACTTAATTTATTTATTGCGCAATGAATATTCGAATTTTTAATGATTTATATCTGCTTTATAGATTCTATTATGGATTCAATATCGTGATATGACCGAGTTTTGATACTTTTCTTTATAGTTTTTTTAAATTGGTATGCACTAAGTGGCTTTAAAGTAACTGTTTGACTTATTTCATTGTACATGAATGGGCCTAAGAAACTTGAGAAACGTTGAGCAAAAGCCGTCCTACATGAGGGGATAGCGTAGACTTTATCAGTTCTTCTCATATCTTCCTTTTGTTGGGAAGGGATGCAATGTTGATCTAGTAATATTTTGGTTAAGTAACTCTGTCTTACAGAAAGAATAGGAAGTTCTTGATATAGTTCATAAGTAGGGTAACGTCGTGGTTTAAATAATGTTCCAGACGTAAAGATCGGCTTTCTTCAATCTCAAATTTATTTCCCCACGTGTTTACTTATTTTTACTAAGTTATTAACCATTTTTATTGCTATTCGTATAACAAATAATGATAAACAAGAACTTAAATTCAAATAATCCATAAAATTACAAAACATACTTTGTAAAAAAGACAATTATTTACTTATTAAAACAAAAGGGTTTACTTTCCAAACAATCTTCACAGAACAAACCTAATTATTCACTAATTTCTATAAATGACTTCAAATCAATCAAAGTTCAATCTAATAAACAAGGAGAAGCGCTTTGTTGATTGATTGGTACATAATCCTGTGGCTTCTAGATGGTCACGACTTGGGTGCTCAGGATAGAAAAGAAATAAAAAAGAAGGAAAAATATTCATTTGTAACTTCACAAGTGAATAGAGGCAAGTATAGAAGTTTTGAAATATCATAATACTGATGTATATAGGTCTTTCTGTCCATCCCCCTTAGACAAGAGCCGTATTTTAGTGAGCGTACCGCAAGGATTTTTTATTTCATCCCTCATGGCGTACCGTAGCTGTCGCTCGCTTGATAGAAACGACAATGTATGGGATTGACATCGCGACGTTTGACATGCTACGTCACTCCCATACATTGGTATTTCTATTCTATAAGGGAGCGACAGTACGCTCACTAAAATACGCTTCTTGTTTAAGGGGGCTGGAATGTGTATAATTAACGTATATATCAAGGTTCTTTTCTGGGTTGCTGGCACTTTAAATTCCAGCTATTCATGAAATTTCAGCTTTGGTAAACCACTCCAAACGCTCACGTGGAGGTTTTTGAAAACGCCACCAATGAGTTTCTATTATCAATCATTCGAGTAGGTTACTTACCTAAAAGAATAACAACAATAAATATACACTATTATATTGATTTGATTTCATTTTCCCCTTTTTCTAAAGTAGATTAATTCCTATAATTCTTCAAAATAAGTGGATATGTCTAACAACAATGGATTCAAACAAAACCAAAATGTAGACAAACACAAATGACTCGGGACCAAATTAAATGTTCCTGTTTAAAATATTCCAATATTTTCGTTTTTAACAACCAATTATGAGGTTCGGATCATTTGGCCCTTTCTTTAGGGTTAGTCCCGTGAACTAATTAATGATTTGAACACAGCGGGGAGCCAGGGCTGCCACGGATGGTATTAGAATATCCCACTGCGCTTTTAGTGAATCTTTTTTTTTACAATGAATGGGTTTGCACTTGACCATAATTCGCCTGATGGTAAGCAATCATTACGGTCTAGGATGGAACGTGCTTACCCGGTAAGAACCGATTCACTCTCGCTTTGAAGATCGCAAGGTTATATTCCGCGGGGAACAGGGAGTCAGGCAAGGAGTTCCACAATTTAGCAGTTCGCACTATAAAAGTGGAAGCAAAACGCTTATTGCGAGTCTTGGGAACTTGAACCAGGAAGCGGTGACGACCTGCTGTATCCTTGCTCCTCCGGTGGTAAAAAGGGGCGGGCGGAATTAGATCGTGCAATTTCGCTGCAAAGTGTAACCGATAGAAGATTGACAGACACAGAGAATCTGTTTTTGGTTAAACATAATTTGTTTAACCAAAACATTCTACAACAGTTTCATAATTTCATTTGACTGTGCGAGTATTCAGAGGGATGTTCTAACGCACAACAATAGAAAGTACTGTAGGTTGCAAGACGGTACGAGAAATTAACACTATAATGTTTTATCGTTCTGTGTTTTATTAGTATTATTAATTAATTGTCATTATGTTCAAAAACTTACACAAACATCAATATTTTTTAAATACGATGAATATATATAGGACGATAGAATAGATAGAAAGTTCTTTATTGTAACACGCGAAATAAAATACAAAGAAAAAGATTAAATATAACTTATACTAGTGCCCATAAGTGGCAGCCTTTTCACTAAAACCGATATATTCCAGGTAACTATTGGATGGGGAGAAATTAATACAGGTAAATGTACAATTCTCTTGATATTTCACAGCTCTTCATCCTAAAAGGTGCTAGCCCTACCAACCTATTGCTACTCTAACCCAGCGGGAGCGTATTGGTTCGCCAGGCTTCATTGACTGCCCTTACACAGAATAATTCATAGTATAAACCTCTGCACCGGTCAAATCGCTGAAGAGGGATAAGAGGCTTTGCTGGACATCCGAAATACAAGAGTTTTTAAGTTTGTATTTTGAAATCCAGTGTTAACTATAAGAATAAAACGTATAGTTGTTGAAAAGGGTTTATCTGTACGTGCGTGAGAGGTTATTGTAGATAATACAACAAAAATAGCTTTCAGGCGTTTAATTTTATACGACTTACTTTATTTCATTCTGCTTGCTTTTAATGTCATCGACGTCGTCATTGGGTGAATCATAAAAATAATTAAAAAATATAAGTATACATTTATATGCTGTATGTTTATGTTGGATCTCAATTTACCACTTTCATTACAAGGTGAGTAAAATGTCTACTAAACATATATATGTATCTAAATTAGAAACATGAGTTCTAGTTACCAAGATTTAACTAGGTAACCTAGGTACCTAAGATATCTTGTAAACTTTACAACTCCATTTTATAGTCAAAACATCGTAAACATAAATTTACACGTATTCGCGAAATTAATCGTTAGACTTGGTGGTAATTAAGATTTTCCTTTATATTAAGGTGTGCTAGGTGCTAGTATTTATATATAAAAAAGTAAAAGTATCGGATTAATTAGTTTTACAAAAATAATATCAGCATCTGATTATTCAGTATAAATCTACTTAACAGCGAAAACGACGCGGTTTTATAAAACCACGATCGATATTTTCAAAGTTAATTGTAACGGTCGACCATAAAAACAGTCTTTGGATGGGTGACAGTTGCATGTCAGATGCCCTTTAGGCATTTCAAAAACCATTGACACTAGTGTCGGCCACTCTGATTCAAACTTACCTACAAACTGGTATTATTACATTCGTCAGCTCCACAACAAATTACCTATATGTAAAAGCACATTACGGCGAAGGTAATTACTTCTCTGAAGAAAGCACAAAAACTGCGATAGCTCGAGTTATTATTGTGATATTATTATGCAGTTGATGAAGCCGTCAGAATACGATTATGGCCATGTGACCACTGTTTGTGATGGGTGACCACGCTTACAATATTACCAAATAGATATACTTATACGAAAAATAGCATACCGTGTACCATCACTGCCAAAAAAGTTTGTTGGTCAATATTTTTAATTCAAGGAGTTTGTAATAAAGAAGTGGGAAGATTCAGTGATTCGCATTGAATGAAGAGCGTAGCAAACAGCAAACTGATAGTTTTCGTATGGCAAAGTAGTCCTTTATTTGAGAGCAGATTATCAATTTGGTTGAGTTTGGTTAGCAATTTTTATAGAAAATCTGTATGACGATCGTATAATTTTCTTTATACTTACAATATTTTTATGTGAAGATATCGAACAACAAAAAAGGAATGTAAATAATAAAATCGTTGTCTAAATAAACAAACATTCCTACTTTATACCTCCGTAGTTGCCTTTATTTGATATGCCCTTTTGTTTTACAGATTCCATATACCAAACTAATCAATCGCAATAACAATCCAACAAGATGAGTTTCCCATGCTCCTCAACTTTAATGAGATCAAAATAGATTTTACAGCAATACTCATAGAGCATCATTAACATAATAATACCAATAATATCGTGACATTTGGTCCAACACAAACAGGCCGAACCGAGCTAGTTAACATCCAAAAAATTCAATTAACAAATATTTTGTCTGCGTTTTATGTTTTCAAATTAAAAAAGAAAGGTAATAACCATCGGTACTAAATAAATTATCAAACGAAAAAAAATATTTGAATGTAGAATGTGCTGAATATTCTGTGGCGCTTGATTAGGCCGAAAAACGCCGAAAAGAGGTCGAAAGAGCCCGAAGCGGGCCGATGTCACGCCGATAAAAGCCGTAAAGCCGAAAATTGAAAAGGTAAGATCATTAAAAATGCTATAATTTACAATTTTTAAGCAGGCAGGTGAACCCTATGCTGTGATCGTAGAGTGACCATGATAGCGAAAAAAGGAAAATTGCCAGCGCACATAGCTTGGTTGTCTAAACCAAAACCGAATGAAATCTTTGACTAATAAAACAAAATCCATAAGTACACTTACTATCATTTTTTTAAACTAATTACAGCTGTGTTATATGACTTGGTTTATCTTTTGGTTTGACACAAGATATTCCGAGTACCTACTTTTTTATTTTGTAGCAGATTAAATGTAGTATATTTTGTGTATCTTTCTATTTGGACCATTTACGAAGAACGATGTATTCCAGTAGAAATCTATTAAGTAAGTAACATTAAAAATATATATTTATCAAAAATAATAAGGCACCCTACTCGTGCGCCTCGATCCCACAGCCCCCGCTGCGACATTCTAATGAAATAAACTGAAAATCAACACGCGTGCGCTTTGAGCGCGCCGAAACGCACAATATGCCGAAACACGATTTAATTAACCAACAGAATGTATAATTTACTAAAAGATTTATGCATTCATAAATAAGAGGTTAATTGAGCGGTTAATTTAAAGAGCATGTAACTGTGTAGACATGTAAAAGTAAACAGACATTGAAATTTTACATAGGTACACATAGGTATTGAAACTACAATTAAAAGCACGATTTACTCCTGAGTATTACTTTTATTATATTTGTTATTCCATTCCACGTTTTTTTAATTCATACTTTCTACTTTAATTACTTACTTAACTATGTACATGCTCACAATAATATTTATCACATATATTTCTTATTTGTATTTTGGCACCCAGGTTGGTAGAATGTTATTTATTTAAGCATACAATAACATCAAATATAAAACTATTGATAATAAATTTAATTCAAAACTAAGCCTGAGAATCTCAGCTACGAGTATATACTGTCTTATGGCTACAACAGCTACTTTTTTCAATACTCAATACAGTTTTGCAATTAAATTGCATGTTCTTTGCATTTCCAGTGTTACGTTATTTATTCAGAAAGGAAGTTTGCAAAACTATTTTATTCACTTCCATTATGTATAAGAGGAAGTCTGTGCAACCCACTTTCTAGTTTTACTTTTTAATTTTATTATTGTAAATGATTCGTTGAATATTTTTCCTCATCTAACTTCTATGAGCAATAATGTGCTTAATAATGAGTACTTTTTAACGCGATCACAATTAGGTACACGGCTAATTTTATCTCTGTTTTTTCCTTACTTTCTAAAAACTTATTTCAACTCATTTCGTACATTATTTTCACATAAAACCTACAAAATAATGTCAATTTGTTATAATCCATCCAAACAAATAAGCATCATCGCTATTGGCATCACTTACAAAATAGATTAGATTATTTTTTCCTAACCAAACTTTTTAAGCATACCTACTCTTTTGTTTTGTGTATTCGATTATTGAATGCAATGTATCACTCAATGGGAGCTGGGAGCTACCAACATAACCTATTCAACTTACTTGATTGAATTAGACCTTATTTTTCATACAAATGGGGTTCTGACCTTTGAGATGCAGAGCTGAGGGACGTATTCTGAACAATTTGAGACACATTTTAAATTACGTATTAAAAAAAAATGTTGTCAGAGTAATTTAATTACTGCGATTTTTATATAAAATGAAGATTAAATTTTCCGACACAGCAGTTATTAATAGAAATACTAAGCGTACGTATTAATTTCGTAGTTACACATTTTTTTAACCAGGAAATGTGGCCTACTCTATACGAATCTTCATTAGTTTTTGCTTAAGTGTCAAACCAATCAAATAATAACAGGTTTAATAAAATGATCACAGCAACTCAACATAAATTTATTTATCACGTTAAATATCAGAATAGGTGCCCCAAACTATTTGATTCGAAGTTCAAAATGTAGCATGATGGCAGCAGTAGGGGTGCCGCGCTGCGTGACGCCGTAGTGATGTTCTTCCCTAGACAACGAGTAATCGATTATATTCGCAGGTGCAAATAATCGATTTTTTTTCTCCAACCACGCGCAGGTGGCTTTTCGCCGAGCTTTTTGCTAGATCTTGATTATGTTATTAAAAATTAATACGAGGTGAATGGTTCTATTATCATTTATTATACTGGGCAATAAAAATTTGGTAGTGTTTCGGAATAAATCTTACTGATTGGGTTGGAATATTGGTAAAGTTATTTTAACTAGACTTTTTTATGAATTATTTATTTTGTCTGTTTTTATGTTGTTTTGTATGCGCATACTAGGTACTTGATACTACACATCTGCTTATGTACATATTAATATGTGTATAAAATGATGAGAGTTGTAATAAACTGGATCGGTACATTCTTAGAGAAAATTTCCTAAAAACCTGCATCAAAATCACATTTAGTAGTAAAAAGCCAGATAAATGTCTTCGCATCTCACAGCAGCATCTGTTAACCGCAGACTGATATAGAAGCCAAGTAACATTGTATCGTGTAGCTCAACTTCCAACAACAAATCTTCCAATCAATCACCCAGTCACAGTCCGAAGCACCCCATTGAAATTATTTATTTTTCATTACCATCTAGTTATTATATTAGCTCGGTTATCTACACCCAGGGGCACCATCCATTCAATTTAACATTGTAATGAGACGACTCAGAGGCAAACCAAATTACAAATACGAACATGAAATATTAACCACACCATGATATATTGTAACAAATTATCTTTTTTACCATCCGACACCGCCTCAAATCTGTAAATGTAAATATGGCGTCCGGCGTTTTGATTTAATAATCCCGATCATATCTGAATAGAAGAAATCCAATTGATTTCGTTCATTTAAATACGAGGTTCGTTTATTGACGAGCTTTATCTTAATTTATGATGCGCCGCTAAGCCGCTGCCACCAAAAAAAGTTACGCCGGGAAATACTCGTACTGTGGCGCCACGGGTTTTTGTGAATTAATTGCGCAAAATCATTCCGACTTCTTGTCGGATCACTTTTGAGAAGTCACATAAAAAGTAATTCAATTGATCCAATTAGGTACATACGTGTCGTTTTTAAGAGACAGAGGCATCGGGAGTAAATCAAGATTATCGAGAAATCGATTTCGGGATGTCGAATTCCTGTGGATTCCCGGACATATCCTGGAGACCCCCCAGTTTCGAAATACGCAACATAGTCTCAGGTTTTCACGTCAAACGCGATAAGTGGTCGTCATTCGACCATCTTTAGAAACGTGAGCGGAATTCCAGCATCACGAGTATTACAGCCGTTTACCGACGTCCAAGAAACACAGATTTGTTATAGATTTCTACCCGAGCCCGGAGCTGTTGCACTGTAATGAGTTTACTGGAAAATTATACTGTACAATTAGTGCTTTCGAGTATTAACCGACATTAATTTAGTGCGGGGCGCTTGGGGCGCTGTCAATCTCGGCGAGGCGAGCTCGACCTTCCGACGCCGCGCTCTCCTTTCTAACCTCCTCGGCGGAGTGTTTCCGAGGGGGCTCCGTCCGCTGGTTGTCTACTCTATGCCCTATTCATTTGCGTTGTTAAAATGATTGACATATTCAATTAGCGGGGTGACCGACGGACCTCCCAACTCGGTTCTAAGCTATTAACTCCCCCAATGTAACTTGGTCTCTGACTAGCTGGATTTCCTTGGCTCTGGAAGGTCTTATGGAATTGGTAATTCGGATAGGGTAGGGTTATCGCATTGTCTTGCGGTTTGGCTGTTGTTTTCTGCAATTAGCGTGGCATCGCGTAGCGTGTCTCTGGTTTAATGGGCCTTTCAGCGTTACTCAGCGCTGAGGAACGAGCGATTTGTTTTGACACTTTACTGACGGCCAGGCGGAGAGGTCTGGCCAGATTGGCGATTAGCCTTTAGATGTTGAGGGATATTTATTAGATGGAAGAATATTGATTAACTAAGTAAATATCCATATCTTGTTTGCTTGTGAACTAATTTTGTAAGTAATTATGGATAGTTTGTAATGTTTTGAGCAACTATTTTGAGGTCTGAATACAAGTTAAGAACTTTACTACCGAGCTACATTAAAATATATGACAATTTAATGTATAATCTACGGCGTGCTTTTATTAATAGACTTTATTTAACAATCGAAATCTTTCTTTGCTTTAAATTTAATTCATAGCATACTAAATTTATGTGAAAATTCTTATAACATGGCGATAAATAACGACTTGTTACTAAAGGGTTTCAGCGCCAATCAAAGCAAAGTGTGGGTGTGACCGTTATACGTCCATAAACTCATCAATTAATAACTTGATGAAACCAGATCGTATCGCCTTGTAAATGAAGGTGTATAGACTCAGCACAGCGTCATTTAGAGATTCAGAAGGAGATTCAGCACTAACATTGCAGATCAATTGAAAGAGGTCTCAGCTGGTATTATTACTCAGTGATACTTTGGTACAAAACAACTGTCAAATTAGTCAGGAAGTGATTCTCTGTTTTTTTTCTTTACACTCACAGTAGGTAAATATTACTTTAAGTGGCGTGATTTTTATTGACATATTTTTAAGTGAAAATGGATTAGCTCTTGAACATAATTTGCATGTTGGGAAACGATTAGTATGATCTACTATTTAGCGTGCATATTTTGTAGGAACCGATAGGGATATAATTAAAATAAATATTGTATTTCGTCATTGCTTTATAGGTGAATCAGTATATGAATCAGTATCGGGCCCTTTTTAGAAAAGAAATTGAATTTACTTTCGGAAAATATTCACAGATTGGGTTATCTAAATTCACACATTGCATACACCATACTTAAATCTTGCCTTTTTGTACCAAAATTTACTTACGCATTAAGAGCTTGCCCAATCTGGAAACATTTAGATATTTTACAAGATTTAGATACCACGCTAAAAAGAGCCTTGGAAAAAATTCTAAATTTGAACCTCGCAACGAACTCTTGGACACAAGCAACTTTACCTATTAGAACCGGTGGTATCGGCATTCGCAAAATTTCTAGTGTTGCACTTCCTGCCTTTCTGTCTTCTGTGCATGGCGTATCTCAACTTTGTTCATCTATTTTGAAATTACCATCAGTTGAGATAAATTGTGCGACAGAGGCAGTGAGAGAGTGGACATCTCTCTGTACCAATGTTGACATCCCTAAGGAACCATTCTGCCAAAAACTTTGGGATGCTCCATTGGTACAGAAGCAATTTAACTTTTTAAAACAAAATTTAATAGGTGAAAACGATCGCGCAAGGCTTCAGGCAGTGTCTCAACACGAATCTGGCCAATGGCTACATGCCCTCCCTTCTGCCAACCTCGGTACACTTTTCGACAATGGCAGTTTCAGAATCGCTATCGGCTTGCGAATTGGAGCTGCTATTGTCGAACAACACAGGTGCACATGTGGTAGCGATGTCGACAGGAAGGGCCTCCACGGACTTTCATGCCTTCGCAGTGCAGGCAGATTCTCCCGCCACGGCTCGCTGAATGACATAGTGAGACGGGCACTTGCCACCGTCAACGTACCATCGGTTCTTGAACCGATTGGCATGGTCCGTGACGATGGTAAGCGTCCCGACGGCCTCACACTGATTCCCTGGGAGCGGGGAAGGGCTCTTGTATGGGACGCAACTTGCGTCGATACACTAGCTCCTTCTCGCCTCAGTGGAACAGTACAAGCGGCAGGAGCCGCGGCGGATGCAGCAGAAGAAGCCAAGCGGCGAAAATATACATCATTATCGACTGATTATATTTTCGTACCGCTTGGCTTCGAAACTTTTGGTCCGTGGGGTAAAAGCACGAAGTCTTTTATAAAAAAATTGAATAAAAGGTTGAATGACATCACTAGAGACAAGAACGCTGGCTGGTTCCTTGCGCAAAGGATTTCTATAGCAATCCAGCGTGGGAATGCAGCCAGCGTTCTTGGCTCCATACCACATGTAGATGTTTTAAATTTAGGTTAAATGTACATACTCTTATTTAGTTTTTATAGTGTATATATGTGTATATATTGTATATTATTGAATAAAATTTTCTACTAAATAAATTTGGAAACAACGTTTTTAAACTTTTTTTAATAGTAATTGTAATAAAAATATTAGGAATGCGACTCAAAAATGTAAAATTTTAATAAAACCAATTAAATAGAATCGATTACAGTAAATCTATGTCATAATTTAAAGAGTCACGCTTGCTTATTCTAGTAAACTAGCCTTTGAGTTTAAAATATAATACTAATCTCCTTCTCCGTTAAATAGTATGAAAGAAATAAAAAAGTATATGAATTCCTAAATATGTCCCCATGCTAATCTCATCGTTTAAATCAAGGCATCTGTCTTGACATGACTAATTACGTGTACCGATTGCTATCAGGCGGCAAGGGAGTCGAATTACCGACCGTTTAATGTAAGCCAATTTGCATTTTAAACTGTTTGGTCGCGACCTGCTTGAATGAGTGGATGATTGTGGCTGTCATAGCGATTACATTTGTATACGTAAGTGTGATAGTGTAGCCACTACAAACAAAAACTGGTACTTTAATCTTAATATAAGCATGTTTTATCTAGAGAACTGGCACAATACAAAGTTATGGCCTAAGAAAAATAAAATGTTTTATCTAGTTTGAGACTAAAGTAATTAAAAAACTAAGCATTTACTGGTTTTACCTGTCTGTCTGTGCTGATATGACTTAATTTCCAAATATGAATGCTTCAATGCTAAAAATAATGCTTTTGATATTATAATGAATTAAATTGATTTTAGCACGTTTTTATTCGAAAAATATAATACAAAGTTGTAGTTGTCCCATCAGTAGTAATAGTTTTGTTTGATTATCTAAATATGGAGCTAATTTAATACAAAATTCATTTTCAAATCTCACGAAAGATACTTTTTATTTATTTTTATAATTTTCACCAAACATAACACACACATATGTATTTAATCGCCAGTTTAATCAAGAGTGTACCCGGGAGCGTCGGACAGGAAGTGTGACCTTACCAATTACCAGCCAGGTGGAATTATACTGTCAGATTCTGGGTGACAGACACCAGGTAGATGACAAAGGTGAGGTATAACTGAATGAAGCTATTTTGACATACGACGGACTGTGGAATCGACAGATAAAGTAGCTTTGTTACGTCCTCCTTGAGTCGTATTTCCTCATTAATAAGGGTCATGACTCCCTCACAGAGTAAATTCGTTGGTAATATAGTTTTCAAAAATCTCTTGAAAGCCAGTACCTTTTCATATATTTTTATATCTGGTTTCCATCACATGTAACATTTAATCGTCAGCTCAATCAAGGGTGTACCCGGGAGCGTCGGACAGGACATGTGAACTCACCAATTACAGCCACCTGGAATTATACTGTCAGATGCTGGAGGACAGATTCTGTTGTAGATGACAAACACCGTGGCAGATGACAAAAGTCAGGCACAATGTTATATTGGCATCGAAAAATTATAAATTGTTGTAAAGGTACAGAATTCTATGAAAATTAAAACGTCATCTTTTGCAACACAATTTGAAACTAGAGTAACGTAACAGCAACTTTGTTTTTTTTTTGCATCGGGCATCCATTTAAAAACAGACTCGTCGCAGCAGTTGCTTGACTTAACTTTATTGCTTTTTGAAATTAAATAAACTTTATAACGTATTTTTATTTGGTTTGTTTTTTGTTTTGACAATAAATTGTTCTAATTTATAACTGCCACAGCATAGATACTCATTGAAAACAAAGATACAATACAATGTAGCAACCAAAGGTGGTCCATAAGTTCAGATCGTGATGAATTACGACGTGCTAACACCGCATTAGGTCGAGAAGCATTACACGGTTAATTCCTAAATGATCCCTTCTCAATGCAGGTTAATGCCTAAATGACCCCCTTACCTTACCTTACCTTTGATTCTGTATTGCGTTATTAGCTAATTGAATAGTGTGGTAGGAAATTGAAAACTTTATGAACTGTACTCATTGGACGAATGTTTCGATCTATTTTGGAAAATTTTGCCTAAAAAAACTATATTTTTTTAAAATCTTATAAATAATTGTCAATCTTCTTCTGTTTAAGTATACTTCTTTTGTTTTCTGCTTAAAAATCATAAGTGAAATTCAACAAAATAATTAGCTTAAGTTTGAGTATTGCTATGATCATTTAACAATACCATTTTAGTCATAAATCATTATTTAACTAAAAAAATATCTGCACCATAATGCTTTAAATATTTTCACGTCCCATCGTTTCCAAATTATCAAAACACAATGTACGTACACCAAATTCCGTCGTGTCATTAAACAATGTTGAACCACCATTCAGCCCAAAAAACTTTTCAATGAGTCAAAGACCTACATTGTAAGTCTCAGTTAAACAAATTCAGTGCCAATTACAGATACACATTAGCAACAAAATGAAGTCGGCTCTAATAACAGTATACAGCGTGTTATGAAAGGCAATTACCAGTGGCTACGAAATCCGGTAGTTAATTATCCTAAATTGTTTAATGGCGAGGTTTGCGACGTAATCGCTGGCCCCGGGGCGAGCGGTGGTCGGGACTCGCAGGCAGTGTGTGCCGTAAACATGATTTTTGCAAAGCTATGTGTACCTACCAAGTAATATTCATATTTAGTAAGGTCACATTAAAAAAGTCAAAGTCGAGGGTCCAATCTGGATGAGGTCTGCACAAGATCGGCGCAGATGGCACATACAAAGGGAGGCCTATACTCAGCAGTGAGATCCCAAGGGCTGTGGATGATGATGATGATGAAGTTCACATTTAGATAGATAGATATACCTATATAAATACTTCATTAAAACACCACACATAAAACAATACAAAAAACACATAGAAATTAAATTTAGCGTCTTAATTGGCGGCCTTATCCCTTAGAGCGACCTATCACATTTATGCTTATGAAGTACTAAATTCATGTTTGAAAATAATACTAAACATGACTTTACAAGCTTTATGTACTAAGTATGATTCATGTTTACTAAAATCATATCTATACGTACGTATCCTTTGTACTTAATTCAGGAATAAAAAAATACTGGGCCAAGTTGGTTACAATTCTTAATAATGAATTAAAATAAAATAGTGAAAATTGGTCGTACGCGTTGAACTCTTTTACAGGGACATATGCGTAAGGACAATTCATTTATATCCTAATGTTTATTTTTAAATGTTTAAAGTAGTTTAACAATTTTGTTAACGGTAGACGTAACACATTTTTGAAATGCTTTTCTACAATACAGAATCTACTACAAATATTATATCGGCTGTTTTTACACATATTAGTATTATAGTCATGTCAGAGTTCCTAATGTTGTTCTTTTTTTAACCAGAGTTTACCATTCTCACTCAAACTGACTCCAGAACACGATCTGAAACACGGAGCAACCATACGCCATGAGTTAATTTCATTAATGTAAGTATACAAACCGTCATTACGGCGGCTGTTTCGCGGGAATTACTTAAATGTCAGCTAAATTGCCTTCACAGAGCCTTCGTAATAAGGTGCGGGTACAAGCTGCAATTTGGGCTCGCATTCAATCATTCACCTACTCGGGTATGGCTATAGTATAGGTATGTATGTAAAACAATCTAGTAATTGAACGGGTATATTGTATACAGTACAGTAGTGGTGGTAAACTAGTTGAAATTCGTTAGTGATGATATGAATTTTGTGTCGTTGTAAATATTATCTAGTTGTGCTTTGTTAAAACTGAAGGAAGTTGTAGGAACTTACATTATTTATAGTAGTGTTGTTATATGAAGTGAAATTTACGTGAAGGTTCATGACAAATGTCTTTGGTATATTACTAAAACTAAAAAAAAAAGAAATTCTCGTCAGCCATTTGGTTTAAACGTGGCTTTTGTTTTGATTAATTAACAATATGGTGTTATTTTATGGGATTTTTTTCAAGGGTGTACCTTTTCTCTATATGAAAGTAAACCCGTTAGCTAAAAATGCCTTACTTGAAGTTATAGTATAAGTAGGTACCTATTTTTTTCTTATTTGACATATTTTGACCTACTTAGATATTTTGATTGACAACGCAAGTCTAGAAACTAACTAGGTACGAGAAACTAATTCATTCGGACTGTTGAAATATTCAGTGCAACTTTTTTCAGTAAGTATTAATTATGATTTCTCTATCAAAGAGATCACGATCCTAAACGAAAATGTTATATCAGTAATTCGGTACCAACATAAATATCTAACAGAGCATTGCAACTGTCTGTACGTTTGTTAACAAAAAGCTTCATTTCACTGCAATCAACATCGAGACGTCTCAATTAGTTTATATTAAATTGTAACTTTAGTTGCAGTGGTTTTTTAGCGTTTTTCATTTGATTTGTTTGACAAAGCCGTCGTGCAGCGCGCAATATTTGAAACCGCTTCGCTGCTTGTAATGGTATCCGATTGCATTCGTGCGCCATTCAACTTGTTTTTATAACGAATTTCAATTATTAATCATAATAGTAAAGGGTGAAATTGCCGACGGAAAAGAGTAGGACTGAATAGAAGGTTAACATATTCCTCTAAACCGCTTTCTTGAAAGAAATGATGATGAATTAAAATATACAACCCGTAAATGTAAGCTGTTGTTTACTTGGATGTTTACCCAAAAATAGACATCTTAGAAACGAAAAGCGATGTTTTTTTTTATGAGAAACCAATAAAGTCGGGATAAGAGCTATTTTAATTCAAATTCATTACCTAATTTATTTAGGACATGACCCTATACTTATTTTAGGAATTGTAATAGAATATTTTTTTTCATTCTTACTTGTTACGTACATATCATAGGTTCAAGATCCAAGATACCTTCTGCACTCCTACTCTACCTACACTGTAGTAAACACAGTGGTATAAAGTGCGCCTCGCCGGCGGCTGGCACAGCGGGAGCAGATTGGCCGCGCATGACACATCACAACACACAAACTCCATCTGATGGCTGTATTAGCGATAAACAGCAATGGTGAAAAAACACGGTATATTTTACATAGATATAGCAATAAGAAACAGATAAACAACGATATGAAAGAAACACGGTTTATTTTACATAGATATAGCAATAAGAAACAGATAAACAACGATATGAAAGAAACACGGTTTATTTTACATAGATATAGCAATAAGAAACAGATAAACAACGATATGAAAGAAACACGGTTTATTTTACATAGATATAGCAATAAGAAACAGATAAACAACGATAAGAAAGAAACACGGTTTATTTTACATAGATATAGCAATAAGAAACAGATAAACAACGATATGAAAGAAACACGGTTTATTTTACATAGATATAGCAATAAGAAACAGATAAACAACTATATGAAAGAAACACGGTATATTTTACATAGATATAGCAATAAGAAACAGATAAACAACGATATGAAAGAAACACGGTTTATTTTACATAGATATAGCAATAAGAAACAGATAAACAACGATAAGAAAGAAACACGGTTTATTTTAAACAACTATGTACCTATAGCAACAATAAACAGAATTCATTTTATGTAAATATATATTGTGATGGGTAGGTTTTTCCGCAGCGCAGTTTAAGGTGTAGTAAAATAAGGATAAATTAGAGACATGTGCATGCTTGTATTGAAATAAATAAGAGTAATAAAAGTATACCCCTCCTTGAAACTTATAGTCGAACATTTAAGTCTTATATCCGTGAAGTTATTCGAAATCAAACGTTAATAAATGAATCAATAAATTCACTTACAACGATAATATCTGGCAATCACCAACCATAGTTTTAAGGGAATACTGTGAAAATTGACTTACGTAGAATTACCGTCTCTCTCTCACTTTTTTCGCTAAACATCTTACAAAACGTATGTATGTACTTACGTATGTAGTTATGTACCAAAAAGTACATTTGTATTAAACTAGCGTATAGCAAACAAACGAGCAAAGATAAAAAGATAACAGAATAGATATTTCAACACACGAATCGGACCTACCGCGGCGCCATTAATAAACATAGCATACGACATTAACAATTAAATAAAAACGTTTGGTATAAAATTATCGACGATATTAATCTATGTGATAATCGGGTGTTAGTAAAATATTTAATGAGCTTGCATTTAACAAATTACAGAGTTTTTTTTTTATTGTAGGGTACGAGTTCCATTTTTTTTAATTTCGTCATCATCATCATCTTGTCAGCTTGTGTTCATCCACAGCTGAGAATATAGGGCTCCTCTCTTTTTTTAATTTAAATGAACATAACATACTTTATATCAAATAATGATCTTAACTTGGTAGTTTTGAGCTTGATTCTAAAGTATTTATGTATCTCATAAAAGCACAACCTTAATTTTATTTCTTCATATGTACCTACCCATCTTGGTTGTTTTAGTACTGTGAAAAGCCAATAATCATACTTTAAAAACGGTAAAATTTCATTACCCTAACAAACAGTCCAATGCCGACTGGAGCTTTCGTAACATAGTAACTAAATTGGTGCCTTTAGGGTGCTTGTACACTAAAAATGGCGCATTATTCTTACTTCCTCTAAAATTAATTAAATTAGTTCTTCGATAGGTACTTACTTTAAGAAATTCTATAAAAACCTTTCAGTTATTTTTAATCCGGCTTTCCCTACGCTAATCATAATGTTGAAGCCAAGTTTTTGAAACATAAACATTTAAAAGGTTTTTGTCAACCAATCCAAGAAAGAATATAAACGACATGGGCGTCCACAGCGATGTGTCGAATATTTGCACAATAAAAGTAACTCTCTTACTCCTCTAATAACTCTCTTACTACTCGGGGAGATGAAATGGGGAAGACTTTGCAGGCTCCTTTAGAATATAATATAATATAACTTTATTGTTGTACAATAAAGTTTACTATTCCTTTGTAGACATTAAAGTATAATGTGCGTGTGAGTAAGTCTGGTGCAAGTCAATCAAGTTTTCAAACCACCTTAAAGGCACATGGAAAAAGACACAGTTTAACGCTATGAATAACAGCCGATACCTACTATTTGCTTCACTTTCGCACAAGAATCAAATCATTGGTGAAACAGTGTCAAATCCCCCTAACCTCCCAAGCAAGCCCCATAAAATCTTATACCTCCATTATCCTTCATAAGTCGAATCCTTATAAAGAGTGTGAGTTATCAAGAAGTGCTGTTCTTTACGACCATTTACTCTCGCTACAAATTACGTGTAATTGGGAGGACGCTACTGATAGTACTGTATACAGGGTTATGTATAAGTATCTAACAACTATATCCCTATGGTGGGTGTATAAGGTTGAAATTTCTTTGGTTGTCACTGCAAAGATGTATTGGTGACTGGGAATTTGACTTATTGCTATGACAGATCTTACATTGTATACTTACTTGAGCACATTAGCCAACCACCCTACAACAAGATATTTGTAGGGATATAGTTGTTGGGGCCAGAATACGCTGGACTTTGGCCACTTTTGAAGTTACCATTGGGCATATGAGAGACGACGGACCTTTGTGACGTTAAATAAATCACTGCACTGAACTACGTCAGTGCCCATATATGCCTAACACTCTAGCTAAAAAATCTGGCTTACGTTTAAATTTGAATGTTGTTCTTGACGAAGCCAATAGATAAAATTATACCTCCGCCGCGCATTAGGTTTCTCAATAAATCTAACTAGTCCCCACAGAATCGTATACAATTCAAATATTGTATCATCAATAGTAGCTCTGTATAAATAATGTGCAAGGTGCTATGTAAGATGGTAATGGAATTAAATGGATAACCGCAACAGTGTTTTGCGAAAACATGCAAAACTCAACGCTTTGTCAAATGACTCATATTCATTGGTAGATAGAATTTATATGCTTTTATTTTTTGTTGATTTTTTATATATCTTTCATGGTTGTTGCCAAGTTGATTTGAAACAAGTAAATATAATTTTATGTTAGTTTACATCCTAGTTCAGCGTATCGTAAACTTTTCGCCAGTAACCCAATAATGAGCGTTATAAATGTGACAAAACTTTCCAAAAAAGGCATTAATTTTACAGCTTCTTTTACAAAACCATCATAAGATCAAAACAAAACATATTGTATCACTTTTTCTGTATAATTGTGTGTCCCTAGCGTCAAGTATACAATTCGCAAACATGCGCTTTGATAATGGCTACATTACGTGGTCGCACCATGAAATATAACATAAAGTAAAATTACTTAAGTAGGTATACATAAATTACTAGATCTGGCAGGCTGTATGATAGCTAAACCTTTTACAGATATACACATTAGCTCTATTGTAATTGTAAAACTACCAGAGGTCGCCCATCAATGCGCCTCCGCATTGATGGGTTGACGACATTGGAATAACCGCAGGGAACACCTGGATTCAATCTGCGAAGGACCGGGTCGAGTGGCGTACAAAAAGAGAGGCCAATGCTCAGCAGAGGTCAACAACAGGCTGATGATGATGATGAATACTACCACCGCGAGAATATAAATAAAAAGTACACAAAGCATATAATTAAAGACTTTGAAAGAACGACTTCGACTCTATTTAGCTATTGATGTTGTTATTATATTATTAAATGCCTGGAATGATTGGCCTTACACTAACTTATGGTGCGTAGTGTGCGTACCGATTTCTATAAGACAAGCTTTCTAGATTAGAGTGTTAGTGAGCTTTAGACAAGTTTTACCTAAGCGTGAGCAAATCTCTATTCTAGCATTTGAAAAAAAAAGTTAAATCTAAGGCAGTTCCATGGAGTTTACTACATCCTCCAGTGAATGTCCATCGGTTATCACGGTGCGACACGTCATACCTACCGCCGACGGATTTATTACTTACTTACCGCCTTTCACCAACAGATGGAGTTATACCCCAAGATAAACACGCCTGCGTTTGTGTGAACTTGCTTTATAAATAGACGTCCTCTTCATTGTTGGGACCTACGTGAAATGTTGAATAGTGCATATTATTAAGCTTGTATTACGGTAAAAGTAAGCAAGTAGGTTCTTATATTTAGCTTAAAAAATTATAGTAGGTAATTACTCTTTTATTATTATACTTTTACCTGTAGTAACACTTAAACTATGTACCTACCAGTTAAACTACTTCCTTGAATCTATTATGACCTCATTTTGAACAATTAAACAAATTTATACAAAATTGTTCTAGTGAGAAAGTTACATAGTTAGAACAAGGCTGTATGTCATCGTTTAAATTAATGATTTATATGAAATAGCATCTTATTAAATAATACTGGTATATTCATAGCATGCCATGTACCTATAGATGTACGTATGTACGTATAGACATCGCGGCCGATGTTATGGCGTGGATTACCCACGTAAATGTCGGTCCATCAACTTTACAGCATCTGGCCGTAATTTAATTAAAAAATTCACAGAAATCCATCGCAGCGCACGCCTCCGTAATCTACCAAATTGCGCACACAACGGCAGCCTAATTCCTTTAACTATTATTTTTGCCTCCTTTATCGCATATTTTTAAATTAACCCGAGCCCCGTAATAACTGTAATATGTCGGGTTTTGATTAAATTCGAGCCAAAACCAATATTTAAGTGTTATCAATCCCCCTCCGAAGTTTCGACGACAATTTTCTGGCCAAATTGACTACTTGGTGATGAGGCTGACCGTCCTCTGTGGCCTTGCTTTTTGTTGTTTTGTAGGTCTTTATTTGAAATACGAGTAGGTTAGACGACAATCAAGAGTCTAAACGCGCAGTCTCACAAGCGAATTACCTACCATAACGGTCATTAGAGTAGTTTGGTCTAATTTTTATGATAATTGCATCACTTAAATCTATTTTTTATAATAAAATAACTCACAGGAACATTGTTGAAAAGATATTCCTATTAGGTACGCTTTTAAATCTGTAGGCGGGCACCTGCGGCACAAGTGACATACTTAGTGCAGGGCTCGCAAGTACATGTATCTTAACCTTTTAGTATAATAAAAAAAAAAAAAAATAGAATTAAGTTACCTTAAGGTTTGTAAGAGCTTTTGTTTAATAAATAAAAATTTGTATTTGTATTTATAAATAGTAAAATACATATTAAAGCATAACATTGACTAAATAATGTTAGTGAACTTATTACTACTCTACATAACCCTGCCTTCACGATCGTCATATCCACACATCATGCAGTAGCAATTTTCCCATAATCAGTTCCTCTTGATTAAATTAAATTCCATAATCATTCTACAACACCATTGAGTTGATTGCTGCTGTTTCACCGCATTACCTGCTCTTTGCTCGACGCCATTTTTAGCGCCAGTTTTTTGCCGCGCAAAACCATCACAGAGAATTTACTTTTTAATTTAGGTACTAGCACGGCTATCAACAACATCAACATCACGATGTATCAAATGGTGGCCTTATCGCCACGATTGATTTTTTCCATGGGACCATTAGATGGAGAGGGTCAGAAAGATTACAAAGTAGTAAACCAGAGAAAGAGAAAATACAGGTTGAATAATACATACAAGCATTTACTTATACATGTACGTACATATGTATGTATATGGCACCGAAAAATCCACTACCACAAAACTCTATATTCTAACAAACTTTGCTTAACTGGCAAATGAATTCAACTTAGAACTTTTATTTCATTTCCAAAGGACACATGATCCCAGAAATTTATAAAAAAATCGTCCAAGCCCCGCCCACTCCGCGTTCCCGCCAAAACGTCAACAGACTTGTCTCTGGTCCGAGTGGGCTGTAATCGATCGATTATGTCTGGCAACACTTTATGCCACATTTGCATAATAAAATTATCCAGGTAACGAGGTTCGCTCAATCAATTTTGCATAGCCTTGCATTTAAAGTCGTTTTGTTCGTTAATCTAGCAAAGTTTCATCATCATTTCAGCAAATTATAGGTGCATGGAATTCCTAAATAGGGACCGGGACCTATTTAATATTATTTTGTTGTTGGTCTGTAATAAACTTTTAACTCTCTTATGGAGTTAAAGTTCTGGACTCGAGTCAGTTCTTTGCCCAGTTTTATAATGATTTCCTGCCGTTTCGATATGACTTAGTGATAGACTTAGATAAAAAATAGGTTAAACATTTCTTTGAGAACAACTTACTTGCCTAACACACACAGACTACGAACGTGTCCTGAAGATGCAGAAGCGTGCAATCAGGGTACTGACAAAATCTGGTTACAGAGACTCATGTAGGGAACTGTTCAGAAACCTGAACATATTGACATCTGTCTCCGTTTACATTTTTGAAATCCTTAGATATGCCAGGTCTATAATAAATGAATATCAAAGAAAACCCCCATCAAAACCCAGAGCTTGTAAACCTGTTCAACTATTAGAAAAAATTCATTGTAGATTAGTAATGTATGAAAAATTACCTAGAGTAATGGGTCAAAAACTTTACAACAAGCTACCAGTACAAATACAACAAATTGAGAGTGAGGGCATTTTTCAGAATAATGTAAAAAACCTACTCCTATCTCAGACTATTTACAGTGTATCAGAATTTATGAAAAATGACTATAGTAATTTTAAAATATCGGTTAATGAAACTGCAATAAAATAGTTGTAATAGGAATATAAGTTGAGGAAGTTTGTAATTTTATAATTTATTATATTTATATTTTATAATTATTTATTGACGAAGCCCCTATACAGCTGAAAATTAGTGTAAGTAACTAACTACATAATGTTTAACAAATGTTTAATTTATTTATTCTTTTTAAATTGTCTCATATTAATATCAATTATAATAGATACCTACTTAATTAGCTATGTAATGAATTACAATAACTTATCAAATCGTCACTCATAAGTTAATAAGGTTATAAATGTAAGACTTATCTCATAGTGAAACACTTTATTATTAAATCACATACCTATTATAATAACGCTGTAACACTATAGATGAATAAATGAATTATTATTATTATTATTTAAAAGCTTAAGTATCAACCGATCTAGTGGACAAGTAAAAGCTAGACATTCATTCTACTTAGGAGCCCTAACCAATGGATGCTGGTAATTAGTTAGGTATAATCTGCTAACCAGTGACTACGTCATTAACGGCTAAGCCACTTTAGCCGTTTAGTAAGATCTAGTTCATTGAGAGCGCACTTAGCATGCAAAAGACCTAGACCTAAGTATATACAGGACTAACTCTACTCTCTAGATAGTGACCTTACTAGATCGTATAAGAATTCTAGTTGTTAAGTAGCGTAAACTTTTAATAAAAAAGGGAAAATAAAAATAAAATTACGAAAACATTTTTGTTTAATAGGTTAAACAAAAATGTTGATAATGATTATGGGTTTTTTCTCAGTTGTACTTTTCACTCTAAGAGTGAAAAGTACAACTGAGAAAAAACCTATTGGTTAGGCGAGCACACCCAATTTTTTAGAGAATAAAGTTTATCATAGAACTTACAATGCTCATAAGTATATCATTAAAAAAAATATTAGAAACAATAGAAAGTCAGTTCTTCAATATGTTCAAGTAAATAAATGAGTAGGACTTTTTAAGCTTATTACATATCCCTATTAAATCTGTATATTATACCTATTTGTATCTACTCATATGTACAAGTTCTAGGTAGGTAGTTACGTACTGCCTAGACTGGTAGAGAAACGGTTTCTGGAACTGGCTGATTGAACCTAAGTAGTTTTTCTAGACCGCTCCTAACTAGATAGCGTGTTGGACCTAATGGGATTTGATTTGCCCTATCATTGGTATCACTTGATTACCTACTGTCTCTTTGGATTTTGTACCAACGAGAGCTGGTTAAACGAGTCTAGCGGTAATCTAACTGACGCTTGAGAGGGTGCGGGTTCGATCCTCACGTAACATAATTCTTTTTGGATGTTATATTTTGTGAATAACTTTTATTTTTAAAATCATGGAGAGAGACAGCCAAAGATCAACGATAATAAAGATATCTTCAAAAATATATCAAGATACATTTTATGTTATTGTTTTTGTAAAGGCCTTGCTCAAACCACAAACATTTTTTGCAGGCCATCGCGTGACAATATCTGTCTTCATAATTTGGAGACAACCAAATGTTTAATTTGGATCTTCGTATCATTTTAATTTTAATAAAGACATCCAGGTAAAGGAAATGAGATGTCGCCGGCAGCGAGACGACTTGATCTCAGCCACAGATTTATAAAATTCTTTAGAATGGAATCGTTATTTTTAGCACTATCCTTGGTTATTTTATACATATACGTACATATTTTATATTATATTTAAGTTATTAGGTGTTATTTTTTATAGATATACTAGGTAAATTTACTCGTTTTACTATCCAAACTTTATCCCTTCATTTTGCTTCTTCATACTCTTGCTTTGAAACCTCAAAGAGGTGAATATTATAAAAATATAGAAAAAAAATATCATTGCTTACCTACATTGCCAATGCTTTAATAGAGTAAAACCTAAACTATGTAGGGTGGGTTCCTATTTATTTACATCCAAGGGCAAATGAAAAGATAATATCATCTTAGAGACTAAAAAATAATTTAAAAGGAAATTCATCCCTTTCTTGGACTATAACAGTTAAAAAATGTATAACCTACATGCACCTCACCTCTTCTAAATAAGTCCAACCTCCATGGCACCAACCTCTATGAGCCCAATTTGGGCGCCATTAAGGACATTATTTGGTACCGCAAGGATGCGCCGCAACATCTGTCTAAACGCGCCCTAATGAGGCGTAATGAGCCCTAAATGTTGAACCTCTAGGCAGCTTGGGTTTTCGACATCAGCAGTTGAAGTTAGTTTGGTGGTTTGTTTTAAAGATGAAAGTGGTATATTTACCAAAGTTGATGTAAGTAGGTAAGTACCTACTTGTGCTTGCGGGCGAAATTTATATTCACTTTCATAAGATACTAATATTGTCTTGTATCGAGAGTTTTTAATCTGTCCTATGTACCTAGTTGAATAACAATTGTACCTAACTATTGTTACTTACAAGGAACTGCGGAATGTAGCCAAAAAGTTCTGTCGACGGATTATGCAATGGCTGATCTTTGATTAGATAACTAATAATAAGTAGTACCTACTTGTACTTAATCAAACTGGCCGATGTATACAATTTGGTCAAATACTGTAGGTATAGCAATGGAAGTAAATAAAATGTCCATAATTTTATACCTATAGAGATAGCCGGGGAAAAAATTTGAATCCTGGATTACTGCAGCACTGCAACAAAGCTAACCCGAGTACTTACACAATTATTCTTGTATAAGGAATTAATGAAGTTCTCAGTAGGTAATCTGGCTTCATAAAATGATTACGAGTAATTCGTCAAAATGTCAACGCCAGTTAACCTGCGTCGAGCTCGCATACGACCTCGGAGGCTTACCTATTGCTTATTCGTCACCAGTCTTGTGCAAAATTACATCGATTGTGTGATTGGTGATACGTGATATTATGGTCTTAGATAGATAGAGACCTTTTTTTGACCCAAGAAAACCTTTTAAAGGTACCACCCAATCTCGGCGAGGATTTAAGGTGGTTATGTGGGAGTCGCATTGGCTAACCAAACCCTAGCTAGGTACACTAAAAATTGGGGTGTTCCTCCTCTGGGTCGCTGATCGGGGCTCCGAGAACGCTAGGCATACTACCGCAGCATAGATACGGTCTACAATTTTGTATCTAGGTATACCTGCAACTTATTATTATGGAAACGAATAGTTCCTTGTCCATCTCTCTTCAGAAGAACAAAATGTCTCAAAATATTTAGGTTAGGTACATGAAATCTTGAGTTATTCTTCTTCCTCCTTGAGTCGTATTCCTCTTTACAGAAGGTCGTGACACCTTCGCAAATGAATACCTAAATACAAAGATGTGGTGGGCAATTACGTATGTCCATGGATTTCGATGTCTTCAATCAAGTCGGTTTTGTCACGATGTTCTCCTTCACCGTTAAGAAACTCGACTTATTAGGTACCTCCCTACTGCTTGCTTTAGTCGGTAAATTAATCGACGAGTATAAAATAATAACGTCAATAAGAAGCATCGATTTATTAGCTTACTTACCTCCATTACACGGTCCAATTATTCCATAACATCTGACAATAATAAATAAGAATTCAAAGTTATTGACGATTTGTACCAAAACCCGCCACATTAAGTTCCATCCACAAATGGACTACGGACGGCGAAGCATCAATTTTATATTGTAAAACTGTAATTGCCGACGGCGCTAATTGCGACCTGCTTGTTAAATAAGAATTATGTGCGGTGTCAATGCTAAAATTACGCTGTTTTGCATTGCAACAATGTTTTTTGGAAGCGACGCGGCTTGCTTTGCCTTTGCACCAAACATGTACTTAGCACTTATCTACTTAAACTCGTAAGTAGGTGTAAGTGCCTAGTGAAATACGCTTCATTACAAATAAACTTCTGAAAAAAAAAAATAGGACGTACAAAGAAGTACTTACCTACCTACTTAGGTTCGAAACAGGAACGTCTCTTCGTACCTAACAGCAAACAATTAGAATGTACAATGATGCAGCTGATTTCAATGTACCTAATTTTTATTATTTATTTATTTATTTATAATGGTACACAAAACAGAATGTGTTTGACTGAATTCGGTTTAAGAAAAGAGGAGCCATTAAATAAAAACTACATACACCTTCATTGACCATCTTCAGGATACCACAATCGTAAAATTAACCGACTTTTCACAACCACGTTCCTATAATTTACATAGGTACCTACTTGAAGACTTTACTTGTCTATAATTACGTGTTAACTAACAATAACTCATTAGAAGTGGAGGAACACAGATGAGTAACGATTTTCCGGACGAGCGGGCACAATGCATGCCGCGCTATACCGGCTATTTGCTAATGAGGTATTGTAACCTACCGTTATAATAATTTATGAAAAATATATAAGAAAAATATTCTATAGGTCGTAGTAAGTCATTCGAAAGTAAGTCATTAGTTTATGAGCCCTCTGGGCGTTCGCTGAAGAAACTACGCCAAACGTGAAATGAACATAGAGTGGCTTAATTTATTTAATGTTTCTATTCACATAAAATCTAATCGAGTGCATAAGGCATACCTAACATGACTGAAAGTCTACTAGTATCTATATAATGTATACCTACTGGTCGACTTTCAGTCACCGAATCACTTGGTATAAGTAGGTACTTGTTTAGACCGATCACAAGATATCTCAGTCAGCTAAAGTCATGTGCCTAATAGAGAAAATTTAAGCACAAAAGGAAAAGTAATCACTGCCAAAAAAATTAAATTATGCCTAAAAGCTACCCCAAACAAACCAATCTGTAGATTATCTCATAGCAATATGCTTAGAAAAAAATGATCTCAAATAACGCAGGGGTAACGCGGCAGGTCCCTAAATAAAGCAATTTGTGGTTATCGAGGACAATCGCGTGTATTGCCCTAATAATTATAATCCTGTGGTGGCTTTCATCCCGACTTCTAAGCAAAAGAAATAATGTCACCGCAAATTAGTTTAATTTTGACAATACGGTATTTGATTAATGTTCGTAAACTACTCCAAAATGTTCTAAGTCACTAAAAGAAACGCTTGACGACTGTTTTCCTTAAATATTGAGCCATTTTAATAACCAAAAGGCAGTTTTAACAAATACATTTCGTATTTCCCGCTAAAACGCTAAGTCACGTGATAAGTCAGAGGCGTGACGTCACTATGTAAAAAACAAACAAAACAATACGATAGGGCTACGCGTATATCGGTATCGGTTAATTCGTTACGTTCTTTGTTCAAGATTTATGTAAAAATGGATTCAAAGTCTTATAGAATATGTAAGTAATAGCACTATAGTCTATTCATTTATACTTGCAAAAAATAGTAAACAAACCGCTGGCTCTCACAAAATCACAAAATTTTCGATGAAATCACTCCACTTCGGTATTTTTAATAGTTATTGTACACAAACGGTACATGAATGCTACAATTTACACACGTAGAACACTTTGATTCAACATAATTACGCTGTATTTCACTAAAATACGAAGACGTTATCAAAACAGCAAACACTTTTGACAAACACTCTGTTCGATACTAAGTGGACTGCATGGGGTTGATTTTGACGTAACAGAATTGATGCAAAGAGGGCAATCATAAAAAGCATTCACCAACCTTTCATCCACGACGCTGCTTCTCCGGAGATAGCCTCCGTGATGCGCGACAGACGAATGGTGCTGCACCTGCTCCTCTTCTATACGAACTCCTTTAGTTCTGTTCTAGAGTCACGGACTCTGAAGTGCTGGGGTGTCACGGACACAACCGACGTGCACGGCGCGATCTTGGCAACTTGGTGAAATGCTGGTGTGTCACGGACACAACCACCGCGCACGGCGCGATCTTTGCTACTCAAACCGGGTCTGCGAAGCGCAAACGTCCAGTAGGCTCTTGCAATTCACAACTACCCTCAATTGCATCAAAAGATTCAGATTCAGATTTTTTATTGACCAATAATTATAACAATCGTCATTTATGGTAAGTCACATTTTACATTATTATCTAATTAATATTAATTTATTTTGAACTAAATAAGGTAGGTACATAAAATTGTCATAAGTTTTTTTTACATCAAATTTGATCTGATGATGAGGAGCGAAATACAGCGAAAAGCCAAGTCTGAAAGGGAGTGGATTTTTTTTTGAAAAAATCAAATCTTTCCTCTATAGTCTATAGTATAATATTTTAAAGTAAAGTAATATATACCATAGATAGCATATCTCCCAAAGTATCGACATTAACTAACATTTTATCGATATCGATAAGTAGAGTAATGCCGTTATACCGGTACACACACTATCTCGGGTCGCCAAAACCCATTTTATTTTAGTACGAGTTTGAACCTTAACACTACAGCAATATGGTTAAAATTTAAACGGGGTTGGGAACTTTCACAAGACGTTTAACTATTCTTTGGTTGTAGGGATACCTAAAACGCGAATATTTTCCGATTTTCCTACTGGCATACAATTTATACCGTATTTGCTTTACCATAAGATTTAAATTAAGAAAACAAGTGATACGATTTTGTTTATAAAATCGATTCGACTATAAATTCTGCTAATCATTATCATCAGCCACATGGTTTTGTGTATTAATAAAAATCGGAGATTAATTAACACCGAAATACTTACATATGAAAAGTCACTCCATCTTTTTGTAAATTTGATGTAGTAGACCTTTTCTTACAGTCTTGGACAGCACAGGTTGGAATTTTTCCAGAGCACTTCGCGAGTCAAGGTTGATTCTTCGTCTGTTAAGAATCGAATAAGCAAGTAAGCCTAGTTTTTATAAAGGTGTTAGATCGTTGATCTTGTACCTTGGGCAGAGGGGAATGTTCGTTGGTCACTGGTCCCCTGGGTATATAGTCAAAGACCTAACCACATCACTATTTGTGAATGACAAGACATTTTGTTTATTACATGTGACGTCTCGAGCTCTGATTGGTCGTTGAGACGTTTCGTTTCAATGATGTACAGATTAAAAAAATCTTATTTTTAATTAGGAAAATAAAATATTAAATATTTTTTATTCGTTATTAAAGTCAAATATTCTTAATTAAGACCTTTAATTCTTTAATATTCAATTAGATAACTTATTTCTTTGATAACTATGTCAAATACCGTATTCTCGTCGAACGTTACTTTATATCCTCTTATTTGTTTGGTGTAAGCTGCATTTTGTTAATTTTTTTTTTATTTCTGACTAAGACACTGTAATCTGCACTAATTTAACTTAGCAAAGAACTAAAATAATTACCATCCATGCAAGCTTTCATTATTTATGCATTTCATGCTTTAAAACTCGACTTTGGCCAATTAATAATCTTGTTGAGCAAATAAATAAAACAAACCGATCCGAGTTTGTAATTTTATAACTTTATTCCTGATGTAAAACTGTTATAGGCAATCAAATGGAATACACTTTCGTAGATACACACACTTCAGTCAACTTCACTTTGCAATACAAATCTCACTTCAATTCACATTCACTAGTTATTCTGCTTTGATTCCTTGGCGTTCTGTAGTGCCTGTGTGAGGTACAGCTTGGCGAGGCTCTGCGAGCAGAACTGGCTGATGTGCTGGCTGTAGGTGTTTATCTGTCCGGCCACGATCATGGGGTTGAGGCGCGGGGGCACGGGGTGCGGCTTAAACAGCTTGCTCACGTCCTCCTCGGGGAGGGGCGCCTCGTCCTTGGCGGCGCGGGCTGCGTTTTCTGGAAACAAAGATAAAGGATGTTAAGAGTATTCTTTGGTGTGTTATTAAGATGAGGATGTATGATACGAAAAATATAGTATTTCAAGAAACCAAAACACAATATGGCTTTATAGCGAAAATTAGACACACCCTAAGTTGAGCTGTTTCTATGATATAATAGGAATCTCAGTTTAACGCGGATAACCGCGGGGAGTCGTTAGTTTTACTTCCTATCTAATTCTAATATTATAAACACGAAGGTTAGTGTATTGGTGTCGATGTACTAATTTATTATTTCGTTCAAACTTTACAACCGATTAAATTATGCATGGAGATAAATTAGACTGAGGATCAGCATATAAGCTACCTTTAAACTGGATTAAGGCTGATAGCACCACCGAGCACTGCTAAGTAAAAAGGTAGGTAAGTTTGTATAAAAGTGGCCAACTTTGGTGTGTAAGAGTTTTCAATCCACTCTGAGGGGGTAAACGAAGTCAGTTAAAATAGTAATACCCTGCGCCCTCTTAACGAGCCAGCGGTGCTTGTCCTGCTGCTGGCGCACGACGAGCTGCTGGTAGCGGTTGAACTTGATGGCTTCCTGGTTCAGTAACAAGTAATACCTTGCGCCCTCTTGACGAGCCAGCGGTGATTGTCCTGCTGCTGGCGCACGACGAGCTGCTGGTAGCGGTTGAACTTGATGGCCTCCTGGTTCAGTAACAAGTAATACCTTGCGCCCTCTTTACGAGCCAGCGGTGCTTGTCCTGCTGCTGACGCACGACGAGCTGCTGGTAGCGGTTGAACTTGATGGCCTCCTGGTTCAGTAACAAGTAATACCTTGCGCCCTCTTGACGAGCCAGCGGTGCTTGTCCTGCTGCTGACGCACGACGAGCTGCTGGTAGCGGTTGAACTTGATGGCCTCCTGGTTCAGTAACAAGTAATACCTTGCGCCCTCTTGACGAGCCAGCGGTGCTTGTCCTGCTGCTGACGCACGACGAGCTGCTGGTAGCGGTTGAACTTGATGGCCTCCTGGTTCAGTAACAAGTAATACCTTGCGCCCTCTTGACGAGCCAGCGGTGCTTGTCCTGCTGCTGACGCACGACGAGCTGCTGGTAGCGGTTGAACTTGATGGCCTCCTGGTTCAGTAACAAGTAATACCTTGCGCCCTCTTGACGAGCCAGCGGTGCTTGTCCTGCTGCTGACGCACGACGAGCTGCTGGTAGCGGTTGAACTTGATGGCCTCCTGGTTCAGTAACAAGTAATACCTTGCACCCTCTTGACGAGCCAGCGGTGCTTGTCCTGCTGCTGACGCACGACGAGCTGCTGGTAGCGGTTGAACTTGATGGCCTCCTGGTTCAGTAACAAGTAATACCTTGCGCCCTCTTGACGAGCCAGCGGTGCTTGTCCTGCTGCTGGCGCACGACGAGCTGCTGGTAGCGGTTGAACTTGATGGCTTCCTGGTTCAGCTCGTCCACGCGCTCCATCAGGCTGCGCAGCTGGCCTGCAACAGAAAGAAAACATGTTCAATCCAAGGCTTTCCTTTTCAGTTTAGTCACATAAAATATCCTAAATAAATTACATATTACACAAAATTAAATAAGACATCTCAAATAGCCTAAGATCTAGTACACAAGTACATCTAGAATAAAAAATCAAAAGCGGGAGTCAACTGGAGGATTTTGAGACGCCTATGATCTTCAAAAACACTAATGTATACCTTGTAGGATTGTATAGCAATATATGGATGGTACATAATTGGATTACAATAAGACTTGTTTTGTCCCACTTGAATCTTAAGACTAGATTAGCCTGGCCTGTTTGATTATAAAGATCATCCTTTTGCTTTTAACATCCACACCCAGTATTTATAGACTGCAACTTTGCTTAGCCACAAGTGAATTGCATTCAAGCGTAAGTAAGCCAAGTACGTGATAAGCATTTCTGCAGCCTAGGGTAATATAATAATTCAAACTAATTTTCTATGGTTCCATAAACACAGCAAAACTTTCGAGAAAATGTAATAGTGCACTCGAGGGTTATGTGCCACGTTGTGGTAACGCACTAACATGCACCTATACAAATTACTCTACCAACAATCCTCTTTTTCAGCTCCAGATCATGCAACCCACCTTCAAGCACAGAAGCAGTCCCCAGATCCAGGAACTTGGAGCCCTCCTCCTCAGGCAGCATCTCGCTGAGCTCGGACATCATGATGTTGGTGAGGGGGGAGTTGCGGATCACAATGGGCACCTCCACAAACAGGCTCTCGTAGCCTATCTTCAGGTTGCGGAGAGCCTCCGGGGTGTAGTCACCCTCTTTGTACATGGCTATGGCCTGCAAATTTAGGAAATATGGATTGAGTTTGTGATATATCACATAACACTAGTATTATACTGGCAAAAGTTTGTGCGTGCGTATTTTCATAAATTTTGACGCTCCAATGGCTGAATCGTTATGAATGAAATTTGGTATGGATGTAAATTAGACTCTACATGTAGGCTACATTTTGTCCTGGATTAACGTGGATAACAATGTGGGGCACCGTTAATATTCCATAATAGCAAATGATGACACAGTGTAGGTAGGTTACTAATGTGATCTGGCTGATAAACTATAACCTACTATGATCTTATCTCTTTCGCTTGTTAGCAATCTTTTCTAGTCTTCAGCAGCAAATGTTTTCTTTCTTTCTTTCTATCAAATGTATTCATTGCACAAGATAAATGTATTTATGTCAAAATTCTTATGAGGTTAGCTTATAACGATTTTCTCATCATCACTCAAGCTACAATCATCTCATAAACACATTTTAAGTTACTTTAACACTAGCTTCTCACCTGAGGCGTGAGGCGGTAGGCCTTCAGCGTCAAGAAGCCGCGCGCAGACTTCTTGGTGTCGTAGATGACGACCACACTCTCCTCGATGGAGGTCTGGTAGTGGTACTGCGACTCCAGCAGAGACTGGCTCAGGAAGTTGCCCACATCGGCGCTTTGGTACCTGGAAGGGTTAGGTAGTATTGTGAACATATTTTACTAGTCTCATACTGCTGAAAATGCTGAGTTTTAACAATACTCTACAGACTGAATATTTTTATTGTATAACCAAAACAAAAATACTTAATGACTGTAATTTATTGTACTGTATGTCCATCACAGATAATGAGATGTCTGGAATGCACAAACACCATAATATAATGACTAACTCAGTGCTTCTTTTATTCTATACCTCACTCAGAGAAGAGGATGTAAATATCTCACCATCCAACATGGAAATGATCAACGTTGACCCTGCGGAGTCTCCTCATCATGTCCAGCTGGTACTCCTCCTCGTCCATGGTGTCATCGTGCTTGGGGAAGGGGAAGCAGTTGGTGATCTCCAGGCGGTTCTCCACCACCAGCCCCAGCAGGGCTCCCTGCGCCACCTCCATGTTGCTGCATGACTCTTCATGGCAGTGCTTCACTATTTTCATTACCGCCTGAAATGTATGACAAGGTTGTATGTTTTAATAAATGTTCACCTTTCTTTAAATATGTTTATAGTTAGACTAACTTCACAGTGAAAGGAATTGTTGTAAGGAAACCAACATGTTTAAGAAGATGTGTCTTTGCTGGAAGGATCTGGCCTCCTGTGGCAGTGTGATTATTTTACAAGTTTGTTTGAATTTGGCTCTCTTGTGAAGGGGTGACACAACTTTCTTTTCATGCAGAAAGTCCTTAGCAATGTGTGGCATATGAAAATCATACCTATTCTGGCTGCAATAATAAGTATATGTTAAGTAATATGTGGTGTTTCAAATGCATACTGTTTTTTGTACCAATATGTTATACATTTTACCATTGTAGTATGGAAATGAAAGATTATGTAACTTTAGTAAGACAAAACATTTGCAGAATTATATAATTCTCCATTAATAGCAGTTCAGGTAAAATAAATCTTTTAGTTACAGCCAAGAAAAATATAAACTCAACACATAAAATGTAGTCAAACAGTGTAGTCAAAACAAACTAAAAACAGCTCTGGCAATGTCAACACTAATAGTGAGTAGCATCATGAGATCATCGCTCCAAAACTCATTTGTCTAACGAGTTGGAGCACCGTTTGGTGTCCTAAAACAACCGTGACTCATGCCTAAATAATCACATCAAAAGTTGGATGAGAAAGTTCATTTTGTACTTTGTTGTAGGGCAATCATAGCATACAAAATAAGAAAGTTTCTTCAAGAAATTAATATCAAGCTAAGTAAGTATATGGTTCACTAAATAAGTGACAACTTTAACAAATCGGGATGTTTAGAGAAAGTAGCTTGGAACTCTTTGAACCCAAACATAACCTAAAAGTTAACAGATTTCAATAAACTTTCATAACAGATTCCAAGAAAATCTTGTAACAGATGTACTGGAATCACAATTAACAAAGTATTGTTTAAAATACAGCCCTTTTCTCCATCAAATAGACCACAATAAGAGAAAACAGCAAAGAACATGACGTGTCGGGTTTCTGAAGATTTCTCTCACTAACTGTTGATGTGTGCACAAATTCAACTTATATGTGGAAAGTTTTACAAAATAACACTGAAACTAACCAATCCATCGCACTGGACATAAGTTATCGCGGCTTCAGTTTCAGGAACGCGCCTTGAAGGGCCACCACGGTTCGCCATTTTTGAAAAGGAATGAAAGAAAATTGAAATTGAGTTGAGTGAAATAACCGAAACGAACGAGTATAGATAATATTAGTAGCGCATAGTGTAGTGAGAAACTTTGACGATCAATCCTGAAGGTGAGAAAGGACGAATCGATTATAAATCGATTTATTTTGGACTAAACCATGTAGCCAATGAATTTAAAAACTTGTAGAATAGAACCTAGGAACCATTTATAAGAAAATTATTTGTGTCCTGTAACAGATTTGGATGATAAACCAATTGGGTTCTGAACTTGAATAAATGCTTAAAGTCAAGTCTGTACACTCCGTCTATTCTATGTTTCTGCTCGATGATGTTTATATTTAATATTTGGTTGCAGTCAAAGGGTTGCAGCCTAAAAATATTCTATCTGTGATGTAATTATTCTTTATCAATGTCAAATAGAGCTGCTGTCACTGTCACGTTGTAATCAATACATTCGCTGAAAGCTGAAAGTAATCTAATCTTGTTGTGTTCAGAATTTATTTTATAAATCTACAAAAACTTTGAATGAAATTAAGTGATAATAGTGAATAAATAAAATATAAAATGACGATAATAAAATACCCAAAATAAAAATACTGAAGTGTGTAAATTGTTATAATGTGCTCAACAATCTCAAGTGCGAATAGTTACCCCAAATGAAACTCCTACTTTCCACTCTAAAGAGGAAGTATTCAAATAATGAGTCAGCATAAGTTCTGGAAAGGACTCACACCCTTGAACGTGGCCCCATCGCAGCAAGTACCTGATAAAATTTTAAAGTTATGCGCACTCGATACAGACTTCATTGTCCTTGGTAATGACCATGGGCTGTATCAATGTAGTATAGTCGAAGAATCCTTAGAATTTAAGAGAATTACCGGAGTCTCGGCGATAGACATATCATATCATAACGATGTCCTTTACGTTATTGATGTTCACGGGCGATTGTACAAGACTAACTCAGCACTCAAAAACAAAGAAGAAATAGTTGTGAAGGAGGACTCGAAGTGTTGTCCACATGGTTTCAAAAGTTCCAGCTACAAAGTCAAGTTTAGGAATGTTGTCACAAATGATTTTGGTCAGCTCTTCATCAGCAGTGATGGCCAACTATGGGGGTCTGGTGTTATGCCTCAGTTATCATTAGACAGCAGTAGTATCAGGAAGATACCATTTTTCGAAGGTAGGACAGTGTACAGTGCATCTGTTGGTCAGAACTTTGCTGCTGTTATTGCAAGGAAAAATGTAAGAACATCAGGGAACTGTGACACAGACAGTGATAATGATGATGAAGAAGTGTTTGCTTCAAATTGCTCACAATGTCAGACCATTATTGGGCTGGCCTCTCCTGCCTCCGTGCCATCCTTATCAGAGACCTGTCCCCTCGGAGTCCAGATTAGTAAATCCAGTGAAGACTCCAGCAGTACCACGGCTCCACAGACAGATGTCCATGTTGATGCTCAAAGTTTGACTGAAGACTCTAGTCCCTCCTCAGAAGAATCCAAAATAGCTAGAATAAATGGCCAAAAAGCTGCAAACATTGAAACTGAACAAACCTCCCAATTAAACACTGAAGTAGATGAAGTATCAATAGAAAGAGACAGTGAATCCCCTGAACTTTGTACAGATAAATTGAATAATATTTTTATAAACACAGATGCAGCGAGACAGTTTCTTAGTAGACAGTTGTCTTGGGTATCTGCAGGTGAAGATTATCTTGTAGAATACACAGAGAAGCCAACTAGAATTATCAAAGAAAATGTTTCAAATCTCACAAACTTTGTTTATGAAGGAGTCAAAACTGTTGGTGATAAAGTTGCAACACTGTCAAGGCATGTGAGTGGGAGCAGTGATAATAATGATGTTGCTGAGTTCCAAATGAGAAATCACAATGAAGACATCAACTCTCTCCTCTACAGTTGCACTTCAAACTGCAATCTTGAAGAGCTGCAGTTCTCTACAAGCACAATCAGCAGTGAGAAAGAGTTTGAGGCAATCAGGAAAAATGAAAACTTGAAAAACATGTCAAAATTAGGTAGAAATATATTAGCAACAGAACTATGGACTTGGGGAGACATATCATATGGCCAATTAGGTATAGGAGACACTGTCAAGAGAGTCAAACCCATGGTGGTGATGAATTTGTCTGGATTTGGGCTACAGAAAGTTTCATGTGGCAAGTGGCATTGCTCAGCGCTGACTCTGGATGGCAGACTGTTCATGTGGGGACACAATCATTATCATCAAGTGAGCTTTGATACCAGAGAAGACAAAAGTGGCCCAAAACAATTCACAGAAAACTCAGACAGTGATCGGGTCAGAGATATGATAGCCACTGATCATCACACGCTAGCCTACACTCATAATGAAAACATCTTCTACATGGGGAAACATACAGATGGATTCACTGAATCAATTGTTAATTTAAACAGCAAGACTGTTGAAGAGAACTCTGAAAAGAAGGAAGAAGAAGTAACTATGAAGATCAATGAACCCCAAGTCCTGATAAACAAACCCCAAAACATGTGCTATCACTGGAGAATACTATCTTCCGGCAACATTAGCTACTGCTCAATAGAGGAGCCTCGAACTACTCCAGAATTTCAAGACCTATCCATTGCTCAAAGATATCTTGAAGAAATGTTGTTGATATACCATTATCTTGTTAAGCCTTTTCTAAAGAAAAGCAAAGCTGTAACTTCACATTCCAATATTTACGAAACTGTTTGTGATATTTTTGGTGAAATTTTGAACATTACCGCTCTAAATGTGCTCTCTGTGTGGCAATATGCAGAGAAGCATATAAACGAATGTGATATTTCTTTAATAAAAAATTTAGAAGAGTATATTTATTTGTACAGAAAGTATTACGTAGCTGTAAGCCATTTGATTGTTATCGGCGGTTTCACGCAGATCAACGGTGTGGTGGATGTGCCGACGAGTATTTATAATTTATTTAGCGACCAGTTGCCGTCTAATAAGCAGAAAAATAATAAGAAGACGTCGGAAGCCATAGTGGCGCTGGCGTTCGTGCAGCCGCTAACGAGACTGAGCTCGTACAAATGTATCGCGCAGTCTCTGCTCCGGTACAAGACGAAAAGAAAAAAAGTCGACGGCAGATCAAACATAGAAGACAGATTGAACAAAGTCATAGCGTCACTAGATACGCTAATAGATGAGCAAGAAAAGAAACGCAAGGAAGCTGACGTCACGAAATTGTTCTGGGAGACAATAGGGAAAAGCTTAGAACAGTTCCGAACTCCAGAACGTAGGCTAATACGGGAATCGAAATCGCGACAACTGAATTTAGTGAATCCGGGACGATTTTCTTCGCACTGGTTCATTCTGTTCAACGATCTCTTTATTCATGTTAACGGAAGCACTCCAAACACGCATCCATTAGAAACTTTGTGGGTAGAACCGGTGTCTAACACGGATTCCTTAGTCAACGTCATCCAGCTAACCACTCCAGAGGAAGTTTTATCAGTAACCACAAGTACCGAGCAAGAGAAGACGGAATGGGTCCATGTTCTCAACACGACGATTCGTCAAGTTTTGAACAAAGACTCTGGATTCAAACCTCCCGCAATCAGAACGGCCAGTCACACGTTCTCCAGCAAAAACTCCTTCTACAAAGATGCGAAATACAACGGGAGGTGGCTCGATGGGAAGATCCATGGTAATGGGAAAGTGGAATGGCCCGATGGGAAACATTATGTCGGCCAGTTCCAGATGAATACGCTCTATGGACATGGAAAAATGGAAATGCCGGGTGTAGGTAAGATTTTATTTGCGAGGACTTAGAATTATCGTATCTAATCATGTGTCCTGTCTGTATTATTTCGTGACTAACAGATTGCGGACATAATTTAATAACTTATCCAATACCTAACTCAGTCATAAAGAAAATAAAAGATATCATAATCGCCAGAACTAGAAAATCACTGAACATTCTGGATGTAAATCCCAGTAGTTATTTATCTCTCAGTAGGTACTTGTATTGTTGTTGTTGTATTTGAAAATACTAATAGCACAAGTTCGCCAGACCACCCAAAACCATCAAAAGACTAACAAGGCTTTCAATTAATTTCATCTTTCACATATTTCAGGGATCTACGAAGGCCAATGGAAAGACAACCTCCAAAACGGGTACGGCGCTCTGAAATACACTACCGGCGATATGTATGAGGGGTACTTCAAGGATGGCCTGCCTCACGGACACGGCATAAAGAAACAAGGGGATTTCACGTCTTCGTCGGCTACTATCTATACAGGTATTACATTATTAATTAGAAAGAAAGAAAGAAATATATTTATTGAGACACACAAACTTAAACTTACTCACTTATTAAACTTACATGCTAAGAATGTGATGTCCCAATACAGCCGCAACTCAGCCTAATGCTGGTGGCACACACAGGGCCACCAGCGCTGATATTCTGTTGCGGCTGGTGGTGAAAGAAAGAAATATATTTATTGAAACACACAAACTTAAACTTACTTACTTATTAAACTTACATGCTAAGAATGTGATGTCCCAATACAGCCGCAACTCAGCCTAATGCTGGTGGCACACACAGGGCCACCAGCGCTGATATTCTGTTGCGGCTGGTGGTGAAAGAAATAAATATATTTATTGAAACACACAAACTTAAATTTACTTACTTATTAAACTTACATGCTAAGATTGTGATGCACTCAGCCTAATGCTGATGGCACAGGGCCACCAGCGCTGATACTCTGTTGCGGTTGTAATTACTATGTATACACTTTGAATCACCATTATTGCTCAGCATCAGGCAAATTGTGGTCAAGTGCAAATCTATTTAGTAGATTCGTAACTATGCTGCATACATTACCGTTATCGTTTATGTAGTTTACTATTTATAGACACGTCCATACATTATGACTTATCTATACTAATATTATAAAACTGAAGAGTTTGTTTGTTTGTTTGAACGCGCTAATCTCAGGAACTACTTGTGCGAATTGAAAAATTCTTTTTGTTTTGAATAGACCATTTATCGAGGAAGGCTTCGTGCTTTAGGCTATATAACATCACGCTACAACTAATAGGAGTGAAGAAACAATGGAAATTCTGCAAAAAACGGGGAAAATTATTCATCTTTGAGGGCTTCCGTTGCGAGCGCTACGAAAACGGTTCAAGTTGTAACAGCTATAATTCATAATGCTGAAGAGGTTGTTTGCAAAAATAATTATGATGCCCAAAATTACTTTTTCACGCGGACGAAGTCGCAGGCACAGCTAGTATTCATATATGTATATCATGAAAGCCACAGTCTTGGGAACAGATTTACACGTCACGTTACATTAACGTCATACACTTTGTAAATTATGTGAATCACTAGATAAAAGGAAAAAATAATAAAAGTAAAATAGTATAAATGTCGATAAAATTAAGTGTCCAAATTACTTAAATCAAATATAAATTACAACTTACATTACCACTGTTTACTTACTTACTTCGGTTAATTTGCACCACTTTCGGTGTTGGGTAACTAAAAATAATAATAATTTATTTAACTTATTAATTACCTAACATGGTTGATATTTGTATACATTTTTTGCACTAGAAACTAAATCCTGTGTCTAAAGTAAATAACTATCTCTTAATTAATTCCAGGAGAATGGGTGAACGGCGTAAAACAAGGCTACGGTGTCATGGATGATATTGGCAAAGGCGAGAAGTACCTCGGCAACTGGAGTGACAACAAGAAGCATGGATGCGGACTCATTGTCACTCTGGATGGGATTTATTATGAGGGGCTGTTCATGCAGGATGTACTCACGGTGAGTTGGTAATTGTACTTATTATCTAAATATAATAAAACTTAAAGGTGAATGATTTGACTGGCCTGTTAGCTTAGTTGGTAGTGGCTCTGCCTTCTAATCTAGGGGTTGCGGGTTCGATTCCCGCCTGACACAAGTATATATGCATTTTAAAAATGTATAATTTCTTGTGTTGAGTCTGGTTGTTTGTATGTATAATAAGTATGTATTTACAAAAGAAAAGTATATAAGTATTATATCCGTTATCTAGTACCCACGACACAAGCGTTTGCTTAGTGTGGGGCTAGATGGCGCTGTGTGGAATGTCCCGAAATATTTATTTTTATTTATTGACATAGTGATCTATCAACGCACAGCCCAAACCACTGGACGGATCGGGTTGAAATTTGGCATGCAGGTAGATGTTATGACGTAGGCATCCGCTAAGAAAGAATTTTTAGGAAATGCCACTTTTAAAGGGGTGAAATAGGGGATGCAAGTTTTACTCCTTAATGCGTGTGAAGCCGCGAGCACCCACTAGTGCTGTAATAAAATGTCACTTACTCCTTGTGTCTTGTCCTTAAAACTGAGGGAGGTGAATACCCCCAGGAAAAATAATATTGACGTAATTTACCTGTACCTAATATTATATTAGGAGATGACTCTGGCCTCGTAACACAGTCTTACGGCTACCACGAGGTCAGAGGATTCACATATTATTGTACATTATTTACGTCAAATAAACGAAATTCGTATTTGTATGATACTGATTTGAAAATTTTTAACAAAATATGTCTTTGGTCCACACTTAAACTTTAGTAGGCAAACAAAGTACATACAAATAAAATCTTGGATTTCATGACTACAAAAGATCGTTTTACGATCTTGTTACTACTTCCTCGTGCGAATTACAATAATTACTCGTGTAAATGTTTTGTCTAACGGCACATTTTTCATGTAACACTTGTTGCGTGACCTTATTTAGCATTCTAAACTACATGTACATGTATGTATCTACTTAGCGCGAATCTTTGTCGAATCATTTGGCATACAAATTCAAGGGAAGGACTGGCACGTTCCGGTTAAATAACTTTGCAATGTCGTAATCATAATACAGATAGTTTTTCTTTTCATTTTTTGTTATGAAATTTGCGATAAACTGTGAAACAAATAAATAAAGTTTTAATAGCTGATATTTTAATAAGTCTTAAAGCCTTTCTTTTTGAAAATTTTGTCCAATCCCGTCTACTAATTTGATTAAGCTTAACAAAATAAATACTGAATTCATAAGACAGTCAGGTATCATAATATAATATTATGTATAATAAAGCTGAAGAGGGTTGAAAGTCTGAACATTCAAGATATTTAAAACCAAATGTTCGGAGATACTTCGAATTGATAGCAGAACACATTCCAACAATTTCCAGAAATTTTGTTTGTTTATCTGTTTCTCTGTTTATTTAAACGCTCATCACGCATAAACGTCTGAACGGATCATCATGATTTTAGGTATGTAGGTAGTATGAGGTCTTTGGAGTATCACTACGTGAACTATGTCCACTAGTTTAATTATAAAGCGACCTCCACACAGGCGACACTTGGCCAGATACAGCATTTTTTATGTGTTTTTATAAATTATCACAAAAAATATTATAATTCCAGGGTCACGGAGTAATGGTATTCGAAGACGGCACCCACTACGAGGGCGAGTTCCGTTCCGCCGGCGTCTTCTCCGGGAAAGGAATACTCACATTCTCCAGTGGGGACAAAATCGAGGGGAATCTCAGTGGGGCTTGGACAGAGGGGGTGAAGATTAGTAACGCTACCATGCAGCTCAATGTATCCAACCCTGCGCTACCGGCTAACTCTAAACCTAAGTAAGTAAGATATTATGTTTGGCTAGGAGTTACAGAATTTAACAAGTGAGGAAACCCTTGCACCATCTTTGGAGTTAGGACCGAAGTGATAAATATCAGAAACATTTACTTTACTATGTGCACATAAATGTATAATGCATCAATAGAACCCGGTTCATTAAACGCGAGTTTTATAAATGGCTGCAAAAATCATCTCATCCTTTTCTAGCTCTGGAAGAGCTATATTGTGAGAAAGGGTTGGATGATTTTTTATCGCTATGTATAGTTCTTACGTTTAATGAACCGGATCCTACCCGCCGTAGTTGCTAATTCCATAACTTAGTAAAAATATAAACCAGTTCTTAACTATATATTTTAAATAGTAAAGAATGTCTGTCTCTCCTTCCAGCTCATTCGGCAAATTGAGCGTAGCTCCAAATCAGAAATGGAACGCCCTCTTCCGTCAATGTTTTCAAAGTCTCGGTGTCTCAGAATCCATTTTGACACCAACCGGAAACCACTTCGCTAACGGTCCTTCCGGTCCGACCATAGACAATGTAAAGATCTGGCAGAATGTGGCAGTAACTATATCCTGCTCACATAAAGACAGAAAGAAGGTTGAAATGAAAATACAAAGGAGTTCCGACTTGGACAAGTCGGTGGACTGCTTGGAAGTGATCCCGCAGTTTGGACAGAAGAGTCTCACGTTTGAAACGTATATGGAGTTGAAGCAGTATTTGCAGAATGTAAGTGTCCATTTTACTGGTGTATGTAATGCTAGCGAGTTTTGGTAGATTTAACTTTCCGTTTTAGTGGGATGTGTTTCGTTATAATGCCAATAATTATAAATCCAAGCCAATCTTGATTAGTGATTTCATTTTTAAGGAAACACTTTCTTCATATAGGTTAACTAACAGATAGTCCCGGGATGGACGAAAACTAAACCAGAATTATAGTTTAAACTTTTTTCAAGTTTTATGTCACTTGTAGACTGGTGGTAGTGGGTATAATTTTTAATCGATTTCTAAACGAATGTATATCTTTCTGAGATCAAAATAGTATTGCAGCGCAGAATTTGCTAATCTCATATGCTTTTTTTGTACTCCCCAGGCTTGTGAGTCAACACACCACCCGCTAGGTCAGCTGGTGGTGGGCCTCACTAACGCCTTCAACACGACCTACGGCGGCGTCAGAGTCCATCCTTTATTGCTTAGCCATGCTGTCAAAGAACTCAAGAGTGTTACAGGTAAACACTTAAATAGTCTTTAAAAAAATACAAATGTAAAAATGTACATATTTTATGTTATGTAGGATATGCAAATCCAATTATAAGTGTTTGGTACGCGGTGGAATGACTGACTCCTGCGCTAGGTGCCAGAGGTCCTGTGTTGCGAGGAAATCAGAGACACCGCCACCCCCACTTGTAAACATATTTCTTTGCACTAGTAGTACATTAATTACGTAAAACACTAATTAAAATAGTACATGTTTGTGTCCCCAGGCAGGTTATACCAGGTGATCAGGTTGTTGTTCCCGGCGCTGCCGCCAGATGGCGCCGACAGTGTGCTGTCCAGGAAGGAGGAAGAAGATAACTACAACTCTTTGGATGGGTGAGATACAATAATATACAGCTTGAACTTATAATAACCAAAAGGTTTTTTTTAATAAAACCGACTTCGTTGTCTTGGCATTGATACCTGATTTATTCATTGGTGTTGATGTAACTTGCTTGCGCTGTTATTTAAGTAAAAAAAACGATAGAAAGGATTATTTTGATAGCACTCATAGTTTCTGACAAATAGGGACACACATACAAGTATACTTTTTACATGATTTAATTTCAAGTACCATATTTCAAGCGAATAAATGATATATGAGCATTACTCATTGGCTTTAGAAACATACACATATAACCAGAGCAAAAATGTAATTCAAGTATTTTTTGTGAATTAAATACAGAACAAGTAACTAATTATCTTAAAATATTCTAGTGCGGAGATCTCCGGCGCGTCGCTCGCTCAGGCGGCGCTGCTCCCGCGCGCACACCCATCCCTGTTCGTGCTGTACGCCCTGCACAACAAGCGCGAGGACGACCTCTACTGGCGGCGCCTGCTCAAGTGGAACAAGCAACCTGACCACACTCTCATGCCGATGCTGGGCATAGACCAGTTAGTACACAGTTTTATTTATACTATTGTCGATTGTTGACGCCATCTTGGTATCCGCCATTTTGTTTTAAAAATAGTCAAAACCAAAATGACGAGCTTTGAAGCTACGTTTTCAGCTTTACAGGGGTCGGATGACCCGTTAAATTGTAGGTCCCGGCTGTTTGTCTAATACGGCAGTTGTTAAGCCATGTCAGAGGTCCTTAGGGCGGCTTGATAAACTCTCGAGTTGGCCAATCTCATTTGATAAGAAGCTTTACAGGTTTCAAATAAACTATTTTGTAATTGCATAATGTGTACTAAATCCTTGACAAAAAACAAGATTTTATAAATTGAAATCTAAATTCAACGTCTGAATATCAGGCCTCGCAGCTAGACCTTTTCGCTATTTGTTGGCTATATTTAGTGCAATGTTTATGCATACAATTATTTCAGAAATCACATGAGTATAAGGATTAATATGTTAGTCCACGTGATCGTAATATCATTTACTTCGTAATTAATTTCACGCCCATAACTTTCTCATATTCATAAAATATACATCTCAACCATAACTCGTGATGAATTTTCTACCGCTGTTTCCTTGTAAGTTCTTCGCAAATATAGAATACAAAATTGATTGGCCTGTTAGCTTAGTTGGTAGTGGCTCTGCCTTCTAATCTAGAGGTCGCGGGTTCGATTCCCGCATGACACAAGTATTTATGTACTTTAATAATTTATAATTACTTGCGTTGAGTCTGGTCGTTTGTATGTATAATAAGTATGTATTTACAAAAGAAAAGTATATAAGTATTATATCCGTTATTTAGTACCCACGACACAAGCGTTTGCTTAGTGTGGGGCTAGATGGAGCTGTGTGCTCCCGGAATATTTATTATTTTATTATTATTATTATTAAAAAAAACAACAACAAAACCTAAACAGCTATATTTAATTATCTTTGAACAATTTCAGTGTCACTTCTACTAATTTACACAAATGCCAAAAGTATTCAAATACAAATAGATTCTGACGACATCATCAAAATAATAGATGGCTTCATGAGATCGCACGCTTTTCGTGAAGCCGCAGTAGAAATGGTAGAACGAGCTGATATCAAACGAGGCATGTACAAAAACCCATATCACCCTGAAGATGATATACCAGACAACATAGAAAGCGACATTAAAGCAGAAAAGACCCAAGAGAAATCACAAGAAAAGAAGAAAAAAGACATCAAAGAAATAGCCAGACAAATTTCTAAGCAAGCGGAAGCCATGGAAAAGGACAACGAAAACTATATTCTAGACGGACAAAAATTAAGTGAAGATGAATTAGATACGAACACAGTCACAGACATAGCAACTACACAAACAACTACCACCAAGACTATTAAAAAAACTAATAAAACCGATAAAACTATAGCAAACACTCCGGAAAAACACAGCAATGAATACTTGAAAAAATATCTAACCATGCAGAAGAGATTCGTTCTAAAAAGTTCTTAGAATAAAATTCTAAATAATTTAGTTATTTATATGAACGGGTTTTATTATAAATAAAGTATAACGATGTGAATGATTTTTATGTAATATTCGTTTGTAGATAAATATGCATATATACTATTTTTAACATCAGGCAGGCTGTAGTCAAACGTAAACCTATCCCACGTAAATAAAGATAATGTCGTTAACATACACCCACTGTGCTCTTCTCTTTAGCATATAGATCTGAAGATATATTATATATTACACTTTAGGACTAAGCTTGAATTTTTCCTTACATTTCTTATTTGTAAACCTTTGTTTGAAACTCTACAACAAATGTTCTTATATCTTTATTAGTATGCGAATCTGAATACAATAATTCAAGAAAGGTTTTGAGCTTCAAATAAATTAAATACGGACGGAGTCTATATTTCCTTTATTAAAAAAGTATGTATTTATTCTCTCTTTTTGAGTCGTTTTTCCTTATGACTGAGGGTCGTGACTCCCCGGCAGAAGGGTAGTTCTCTTGGGTAGATACATCGTGTTGGGCGCCCAGGTCGTTCCACGGTAGACACATGTCCTCGGATATTGTGGTCCTCAAACATGTCGGTTTCCTTACGATGTTTTCCTTCACCGTTAAGCGAGTGAATCCACACTTGAAAATACAAGCATTGGTGTAGGGTCGGATTCGAACCAGGGTGCATCTGGATGAAAGGCAGACACTAGAACCGCTGATCTACACTGGATTCATGTATTTATTAAAAGGTTTTATTAAACAGTAAAAGCGAGCATAAAGCAACAATGGAGTACACCATACACCCAATCATTTTCGTCCATGTAGATTTTAGGACAGTTTTAAATGTCTTTAAATTTTATTTTGTAGTTAGTTTTACTTGTACTACTTTAAGATTTTACTTTTTTTAAATAGATACGCAAAATGAACATCAATTGCTTCAAATCGTCACTCTTCTCTACCGTATTTCCAGAAAGTTTTGGCCTGTGTACACGTCCCTGGCGCCTGCGTCGCCGGCCAAGGAGCTGCTGTTCCAGGAGGCGGTGGAGACGCTGCAGCAGCTCAAGACCACCTTCTCACCCATTGAGAAGCTGCTCGTCATACGCAGCACCTTCGAGAAGATGACCACCGCTGTGCAGCAGGAACTTGGTAAGGAAAGAAGAAGGGAAAAGTAAGGGAACTGTAACTGTTTTTTGCTTCAGAATACGATAACGGCTTATCTGAATTGATACTTATATGATAGACCAATAAGTTTATTCTCATAAAATCATAACACAACCTACTTTGTCTCTGACATCATCAGTAAGTTAAGCTCAGCATTACCAAAAGTCGCAGAATATAGACATTAGTATAAGTTTATGTGTATATACGTTGCGTCTGCGCACAAAAATATTTGCGTCATGTTTCATGAAACTTTTACTGTTATGTACGAGCTAGTTTGCTTACAAGTTATATCTCATTTACTTTCGAATTTGTGATAACTAAATTTTAATAATTCAGTTAATCGGAGCTACAATATGGGGAGATTCAAAAAGGGTATTCTCAAACACCTCTCTAAGCTGGCAAAGTGCTGCAGCACCTCTGGAGTTGCAAGTGTCCATAGGCGACGGTGACTACTTCATCAGGCAGACAGTCTGCAATTTTGCCACTTTTAAAAAAAAAATGCCATAATTTAAAATGTGATTATTTTCGCTCATTTCCAAATAAGTTAAGTATTTTGAAATGGTTCTGCCCCAGGCTCCAACTACCTGTGGAGCATGGACGAGCTGTTCCCGGTGTTCCACTTCGTGGTGGTGCGCGCGCGCATCCTGCAGCTCGGCTCCGAGATACACTTCGTGGAGGACTTCCTGGAGCCCGGCCTGCAGCACGGCGAGCTGGGGCTCATGTTCACCACACTCAAGGTATCATATATAGATAAAAAGGAAGAATTTTTGAAATCGATTCATAAATAACGGAGTAATCGCGTAACATACACACAAAAAAAACTTCAAAAAGTCATCTAAAAGATTTTTGACACAAAGTTTCAAATACATATAAGATTAAAAAAAAACACTTTAGACTAGTGCCATAAGTGTTACCCGTAAGTTGTTGGATTAGAGATACACTGTTTGGAAGATTTTCCAAAAAGCCGAGTGTAGGCCGTTCACACCAAAAACTTGCCAAAAATATGCAAGAGACAGAACGGTGATGTAGAACGATATCTAATCTTTTAGTAAGCCACTTGTTCTGGTTCTGCGCAGATCGAATTTAGGCGCTCCTTGCGGTTTATTTATTGGTTAAAAAAATGCCAGTCAATATTATATAATTTTTTGCAAAAAGCTAGCACTATGAGTGCCATATCAAATATTTCGTGTTGATTACTGAACCATACTTAAATAATTAGTTGTTAATTTGTTATTCCAGGCGTGTTACTTCCAAATCCTGCAAGAGAAGACCTCTATCCACTGAAGAAAGCAGTTGCTATTCTGAAAAAGCCAGAAGTATATGATCAGATCAATTGAAAGCAGTTTTGTCAAACTGAAGATGAATATAAATCAAATGAAGGTAACAGAAGAAAATCTGAAGCTAAACGTTGTTATCTGGAAATGATTGTCTTTTAACTGATAATACTGTTGGATGTGCGAAAAAAGATATTGTTTAGCCTAATAAGAAAAAGAAAAGCTGTTGAAAGTTGAAAAGATAAATGACAAAATGTATTTACTGATGGGAAGTTATGATGTCTGCATTGTAACGAATGATCTCTCAATACTAACGGTGCGTCGAGCTAGTTTCCTATAAATGTGGCTTGTTTTGCAATAATTTGCGTGTACGAGTAGGCTAAAATGGCTGAAACCGTTTTTTAAAAAACCTCAGTATTATTACTGAGAAAAATACCTTATTTATTCGGACATTCTTAGATATAATAACAAAATAAGTACATCTAATTGTGAGTCCTGATTTATTATCACATCACAAATGTTCAGTGACATAAAAACTTTCTATCAAATGAGAGCTACCAGCTACGTGAGATCACCGCTAGAGGCGCTAGTGTAGCGTAAAGTCTAAATGTTTAGTTAAAAACCTCATCAATTTGCCGCTAGGATCGCTAGTGAATCGTAAGGTATGAAATGTCTCTTTAAAATATTGAAGAAAAAGTGTGGAAATGTTTCAGCCAATATTTAACGCTAGATATAAAATACCGTCCCTTTGTATATGGGACGAGATAATATGTATTGTAGCTTGAATGTTCTTGCAATTTGTAGAAATTCTAACAAAAAAATGTACGCTTGAAACGGGGCGTGGTTTATTTTAGTATGTTTTTTTTTCATCTGATTAAAAATGAGCTGGTAACTTCTTGTTTACTAACTTTTAAATTATGATTCAATCATGGAAGTAATATATAGGGAAATATTACTGCTGATCCAATATGAGCAGAGCGAGGCGAAGTATGACAGGCAGTTGTCTTTTTCTAACTAGGGTGACAATAAATTATATAATAGGATATACCAATTCATCTTCTTACCAAATCTGGAGCAGTTTCTTTTGGGGTCCTATTTTACCTGCAGCTTGCCAGTCATGATGATCCCTAGCTCTATTGACGCGTTAAGTAACTAAACACCAACAAACTTACTTACAAATAATGCACTTTAGTTTGTAACTTATAATAGTATCGATTCGGTTAATTGACAGGGAGGCAATGTAATCAAAATCATAAACATTTTGCAGTAAATACAATATTTATTTACAAGTTCACATTTGAATTGCATATACTTAGGTAGTTGCCTATATCCTATATTTTTTTACACTATCAAGTGATGGTTTAAACTATGTACACCAATATAATCCTTTTCCTTGTGTTTCATGTACTAACCTAAACGAGTAACGTGTTATTTAAGTTCTTTTGCCATTTTATTTTGATGTTTTCATTTTTAGGTAAACTGAAAATATATCATATTGCACAAATTATTTCAAGCACGAGAAAATATGGTCACCTTAGTCCCAATAATGTAATCTTACTTAAACTTTAGCATACCTGTAGAAAGATTATATTGCAGCCACTATAAAATTCACTTCTGCATCCCGGAACACTACAAGTTCTTACCATTTTGTTATTTTTACAATAAAATACATTTAAATTAGTTATAAATGAAATTATTTTTTTCCCGCCACCTTTGTCATTTAAATGTCATCATAATTTAATGTTGCTTGTGTGAAAAATAATATAATATTAATTTGTTACTTATTTTATTTTGTGTTAATTTCACAAATTAATTCAGATTTCTTTGTGTCGAGTAAAATTTATAATAAATAAAATTAAATAATATTATTTATTGCTAAATATTTCAAAACTTAAGTTGACAGTGACATTTATCACACATTATTTTTTAAACTGACAAGCTGTTGAAGCAAGACAACAGCCTGCTCTATATGCCTTTCATTTTTGACCGATCTCACCCCCGATTTACCATTTATAGAAAATAAACTTTAAATGTAAGAACATAAGGTTTCTATTCGTATAAAATCTATTTCACAAAACAAAAGAGAGAACAATCCAGAGGGAAAGAGAGGGATGATATAAAAAATCCTTGGATTCAATTGATATATTTCTTGCCACGGCCATATTTGAATAATAAAAGTTTCTAGTCTAAAAACTTAATGAATTATAATTTTAACACGCCTTAAATTTACTTTATCACGATCTGACTGACAGAAATATTTATTGATTTTGACATATTTGTAAGTCAAATCAAATAGAATGTCATAGTTTTTTTTATATCTGCTTGATTAAAGATTTTTGGTATTTTTTTTAACACTAAATAGGCTTACGTTTGACTATAGCCTGCCTAATGTTAAGCACCACTATGTTAAGGTGACCAAACCTTGTCTCTTCGGAATGAAAATCGTGTTTTTTTTTTATTCAATTTCGCTGAGAAATTGTTTCTATATTGTGCTTACATGAACTATGGCGAAAATCGGCTAAATCGTATGTGTATATTGTGTATGTGTAGTAGTAATTAAAATTATTAATTGGCAATATTTATTGTTAAAGACGTAGATGTTATAGCTATTTATAACGCTGAAGCCAGAAGGGTTAGCATGGCTTCAATGTGAATTCATAATATGATCTGCGATTTCTGCTAAATCATTTTAAATGAAGCTCAAAGTCATAGATTCAATTATTTGATTATTTTTCTGAAATATAAGTAGTCATGCTAAGCCTTCAGGCGATGAAAACCGAAAAGCAATAATTTGTGCTTCGAACAGGTTGTATGTTGTAATTTTAAGTAGCGACAAGATATTAGAAGATAAATAATTATGTTTGAACAAAATGCGGCTAGATCATACGTTAACGCAACCGAGTCACGTGATAATGCTTCGCTGTGATTGGTTGCTGAATTGCAAAGAATTTTTTTAACTGTTGTGTTCGCTTTTGTTCTGATCTGACGCGATGTCTGCTCTATCTATTGTTAAATAATTGTTTTAAATTGTTGCTAATGTGTGTAATATATTGATAATGTATTAGGTTAAGTTAATACTGTTTATGAAATATTTAATTTTATTCTAAAAGAAGAATAACATAATATATTGATTTTATTTCTAGGGGCTCCCTATGCTAAAATTGGGTATATTAGTCATGTGAGGACGCATCAGTAACTTACCCGTAGGAAATACGTTTGCCGTAGCCGAAATCGGCTTGGAATGCATCATCATCATGTTACTACCTATATATTTATAGATATATATTTTTAATCATATTTGTACGCTATGTTTAAATTAAACTTTTATTAGAAAATGAGCAAAAATAATCACGACCGGCAGGATTCGAACTTGCGTATTTCCGATCACCGTCCAGAACGCCTTAACCAACTAGGCTACGGTCTACTAACTGCCAGGCGCGAAAATCCACACTCATTTCCATACACTTCAGACTGAGCGGCTGATGGCGCCACTTGTGCTGTCAGAATATGTCTAACAAGCACTCATATCGATGTACTATGGACACCTGATATGACGAGAAATGGGCCTTTCGCGTTTTAATTATGAGTTAATTTATGTTTAAATTATTTTTATTTTTTAACATAATCTAGCAAATTAATTTTGGATGATGCCACAAGATTTTTTAAGTAAAAGACACTGACTGTTTGGCCCCACCTTAAGATAACTATGAATTAGTTACGTTTAGTATTATGAATATATATTTTAGAAATGTTCTTTAGTTTAAAATTGATTGTTACATGTTAATTTATTCCTAATTCATCCTAGAATCATTTTAGCAAAGCTGTTAGCACAGAAATGATAGCAATATCCGCTATGTATAACTTACTTATTTTACTTTTCCAAAAGTTGCATTGAATAAAAGTAGTCGATATACTAAATCCAACTTTAAAAGGTTTGGAGTAAGTTAGTTATAAGTAAACCTGTCTCTCGGATCTCTTTTGAGCAATATTTTTTAACTCTGGTTTTTGTGAATCGCAATGGAATGATATTGCTATTTTTCGTAGCTGTGCTAAGAGCTTAGGTTCATTTGGCTTAGGCTCGCTTGCACGACGAATCTAAAACGCATTTAGCGGCATAATCGTTTACCAACAAATGGTTAACTGTATTCGTCAAAATCATTTTAAAAGTGGGCTTTAGGCTATTGTGTTATGGTTCTTTATGAGTTCAATATTGATGCATGATATTGGAGCTTTTAGTGCCAAAATGTGAATTGTTACATATTCTTGTATTAATTTGTTTTAAAAACTTATATAAATAAATATAAATGTATAACGTTTTATGAGCCTGTTTCGGTGGTGTCGAAGATCAAATATATTTACATGTACAAAATGCCCCAATTTTCTACTTTGAGCTAAATTTCTTCGCTGCATTTTCTTATCTCGATTATCGATTAAATTCCGAGTAAAAACTCTGTATTATGTTTTTAAATTTTTATCGCATATTTTATTAATGAAGCCTTTGAAAAAAATATTCGTTATAAAGATATGGAGTGTGTATTAACACTTTTTACATGGTACAGAGTATTTACTTGTTTCGAATAACCTATGTATATCTATTTTTAATATATGCTAGTACATATACCATTATATGCTTCACGTTGTACCTTTATAACGATTCCAAAGGTCCGTTAGTACAAATCGTAAAAAAATGTTATGTTGAACAAAATAATTTTATTTTTTTACTCGCGTTTTGTTTCTAGGCTAGATTTTAACCGACTGTGTTAAGGATGATTATGTTTTTGACTTACATGACGTGAATAGGTAGGGTTTAAAAGTTGAAGTTTAAAATGATTGTTAAATGAATGCAATTATTGAGTACCATATCATTAAATGTTATGAATTATATCCATTACAAGTAATGTGTGCGTTTGAAATATAAAAAAAATATTTAACATTTAATAAAGTTCGCAGAAAAATATTGTTGTACTTATTGCTTTTATCTCTATTACTAGTTACCAGTGTGATAATAATCAAGTTTGTGTTTCTGTTAAGTCATAGTGTTGTGTTGTTCATATTACTAAACTGGATTTGCACTTGACCACAGTTTATCTGATGGTAAGCAACAATAAATTACTATTCAAATAAGGTCACTAAATCTAAAATAATACATTCATATCGTTTATTAAGGCTATTTATTTCATTCCTATAAAATAACATACCAAATGTCTCTTTTGTACAACATTATATCAAAAATGTACATCATAATATAAATTTCGTCACAGGTAAATGTTACCTAGCTCTCGTGATTTCCTTCTATTTCCATGGCTATTACACATTAATATATAATTATTATTATATAATCCTCTCGCTTGCCTACACTTTGATGGGTGCGATTCTTAATACCGATAGTTCGCTGCCTAAGAACACTAGTCGTATATCTCCTCACTGTATCTTACGAAGCACATCAATTCTGTACAATAAATCTACAATGCCATCAAATATAACCCAAGTCAGTAAAAAATAGTTCATTCCCTCTCGCTCACTCGAGGTGAAATACAAGCGAGATGAAACGAACTTGCAGTTGTTTTCTTTAGTGACTAGTGTTATTCAACTGTTTATTTCTTTCAACGAATTCATCCAGTAGCAGGTAAGCATAAGCATGGCCACATCAATGTATCTAACCAATCACAACTAGTTCCAATTTCAAAAGATATAAAAAAAGCTGTCTATTCTTATAATCCAGGATCAACGAGCGATTGATCAAGCTTTTGTTTTCTTCTCACATTTTTTTTTAAATGTTTGAGACAAAACACTCATCAAATAATAATTCGATTCGATTTAAGTTTATTATTAATACAATTCTTGTGATTGGTTATAAAGCAAATCACATTTCAATTCACCAATACTGGCCGTGCTCAGCTTCCAACACGGGTATATCTTTATCAATAAGTTACAGAATGAAATATTGCATACAATGAGCACTTAAAGCATTTTGCTCGTCATTAATTGTACATAATACAATGATAAGCAGCGATTTTTGTGTCTCCATTAATTGTCTTACACAATAACCCGAATAATACAGTGAATAGATAAATCTGTTGTTTCTTTCTGACATTCATAGTTTAGATATGGAGTGATAAAGACAAAAATCCACAGATTTCGATAGCCTCTCAAAGCCACCGTTTTAAAGCAGGCGGATTATTTTGAACATTAAAATTCGAGAGCAAATATTTTTTCTCCCTGCTGAAGGCAAGATAAGAAATAACAAAGATACAAATTTATCGAATTTGAATTTCTTTATGAAAGCTTTAACAAACTGTTGGATGTATAAATAATTTACAAAAATTAACGACAAAAACTGGAGGTTTGTAGTACAATGATGTATTTCTTGAGGGAGAATCAACACAATTTGGGTTCAAAACTTCACAATGGATAACTTACGAAGTCCTAACAACTATGCGAAACAAACGGACGAATATTATGTTTAATTCTAGTAGGTAAAACTCGAACCGTCTTATTACAAAACGCGGTTTAAATATTAATCCAGGACTTTGAAAATAAAAAATGTGTTCTTGTTGTTCAAACATCACATACAAGCAATGAAAATGTCAACAAAAATTGGATACTTTGATTTAACATTGGTACATTTGACAGTTTCATAATTATGACAGTAGACAGACAATTTTCGAACAACTAAAACGGACTTGGTTTAGACTTAAATTTAAACCACGTTTTGTAATAAGGCCCAATGGCTCTCACTCATTCAATGTCAGTCATCAAAATATCTGGTTGATATTAATTCATAAAACTACAATGTACATTGTATGTGAATATAAGAATGGTAATAGTGACGAGTTTTACTAAAACTTGGTACAAAGAAAAGCACCGCGACTGATATCGAAGTACCTACTAGAAAATAATATATCAACAACAAATTGGATAAGAAACATACAAAACAATATTTATTGCGTTAAATCACTAATTTCATCTCATAAGTAAATTTCTACACGTGAAGGTTAAAATTATATTTATTTTATAAAATAAAAACATATACAATTTTATTGTTATATCGATGAATTATCCGAATCTCATGATTAAAGATGTTAGAAATAAAACATTATATAAAATGATGACCTTCATGAGCGAAATATCATTCAATTTATTTTATTGCATGCACTATTTTATATAAATAAAATTAACAATAAAATTATTACACTATATTACTCTTGTTGGACGATAGTCATAGAACAAAATTAGATTGAAGAAAGTCTATGTTCACAACAGAGGACCAAATCATTTCTTTACCATCAATATCACACCTGTACATTTTGAACTTAATTCCTTTGAAAATAAGGTCCATCTCATAAAAGTAGCTCTGATGTGAACATAGGCTAAGGTGACGTTCACAGGAAACTATTCCGCCTAACGCTACGTCGACATATTGTTTAAAAACGGATCATTAAACAACAGAACGCTTAACTCTATAGAAATCAACGTATATATTACTTTAACATTCTACAACTAATGTTAATGCTTACAGATAAATGCTGTCTACGGTGTGTGGCGGGCGTGTAATCCACTTGCACTTGTAAAGGAAATTAACTCACAGATAAAACACTTCAGCCCTCTTAGACAAGAGGCGTATTTTAGTGAGCGTACTGTCGCTCACTTATGGAATAGAAAGAGCAATGTGACAATGGGAGTGACATCGCGACGCGCTCCGCGGGGGGAAATATTACGACACTCCCTTATATTGGTCGTTCTATTCCATAAGCGAGCGTCAGTACGCTCACTAAAATACGCCTCTTGTCTAAGGGGGCTGATAGTACGGTTTTTTTTATGAAAACATCAGGAGACTAAAAGCATGGTAAATGAAAAAAAAAATTTGATTTCACTGTTTATACCTTGGTAAGAGATTGTATGGTGTTTATGGTATAAAATATAAGAATCTCAAAACTGATACATAACCATACACATATTTATACTATACAAAATTATTATTGGTTACTCTTGTTCTGATGTGACACGTAAAAAGATGCAAGTAAAGATTCCTATTGAATATATGGCCTCAAAAAGTGGATTACATAATAAAAAAAATGTCTGGAAGGTTCTCGATCTATCATAGGACGTTATAACTAGCGTTAGTGATATCAACTACACATAATATGTATAATTATATACATACACCGGCGTAGCCACTAAATAACAAACTAACTTGTATAATTACTAAAAAATAATTATAATCAAAAATCGATTCCATTCAATCAATTTCGTCGTATTAAGTTAATAAAAATCTTATTTACACACGTCTTCGTAAAACAATATTAGCGATAAAACAAAAATAAAATCATACTACATCGTATATATTTGCTAAGCAATTTACGTTTAAACAATAAATAAAAGTAGATTTATGATTGCCATGATTTATATCTTGGGTACGAGAAATGTGAACCAGTTAGAACTTATATTTGATTGATTTGAGGGCGCCACTTTAACAAATTCTAGGGTAAGTGTACAAAATCTACTATGATTAAAAACAGGATATCAAACTTGAGGTTTAACCGTTAGTTGTCTCAGTAGTGTGTTAAAAAAAACACCAAAAAATTAAGAATGGTTTAGCTCTTGCTGTTTGACGATTTAGTTAAAAAGTACAGCAAAAACATTAATTTATATTTTAAGATCTATCCAAGAGCGTTGCATGTTATGTATAAGTTTAATATAGTACTTTTATGATACAGTTTCTATGCCAAAATGAAGCCAATGATTCTAATATTGATCGAATGTGCGTTCAAAGTGCTATAGATTACTTTTACAGACCAATAATTTCACCTGCTTATCAAAATACAGTAAGCACCATTTCACAATATTACCTAATTAAACAATCTCTTAATAAGTAAATGAATTATGAATTTATATGATTTGTGGCTGATTTATCGAAGATGGTTCACATTTCAGTTTAGTGGCAAGGCAATTTAAGTCATATGTTTTATATACTTGATCCATATTGTAAGTATATAATAATGTACATACACAGATTGAAGTATTCTGTGTACTGTACACACCCTTGTATATAAATAATATTTAATTGTCTGAACTGTTGCTGAGTATTTGATGGTTTGGAAGACCGGAAAATGAAAAGCTTATAGGCAATGCAAGCAACTTTACACTCTACCACGTTTTAAACAGATTTTAATCCACATAAAATCTGAAGGTATGTTAAAACTTTCCTTGCAGCACTAAGTTAATACTTGTTATCTGAATAAATTATTTAAAAAATACGGCTATATTAAAAATATCATATCTTTCGCGTAGCGCATTTACAATCTATTTAATGTTATGTGTGTAAATGTATAATGGCATCAAACACTACAAAGCTAGGTTTAATACTGAGATGATATTTTATTACATTATTTTAATAAAATTGTGATGAAAATGCTGTTTTGTAAAGAAAGTTTAGTATTAAAGAAATTTAATAAACTGTATAAGTAATGTATTTTTGTAGTTATCAAATAAGTACTTAATAGAGGATAAATTCTATTTTGTTTTAAAGATGTTAAAGATGTCCTTCAAGTTACCAATTTGCACAGCATTTTCTTAAAAACATGTCTTAAAAACAGCATAATGAATTCGAAATATATTGAGATGAAACATAACATGACTTTCTATTAGTATGACACAACTGTGATTGACTCATTATTGTCATAAATGAACTGTTACAAGGAGCTTATAAAACATTTGCTATCTCACCCACACTGGTTGTGAATGAGCGAGATAAAAAATATTAATTTACAACAACACTTCCGAAGGAATAGACGGGTACAAAATCTACAAGTTATGTACACACAGACATACACATAGATAAACTTACATACACAGAATGGACACAGAGATATTACAAAGAGACTTAGGATGAATAAAAGTTATAGTTATGGATTTAATCTAGTATTTACTACAATCGAAATTTACATAGAATAGTTTTGATTAATAGAATTTCAGATTTGGAAGCTAAAGCTAGGCCAATAAGCCTTATTTTTTTTATAATTCCACTACTACAAAGTTTTTTTTATAGAAACAATTATTATTTTTTCTACATGTTTTCCTTTCTAAGAATTAAATATGAATCCTAGCTCTTTGTATATTCTCTGTGTATAATTGCCATCAGCTTATATAAAGAATTAACTGTAACTATACCATCTTGATAAATCTACAGAAATTTATTTTGAAAACATATAAAGTACTTAATATTAATTATATAATAACATAAAGATTAAACTCAACTTCACACAACTTCACAGACCTACAAGTTCTAATTCTCTCTGATTCTTTGTAATAATATATCGTGTTGAAAAATAAACAATTTTCTAATATTATCTGGCAATTAAAGTGCTCAAGGTAGGTATAATGACAGTCAATTACGTGCAATGCAATTCACATCGAGTGCTTTTGTTCTGTCGCGACTTTATAGCTATATAACTAGGTGTTTAAGTGGTCATGATAAGCAAAGGATGCAGAAGGCTGACATATAAAAACTATGAATAGAATGACAGTTTTTTTAAACTAAAACAGGTTTGCACTTGACTATAGTTTGCCCGATGGCAAGCAATAGCTATGGTCTAAGATGGAACATGCTTACCAGATAGGAACCGGTTCACTTTCGGCTTAAAGATCGTTGTTTTTTTTTTTTTAATATTCCACCTGTCTATATGATACAACATCACACTTAAAAAACTGTTCGTAGGCAAACTACCTCTCAATGCCACCATAACAAGCCTTAATACTATTTTTGTCTATATGTGGTTTCGTCGTTTGAAATGCTTGATGCAAGTCAAACATAGAGTGTCTATATACCAGGGTTATGTCTATTATCGACCAATGAAGTTGGTAAAACACATACAAAAACTGTAAATAAATATAAAGAAAACTAAAAATCGATTGGATTTTAAACCTGTTTTATCATATCAAATTCATAGGTGTGGTCAATGAATAAAGTGTACACATGATCTAGACAAATTAGCGTCAATCCATATCTCATAGATAACAAAAGGAAATATTTACCTCTTGTAAATATAAGCCAATGCCAACCAATCAGTTTGCTTATCACAACCACCTAAATGATTAATCGTATGTCATATATCTTTATATCATACATACATACAATATGTTAAGTATACTTTATCATCATAAACCACATTATTCTAAAACATGATTTGAAGCTTTCCACCCCACATCACTAAATTATATAAAAAATATTTACACTTTTCACTAGTGCAGGGCAGCTAAGTATATACCAGTCCAACTTTTAGAATCTGTGATTATGTAGCAAGTCTATGTATATAGACTTTATAAACATCATTAGATAGCCAAATACACTTTCAAACTTGTTATCTTTTATAAATGCCAATTGTTTTTTTTTTAATTTGAGATAAGTATGAGAATACAATCAAGGAAAAATCTACATTTCAAAATCAATTCTAGTTTTAGTAATTATATTCAATGTTTCTGCAATTAAAATGGGCTGAGACGACAACAAAGGGTATCCTAACTTATAGGTAAGTATTTGATCCCAAGCACGATATAAAATTGAACATCACCAAACAAGACGTTAGTAGCGATATCGAAACTTTCCTGCAAGCTCAAAGGAGAATAGGAAGTTAGAACATGATTAAAATCAAGATTTAAAAAATCACAAATCCATCATACATTCCACTTACGCACTAACAGATACCTAAAATGTATAATAGGTACAAATAACGTCCTTACTAACCAGAAGGCAAAATTGGCACTTAAGACGAAGTCCGCTCCGTTCTTGACGAGTGTTCTGAGGAAGGCGGCCGTGGAGCGCGGGGACTGCGGCACGGGCCGCCCGCGCGGGCCCAGCGTCACGCGAACTGCACGATCCTGTCGAACTGCACGATCACCGCGCGTCGCGCGCTCACAGTCACTGCAAACTGCACACTCGCAGTGTTCGGCGTCGTTTACTGTCGCACAATCACTACACGTCGCGTATTCGCCGAGCAACGCGCTCTCGCTGCCAACTGCACAATCACAGTAAACTGCACAATCGTCGGCGATTGCACGATCCCGGCGGATAGCACGGTCGTGGACTGTACGATCGTAAGTGTCGTGCAGTTCGCTCGCCTGGCCGTGGGCGTGGCGCCGCTATGTGGGCGGCGAGCTGTTCTGCGGCGGGTTGTAGGGGTGGTTGGAGTTGCGCAGGACGGTGTACACGCTGTCCACCTTGCTCAGCTTCTCGAAGAACGGTATCAAGTCCAATAGCTCTGAATCTGTCATGTCGTCGAACCATGACGCGACAGGTACCTGGAACATTTAAACATAATATATTTTTATAGCTATTCGTTAAATCATAGCCGATGGCCTTTGGGGTGGTTTGGAAACTGACAAGACAAGAATGATTCAGTCTCAAAATAGCGTCTCAAATTTCTTAGATTTTTCTATCTAATAACCAGAAGTTTTATATAATACATATATACAATCAAGCCAAATACATTGGACATGGGATAACATATATTATACCGATATAAGCCTGTAAAAATATCATCAACAGCGTCATTTACGTAAAAGGCACATTATCTGAAGACGTTTGTAAGGTCATCGACCATTATGCCCAAACAAGACAACATTAATATTCATAAACCAATAAAACAGCCATACAATAGGAAACAGATGTGAAGAATCAGGTGTATTGTAACCTTCTCTGGCGCTATCTCCACAATAATATGACTTTATCACTCTTATCGTAACTCGAGATAACTCGTCTTTCTGGACAAAGACTTCCCATTGTATTTGAACGGCTTGTGTTGTACATGACAGTTTCTTCGGTATTGTAAATTTCAACAAGATAGATAAAAACATCATGTGTGTTTATGAGGTTTCAGTTGTTAATAAAGACCAAGCTTGGTCAACTCGACTTCAGGTACAGGTTTTCTATATACATTTCAAACCTAACCGTTAGTCTGTTAACTCTGTACAAATTGTTCCTTGTTCTACTTTAACTATATTTCATTTCGTTTAGAGTGTAAGTACGATGTATCTGCCCAAGAGAACTTCTCTAGCGAATTAATTCTGCGGTGGAGTCACGAATCTCAGTCATGAGGTGATCCGACTTAAAGAGAGAGAGAGAGAGAGAGTTCTAAGGGAGTCACGCCCCTCAGTCATGAAGAAATACGACTCAAAGAGAGAGAGTTTGAAGTCGATGTAATACTTACAGCATTGTCAGGGTGGAATATATAGGAGGCGGGCGAGTTGTCGACGATGACGACGCGGCGCAGGTCGCGGCCGAGGCTGTTGAGGTCCTTCACGTAGTTCCCGCGGTGGAACACGCAGCTGTCGCGGAACAGGCGCGCGCGGAACACGCCCCATCTGGAAACAGGTGAGATTGTGTTACTTGCGATGACCAATTTGTGTTTTATAATATTTTTTTTCTGGCGTGCACGCGCCGGTGATACCGGCGTTAATACGAGATATTAAGTTAAGGAACCTATGTAAATGATAACTATGGAAAGATATTTAGTGTCGTTGTGCTGCGACGAAAACACACATACTTACACACAAACAAAACACTAAGCAACTCTACAAAGTTATCACCTGCAGTGGATTACGAAAAGTAACGCCTTATCTAGTAGCCTTGATTCACACTCTAATCTATCTCCAAATTAAATGTCATCCCAATCGATAGTGACATTTGACCAAGAAGGAGGAACCACCATACACATTACACACTCACACTAGAAATGTATAATTTACAAAGCAACCTCTATTTAGCAGATACCATTGTTCCTAACCGGACCTACCCCACGAGCGCAGGGAATCGCGTGCCGACCCCTGTTAGTGGCTTCGTAAACAAGCTATCATCGTAAAGCGTCAAACTTCCGACTGTCCTGCGAAAGAGGTTATAATCGGGTTTTGTCACGAGACTAGTGGCGCCGGACAGGCTGGCGATGATAAACAGACCGAGTTGAGGCAGTTTTTGTTAATCGACTGAGGTAATGTAAGTTTGTATGAAAGCGGCCTGTGATCTCGAGAGTTGGATTTGGTTTTATGGTTGATGGAAGGAAAAATAGTTGAGTATTTCATCGAGATATGTCCATTTGGACCATGTCAGTGGTTGCTATGGTGGTTGGAAAACTTTCGATAACAGGGTTGTCGCATAAGAAATCTTCATATCAGTGCAAATAGTAGTATAGTCTGTTCCTGTCTTTATCGTCCCGGTTTTCTTTCCGTTTGTCCTGATGAGGTTGTAATTGTGTTTTGTCACCAGAAACGAGTGCTCTAGCGCCGGAAAGGCTAACGATGATAAACAGACGAGTTGAGTCAATTTTTGTTAACCTACTGAGGGAATTGTGTTTGGGGCTGATATGAAAGAAACATATGCCCTATTTGGTGGGATGCCATAAGGTTAATAAAGTTTTTATCTTATCTTTTATCTTTAACAGACGACTGTCATCGAGGATCTGTACCTATGTACCTACTACGTACGTATGTACTATATGGCGGTTTGAAATCTATACATAGTAGAATTGGCCATTCCCGTACCAAAGGTTTCTATCATTTAGAAGAGTATGTTCCATTCTATAATTTTAGTTAATTTTGCGATAAAATTTGATACAATTATTTTTTTTAGTTGTAAATTCTTTCAGTAAACAAGGAAAACATCACTCTCAAATTATGGTAAAGGCCCGGTATGTTCAAACCAAGTTATTAGGTCAAACCATACAATAATCTCGTACGTCACAGCAAAATAAATACTTTTAACTCAACATAACTGGGAAAATTACGTATAAATTCTTCAAAATACGTCAATTCATGAGTATTGAATCAGTGTCAACGCGCTTCGCCGCAAAATTCTTATCGTTTGAAGTCACCATCCACACATACATATAATATCACATATTATAATATCTACATAGATTGTTTCGGGTTGTATCAAACCACAAGACTAACCACACCCACCACTATACTATACGTATACCTATAGATATACCTAGATAATAATATGCACCTATCAGTAGTCAGTACAAAAAGCACATTAACCTTTGGGTCACCGTGCCATTTATGTGTGAATTCAACACCAAACCGCATGGCTTTCTTTTAGTGTGCTATAATATCAAGTTCAGGGCGTTCTACTGTTATTTTTATGATGCATTCATGATGGCTATGTCTTTTAACATAACTGTATATCAGAACAGGGTAAATAGATTCTACATTAGGAACCGCTTGCAAAACGCTTGTTTTGCAAAACGAAAAAGTTTTTTTACAAAGTAATTTTGTCGTGAAATGTGTTTAAAATTAGTTGTCGAAGTGGCCCTTAGAAGTTCTATCAAATCTATTTTAGAGACTATACCTTTGTTTTACAAATTGTGTGTCTCTTAACAATGTATTTTTTAATGTAACGCAAATTCTAAAATAAGGTTACATAAATCTGTAATAAATCCCTTTCAAATAATAGAACACTGTAACCACCACTTTAAACACAATTTCTTAAAAATACCTAGCTATAAATTCTTGATGAGTGTTATAACTTGAAGAATATATTAATATCATTGCAATGTATTCCTAGGATTAAAATCTACACTGGCATTGTACATTTTAGCTTAAGTTTATGTAAATAAAGATATTTTGAAATTGAATTGAATTAACAATGATTGCTAAGACCTCCAGTAAATGAATCTTCGAGAGCGTTGTTTACTAGGAAACCAAACAATGTAATTTTCTTTTCTTCATATAATATGGAAAAAGAGAGGGATCCATATTGTACTAATACAACATCTACAAACACAGCATGTAATCTCCGTTTATGCAACTGCGTCCACATAAAGAGGGCATGACGTCCTCACAAGTGAGTCCGTGACCCGTTTGTAAATGAGTAACCGATTATCAACAATTTGTAGGAAAACGTCGATCATTCACTACTGTTTGTACTCTACATTGTAACGTTACGTTTGCAAACACGAGCGAGGTTTGTTTTTGTATCTGTTGACAGATTGATTAAAGGGAATATACTACAAATATAATGGTTTGCAACGGGTTCTGAGTTTTAGCAACTGATCTTAATAAAATCAGCTACAGCTGATTGGAATTTATCAATGCGCGGTCTATTGTCTGGTACCGAAGAGTCGCACCAAACGTTTTACTTCCACTTTTATCGTGCGAATTGGCAAACTGTAAGCTCCTTGCCGGAATATCTATTCCCCCTGAACTATAATTTTTAGGTCTACAAGTCAAAAATGAATCGATTTCTTCTTGGCTAACGCACTAGATCGTAGATTATAGCGTTGCTTAACATCAGTTGTAGACAAGCGTGAGCCTATAAAGTATCGTTTAAAAATATATTACGTAACGAAAAATACATTAAAAGTAAAAAGTATATAAGTATTATATCCGTTATCTAGTCCCCACGACACAAGCGTTTGCTTAGTGTGGGACTAGATGGCGCTATGTGCAATGTCCCGGAATATTTATTTATTTTATATTTATTAATTACCTGTCCAACAAGTCCGCTACAGGGTCCGCGTACTTCGCAAGCGAAGCAGTGAACAGCACACACTCGTACAACTCGCCGCATCTCCGTAGGAACTCGTCCACGTGTGGCCGCTTCAGCACGTACACTTGGTGCACGGCGCCGTCGATCTCTACCGGCACCACGAAGTCCGCGTTGTTGATTGGCTGGAAAGATGGAAGGGAATTTGTGAAGGTTGCACAATTTGGACATTGATAAAACAGCAAAAATAGTGTGATCGGTGGGATTCGAACCTGCGTCCCATGGCGAAATCCCGAATTGACAAACAGGTAAAATGATGCGGATAATTTTACGTATTTGCCAATTCGATAATTATTGCCAGATAAAGCTTCTCTGTCCCCAACTGATTGAGGAAAGTTGTTGAAAAACTTTTATTGGAGTTTTTACAAATTTTCAACGATTATAACGATCATCACCAGTTAAATAAAATATAAAAGTAGGTAAACTTATTAAAATGCGATTCATTTCATATTTATTCAACGTATCGCCCTTTAAAATCAAACAAAGAGTTTAAAGTACATACAGCACCATTATCGAAATCAAATAAATCCTCAAGCAAGACATTCCACGAATCCTAAAATAATATAAACGTAATTGGTAAACAAAATCCTTCAGTTGGAGCATCTTTCATTCCCCTTGACATTTGAAGGAGTACAAATGACACGTTAGTGCGTAGTCACTAATAGCTCATCGATTGCTGGTAATGGATATGCCCCAAGTCTTCGAGGGACGTCGATATTCGATGCGAGGGTTTCAGTATTATATGGCTGTTACTTTTTAGGCCTGACTGAGAAGAGGGTTTGTCGATTATGTATTTGTACATTTTAGGGAAAGCTATAGTATTTCTCGGTTAGGAAGCTCTATACCGCTCCAAACCAATGACCCTATGAAATGTTTGTGCATAAATTGCAAAAGTATGCCGTCTGAAAAATGCAATTTACAAAAACTTTACTGATTTTAAAAAAATCTTCTACTGTATCTAAATCACTAGTATTTAACTTGATGAATTAATTTGATTTTAGTTGAAGAAATTAATATTTTTACAATTAAGGAATGTAGCACTCGCACTTGCATCTCTCGCATCATTATTACATTTAAAGATTTAACAACATGAAAGTTATAGAGATCTGTGCCTTTGTTCCACAAACATAAATATATCTGAAAGCTGCGCACAGCTGCGTCCAGCACCCTGATCCAGGCCGGTGATGAAGTATGGCATTTATGGGGACAAATCTGGCCAAAGCCAAACATCAAAGTAAATCCTAACATTAACAAACGCCATAAAATTACGACCATCCAGAAACATCAACTACAGCTCAAGATCCATCAGTAGCAAAATGTGGGGAATTTTATCATCATCAGTATCATTTTCGGTCACTTTGCACGTACAGTATTGTCCCAAGCCACTCACAAACATCAAGTAAGTACGTATGAAAGCGGCCAACTCTGGTGTCAGAGTTATGTACCTTTATTTTTTAAATAATGTCTTCACTCTACCGTTTCGCACGAGTTTTTCAATTAATTACGTACTTGAATCATATAATGATTAAAAAAATAATGAGTTTATTAACATTGGCCCGCTGATTGTAATCCGGCTAGACGGCTAAACAAACAATAATATATTTCGAGATATTTGATCGAAAAACATGCAAGAATTCTGAGAAATAATTACTTATTACGATATTTTTCCTCGGGAGTTCACGTCACCGATAACGATGCTGAAATAATTGAAGCAATGAGGCTGCGTTTACATGAGTTTAGTTGATTACAAAATTAACTAGAACGGCCTTTTTTGCTACCCCAAGACATTAAAAACTTCTCAATAGTCAAGGTTCATTAAAAAGAAACATGCATTTAAGAAATTTTAATTCTAACTTAAGCGTAAATTTACATAAGTCATAACATTTTTATTAATAACTAGCAAACCCGGCGAACTCCGTTTCGCCACCGTTTTTTTATAAATTTCACGGAGCCCGAGACCTTTCCAACGAATGCAAAATCATGGCAATCGGTCCTTGCGTTCTGGAGTTATAGCGTCAGGAAAGGACTTATTTTTATATAGTAGATTTACCTAATTTGATCTAAATCAACACGTACATATATAAAATTTATAATGATTTACTACAAATAATTACTTACTTCGCACTACATCCTACACAAAGCTTAAGAAATATGGGAGGTCATAATAGCAAAGTTAGAAGGCGCCATAATCTAGTAGGTCACGAGGTTGTTATACTAATCATTATTACGTCGGCTTTCTCTATCGACAATAAATATTTATTGGACAAGAATCGATTATGAGAATGGCGTCATATGATACAAACGAATATAAATCTTACTCGCGTAATGTTTGGTGTCATTTTCGCGCTTGTCTCGTAAGTAATAAGAAAGCAAAACCTATTGATTATGCTGAGCTTCTGCCAGTCACTCGCCTGAGCCTAAAGCAAGTTCACAGTTACTCTACTGATGTAAAGGAGGCATACAAAGACATTCCATTCTGCGGGTTTCAATTATTATATTTCGATTATTCCAAAAATAACTAACACAGTATAACTGTTTGTAATTTGTTTGAACTTGTGACAAGAAATCATACTTTAACATTAATGAGCTTGAAAGGCTGGGCCGATCTTTATGAAACTTAGCTGTAGTGTATCGTTCTTTCTTTAATATCTAAGTTCATCTCGGCTTTAATTACTAGGACAAGTAGGAAATTATTGTAAATATTGTCTCTAACATTTTTTGTAACAGTAGTATAATTTTTATGCAGTCGAAACCGCTTGAAACAACCAGTACCGAATATTACAAAAGCACTTATTGGTACAAGTACAATGAAAAACTGTTGTCGGACACAATAACGTATACTTTCACCAAAACATTCGTTCACAAAACAAATAGTTTGTTCAGTGAGAGAATGGTCGTGACTAATGCCAGACAAAACATCAACTCTATGAAATTGAAGGTAAAAGTTTAGATACTGCTATTGCTCATGTCTCTTCTAGCATTGAAGGCGGTGTAAGACAATATTGCGCACCATATTGAGGTCTCCGCAGAATTGTATTGTAGGCTAAGATGTAATAAAACCGTGGTTCAGTTTGTATATATATATTCGCTTATCTACAAATTAATCCAGTTTTATTGAAATCATCTTTATTTTTTTTAAAGATAATTTCACTAAAACTTTTGATTTTGTAACAAAAAGTACAATTGCTGCATGGTGAGCGATGTACATTGTACAGGTCTTATGACGAAACAACTCGTACTTCTAATCAAAAAATATTATCGAGATTCTGTTAAATGTGTGGCGAAAAATGTCTAGCATATTTTCATTACAGTTTTGTACGCATCTTTATAACTCTTTGCAATTTTCAAGTAAATTCTCTCAATATATCAAGTCGAAGATATCAGAAGGCTGAGTGAGTTGGCACGTTGTTAGCGAGTTGTTAGTCAACAGCGCGGAGTTAGCGCCTCGGTGATAAACACATGGACACGTGGACACGTGACACGTCTTACAATATTGCATACATTGTATACAGGGTAATTAATAAAGCGTCATACGCCAACGAGGCGACAGCTATGACACCATGACAATACAGACAACAGAAATCGACATTCCCTAATAACAACCTTATGACATTTTATTTTATATTACAACAAAATTACAGTGATCATGTTTTTGGAAATTTAATGTAATATGTGAACATGCTCCTTATAAATAGCTGAATAAATGGCTTTTTTTATAATAAATACATAGCATTCGGAATACAGTCCCGGAATATTACCTTTTAAGGGTGGCTTTAGTATGTTAAAGTAGACTACTTTTGTTCTACTTAACTTTTGGAAATTAGCGAAAAGTAATTTTCTGCTAGCGAAAAAAAATCACGTCAACCCGTGATGAAATGTATGGAAACCGAAAATATGATATACAAAAGTCGTATAACAAAACATGCTACTTTCGACGTACTCTATCTGCCCTTAAAATGTTATGCATTATTAGATAGAAACCCTGTATGATACGGAGACTGCGATAAAGATAAAAATTACAATTTATTGTCATGAGCTAACGTAACTGAACCTAATCACACATGGTAATCGGGTTGGATTCTTATTCTTCAGTTAATTTTTGTGTTCAGAGTGTACTAATTAGTGAATCTGTCACTAAATAGTACAATTTGGAACCACAAAACTTTATTTTCACGAAATCAAACATACATCAAACCCCAAGTGCTCAGAGAATAGGCGAAGCTTTCGTTTCACCACTTAAATAGTAGGTACAATGATATTATATGTACAGTAGGTATGTATATTCGAAAGGATCCAATAAAACCCCCGTACGTATAGGCACAATATACTATAGGTACTATTGGTATAGTAAAGAAGTGCTATCTACTCGTAATACCACACAAAAAGGGGCCCCACAAAAAGGAATCCGAAGTACTGATGAGTCATTCATATCAGTACGAAGAATGGGCTTCCCCGTTACTCATTAAAAGTGGATGAATGTAGACTAAAATAAAGGAAAACCGATATGTACGTCGTATCGACAAAACGTTAACTGAAATTCATTCTAATAGTTTTTTCATCCCACCATCTCGGAAAGAGTATTATTGCTCTTCAATATCTGAGTGCAAAAGCCGTTTTTATTCTCTAGAGGATAAAGTACATTGAATTTAGAACATCGTGTGTTACAAGTTTTTGAATTAAAAAAAACATTAAACCTATTTACTGCTACCTCTATGGTGCCGAATATATCATACAACTTTTTTTAAATTTGTTAGAAACTCAGACTCGGAACCTTCTTGGTGTTCTTTTTTTCAATTTGCTTTGTACGCGGTTCTTTACGCGGCATATTTTCACGTCATTGTTAAACCTTGTATTAAAAACAAGAAACTTGAAAACCAGTGAAAAAACTAAAATGAGTGATTCTAGCGACGAGGAAGTTTGTTTGACGCCAACAGAATTGACTGAAACTGTTAATAATGCGCAAATGAGCTTTCTCTCTCAACAATCACGCGTTTTGCATTTCTAGTCATTTCCTCGCTGAGGTGGAATGAAAAGTTACGTGTTGCACTCGAGTGCAAAGATTTTTCACCTCGTGCTCTTTTAATTCCCTCGCTAACGCTCAGGATTCTAATTTTGAGTCACTCGCTGCGCTCGTGATTCAATTTTAGAATCCTTCGCTTGCTCGGTCATCAAAATTGAGCACGCGGTTAAAAAGCAACTTTGCACTCTTGTATAACAAATAACTATTATCACATTGGTGCTAAAAATGATATAGTTGTCCTTATTTTCAAGTAAGAATTAAATATTTACTGGCTATTTTTGTAGGTGTTACGTTAAGCAGATATACTGGGATTATTTAAGATATATTGGTTCTCGTTTTACTTCTACCCGCCTGAGGTTAGGCATCGCTGCAGTCTAGGACATTCACGATTATCAAGAACTATAATGTTGAAGATTAATATACTTTAGATTTTGAAGATCCCAGGATTATAACACTCAGGAAAAATATATTTCAGTAGAGATATTATTTTATACGGTTCGGAGATAAATGCGAGTGATTCTAGTCATCATCATCAATTAAAATGCGTCCCTATCAAGCTTACCTACATGTTCATAATAAGAAACATAATTATTTATATACTTACTGATATAAAATAATTCGCGAAAAGTAAGCGACTCACTGAGAAATCTCATAAAACACGTGGCTTTAATTAAAATAAATGTATAAAAACATGGCGCAAATACCGATGGAATACTTCTCACAATAAATTAATCCACATTAGCATAAACAAACCTTATTAGGTGAAATCCCACTGTCTCTATCATCAGAGCGAGCAGACATATAAATAAATAAATATTCCGAGACATTGCACACAGCGCCATCTAGCACCACACTAAGCAAACGCTTGTGTCGTGGATACTAGATAACGGATATAATACTTATATACTTTTTTTTGTAAATACATATTGCATAAATTTTAATAAAAAAAACTGTAATTGACAAGCTTTTACTTTAATATGGACAATGGTCTGAAATAAATGATTATTTGATTTAATCTTCAGTGGCATCTTCTACTCTGTGTCCTTGGAACAAAATTGGCAAAATCGTGACACTACGATAAGGAAAGCAAATAGAAATGGATAGATAGGTATTCGTACAGAAAATATTTTCTTAGGATCGGATTGTGTTTGCTCTTATAACAATTTTCTTTTCTTTCGCGTATTTTCATAAGACACAAAGTATGTGTTATTATTTGACACAAATATTATATTACTAGGAGAATAATGTCGTATTTTGTCACTTTACTATAACACGATGAGACAAAAGAACCTTCGCGTTGGCACTACCGGGTAGTGTGAAACGGTAGAGCCATGGGGAATAGACTTACTCGAATTGCGTAGGAGCTCGCATGCCGCGAGTCACTTACGGTTTGTCGGCGTTTTTATAATATTTTTAGGATTTTTTCTCGCATGTAGTACTTGAAATTTGAATATTTCCATGCAAATATGTAGCATTCTTCAGATTTTTATTATAAAATAGTAGTTAGGTACAAGTGAGGTTGGTTATACCCCAGAATACATAATACAAGGTTATACCAAGACCAGTTGGTTGTTAGTTGTTAGGTACCTGCAATATGTTTGTAAATTTGGTAGCATATGGACTTGACAATTAACTAATTTAGAAGAAATATTTTTTTTAATATAAGTATGTATGACTTTATTGTATGAAAAATCAGTAGGTACTACATTTTCCAAGGAAAATGTCTCAAGGATAGTTGTAACTGCTTTCATGTTATTATCGTGAACGTTGGAGTTATTTCTGTCGGAACAGTTTCCTGGCGTAATATCATTAGAAACGGTAATGCAATAATTAATATAACCGCTACTTAATAGGTTGTGGTTATAGAAAGGTTGTGGAGGAAAAAGATCGATAAAAGTGGTAGAAAGAGATTACAGAGAATCTAGGATAAATACATCTTTAGTACATAATCTATAGAATTATGCAGGTACATTAATAGTGTAATGAACTAATTGTTTGACTATTATAAATATTGGCTGGCTAATCAGTCATCCCTTCACTCTCAAATCGGATAGCTATAGAGTAGTATACTCTACAGACAAAACTTTGCATATAAAGTTTTTTGTTTTCTACTTACTACAGAGTGAGCTTACTTATTTGCACATTATTTCCAAAATAAATCCTATGCGATTATAAGTAAAGGTCAGCATAATGCGATGCAGTTAGGTGACCCTATCTTATGATAAATCACTACATCGTATAAAGCATAGTAGCTTCCTGCGACTGTATGTATGTAATATGTATGTATGCTTAGGTCTTTAACACTACACCACGAATTTTAATGCAGTTTTTTTAATTTTAAGTAGATAGAGTGATTCAAGAAGAAGGTCTATATGTAAAACTAGTGGGTGCTCGCGGTTTTGCTCGCATTTAAGAAGTAAAACTTGCATCCCCTATTTCACCCCTTTAAAAGTGGCATTTCCAAAAATCCTTTCTTAGCGGATGCCTGCGTCGTAACATCTATCTTCATTCCAAATTTCTGCCCAATCCGTCCAGTGGTTTGGGCTGTGCGTTGATAGATCACTATATCAGGCAGTCAGTCACCTTTGAGTTTTATATATTTAGAAAACGCGTGCAAAGCCACGGGCAAAAGCTAGTGGCGAACCAATTCAAATCAGCACTTATTTCAGCTGCTTCAACTACAGTTCGTAGGTACGATAGCTCCGTCCAGTTTTTATGATAACAATCAAAGAAATTAATAGTAACAAGATTGTTCTACAAACTCTGCTGTATCATCTGTTACTAGAATATAAAGTTAATCAAACGACAGATCGTGAGCAATTAAAATGATTAAGCAATTAACTGTGAGACGCCTGTGTACTGGGAACTTGTATCATCTCAATAGATGGTATATAATAGAATAGCTTAGTCCGGGTACTACAATGTAAACGGGTTTACTATAGGTTTATCGAAGCGCGAAGAAATGCTGAATGGCGTTGTATACTATCTCAGATATAGGCTGAAAGCGATCTATTTATTATCATTTATACACTTCGATGCCTTCATAGGACTATCACAAGAAGAACAGAATGCTCTCCAGGATACTTAAACCTTTGTAAAATTTACAATTATTCTTGAATGAAGTTTCTTGCAAGTAATTATTCTAAACTATAAAAACTTAATAAAATCAATATATGTATATTCAAACTATAGGTGTGTGGCTATTGTTTATAACTATTTATTTATTTACATTGGTACAGTTCATTCGCGTTATAACATAAAATGGCGTACTTAAGCTTAGTGCGAATTTTATGCGGTTTGCCATTTTAAGCGTACCACATAAAATTCGCAGAGGTTCAGCATCTAAACATACCTACCTATAAATGGTTTAGTTAGGTACTACTTCTTTATTCTCTGGTTTATAGTATACTAGTGGATGCCCCCGGCTTCGCTCGCGTTGTTACGGGATAAAATGTAGCCTATGTAACGCCCAGAATCACGATGAACCATCGATACGTTACGGCGTAAAAGCAGAACAAACAGAACAACAAACACACTTTCGCATTTATATAATAGTACTAGCTTTTGCCATCGGCTTCACACACGTCATTATACAATAAACCTTCCTCTTCAAACACTCTTATCTATTAAAGACCCTGCTTCAAAATCCGTTGTGTAGCTTTAAAGATCTAAACAAACAAACATACATACAAGCTTAGATCCTTAAACCTACACAACTTATTTTATATTGTTTTAACATAGGCATGAAGTGTGATATAACTAGTACATAAATATATAGTCTATATATTATACAAGCTAGGTATCCCGACTGTGCGGCCGCTCAAGCAAGGCCGGAGCCTTGACACATGCGGGGAGCAAACCAAAAACGTTCTCACAATAGATACCGGCGTACACGGCGGACGAACGCCACGGATACGGGAAATAGGTGACGTAACATCAACTGTATGTATACAATACATATACATATATGTATCAGTTATCTAGTGATACAAGCGTAAACTTAGTATGGGGCTAGATGGCGCTGTGTGAGATGTCCTGAAATATTTATTTATTTTATTTATACATAGAAGTATATTTAATTTATTTACATTTCTAGATGTAGCATGGATGAGTGATTCAAATGTAGAAGACCAGTGTTGGATGCTTGCATTCAGCACATGCCGAGTTGGGGCCGGATTGTGACACGTTACGTGTATTTCTATCTTTCTATTTTATTGTTTTCCGTTTCTCGTGTCTCAATAAATGTATTTTATTTTTTATTCTGTCTTTAAATGTAGTATTCTATCTGGGCGGCTTCGTGGGATGGATAACACGTTAGCCCGTGTGGGTCCTGGTCAACATAGGTAGGATTAATTAAACCATGTCAAATGTTCCTGAAACGAAACATTACATTTTGTACACCATTCGCAATTCTGATATGAAAATAGTGATGGTATTGAAATATGAAGGATAAGGTCAATGAGTAAGGTTTGAGAACACATCTATGAAGACGAAAGCAGTATGAAACCCATTTGATTTTGCAAGAAAAAAGAAAGATCCATGAAAAGCCAATTAAAACTTAATTATATCGTAAAGCAACCAAAAAATATTAAGTACTTAATCTTGCGCAGAATAAACTATGCAATATTGACACTTCACCGGCAAACATGTCATGCAATGTTGCGTGGTCTACCTCCTCCAGGTCCCCGGCAAATAAGCGTGAGTTACAACATGTGTGTACACAACAATAAGCCATTAAACGATTTATTGGGCAAACTGCGTCCCGTGACATAGTCTGCACCCGTCCTTATTAGTCGGATCACTTTAGAGTCGAGCTGATACGGTAGAGAACCATTAGCTCAATAAATGTTATTTGAGTCGTTATTTTAGCATGGTAACCACATTTTCAGGTGAAATTCTTGTTACCTAACGTATTTAAATATGAATGTCTATCACTTAGTGAAAAGTTAAGGGTCTGATTGACTGAATCTGCCACAAAGTTAATTTTACCTTGGGGCTTCCGATTTCTTAGAATACCATGAGAACATTGAGAACCCTTGAACTCATAAAAGAAAGCGTTCCACCGTTCGTTCCAACCACAATCAATCACCAAATCACCACAGAGCCACAGAATAGAACGTAGTTCAGTTCCCAGCGTTCACTATTCAAAGGTGAAATGATAACTATTTATAAATAGGCCCCGGAGGGGTGTGCGCGCTGAACTTTGACACCCACGCAAATAGACCGACCACGCGCCGGCGATTCGCACTCTAGCGCCCATTCAGCCAACACTATTTCCTCCGGTCACTACATTGCACACGAAACGAGTTTACACGTGACCATAGTTTGCCTGATGGTAGGCAAAAGCAAGCGCCTTACGCTATTCTATTCATACGATTATATAGAAACTAAAGTGTGGTGTTGGTCTGTTGGTTCTTCTTCCACAACTCATACTCTTCTATCTCCACAACGAAGCGATGAAGCATCGTGGAAGGGAGGTAGCGTGTGATACCAAGAGTGACATCTATTTATTATCCCAGTACGACGCCAGCGAAGCCGCTGTTCCCGTTGATAATGTTGACAGCAGTCACGCAATTTGTTTCAGAAGTAATATGTATTTGGATGACAGTTGCCAAAATTACCATGCTATTATAGACGGGGTATATCCCCCAAAACGTACAACATGGAACAATAGGACATAAAAACAATCACAAAAGGAAATCTACCTTTGAAAACCAATAGAAGTTTGATGCCAGTCAACGTTTAGGTATATCAGAATCAATTCATGAATCACTCCTTCTTTCACGAACACCTGTGATAGCTATTGAATAACTAAATTGAGAATCCAAATAAAATACAGACTCGTAGGGCTGACTTTTGGCGTCCACATGCAACTTCGATAATTTGCAAAAAACCTTTCAAACGCGAAGAAAACCAGACATCTTGACAAAAATTAAAACATGTAACGCGTAGTGACTCACATCTCGTAAGCCCTTATCAGATGCGCTCAATTTTTGTAGACCACGGAAGTCTGCAGCTGCTGTTATCTATGGAACTAAGAAGGGAGATGGCTAAATTAAAGCAAATCGCAAGATTACGGCGCTCGACTGGCAGCAGCACTTAGCTACGTTTTTGGTTGACAGTAAACCGTTGGAAGGCCATATCGCATCAGCCCCCTGAGACAAGAAGGTAAAGTTTCGGAGACTTTTAGTTCCAACTTTGGTCGTGAGATAGCTTGTGCGTTTTCTATCAACGTTTACTATGCCCAGTGCCCTTCACTTTGCGGTCGCCCTGTTACTTTTACTTCGCACGCGTTGACAGTTGCTTGACACTATTACGAGCCCACGACGGGAAATCGCCTTTCTTTCCTTCCACTTTTCTTTGATCTTGTGTGAAATGACGTTATTGGGCTTTACAAGAACTTTATTTATAGTAATTGAATTGTTAATTGCAATGCGAATGAAAAATAATTAAGAAACCACTAAAATCATTACCATTAGTCATATGACATCGAGAAATGAAACAAATAAATGTGGTTTCGCCTTAATTATTATTAGACTTGAACAAAGTGATACATTTTTTGCCCAATATAAATCCAAAGTGTATCAATATCCGCCCTCGACTACCAAACTGCAGCAAACCGACGCTCATATAATGAAATTGTGCGTTAAGAAAATAATACAGATTGGATATCACAATTTGACGAGTAAAGGAAACAAAAACCGCAGATCATTTCCTTCTCAAGCCTGATACATGGTTTGTGCAAGTGACAGGTCGGTAATGACATCTAACTATCAGGTTTTTGCGACTAATCTCAGCGCCCCGGGCTTATATTGGCTTGAAGAGGACTACTACTGTTTGTTTGTATATCTAATCAACATAAAACAAAGCCTCCGGAAGTCTCTAAAATTCTAGTTAAAGTTATCTCAAGCTAGTGTAATAGAGAAGAAAAGATAGATAGATAGATAGATTGATACTTTATAGGACACAAAAAACATAATACAAAACGGAAAAAAATTAATTAAAACTAATGCCACAAATGGCGGCCTTATCGCTAAAAGCGATCTCTTCCAGGCAACCGTAGGATGGAGAGGAAAATATTAAAAAAAAAGACTAGACGGGGTGTACAATAACGAGCACATGAAATTTGACTATAAAATCTTAAACAATAAACATAAACATTTAAAAAAAAAAAAGTACTCAAACCCATACTTACATATGTATATTATACTACGTAATATATAAAAATATACTAATGTGCTAATACTACAGAAATAACTACTATAAACTTACATATAAATAAGTACAATATGCTATAAACTTACATACAAATAAGTACAATATATATAAATATAAATTCATAAACATACAAAAGTAAATTGAATATCAATCACACTAATTAATTTAAAAAGGTGAATGTTATTGGGGTCTTATGTTTGTTTCTTCTGCACGCTTGACACAGCAAAAAATTTAAAAACAGCCGATTTGGGTGTAGTTTGGTTTGGATATAGATTACAATCTGTAATAGCACATTGGCTACTTTTTTTACCGATATAAAGGTGAAACTGTTTGAAGAATGCCTTGTAAATCAAAATATGATATGGCATTTCTCATAATGACTTATATTAGTTCGGAGATCGTAGTAGGCCCCCCAGATTGAGTAACATACATATTAGAATACTTCGCAGTTTCCTGCCCATTATAATACAAGATTTACGACAAACTCCGATATTATTTATTGCTCTAATTTAGCGTATTTATATTCATGGTATTTTGATATTACATATTTCATTTTATAAAAACTTTCCACGTATTTTGAAGGAGCTTTTCGTGTTGTTGTTTTTCCTCGAGCTTTCCTTCTTAGAATTTAAAGCTAAAGCTCGGAGCTTTATGTCTGTGTTTTCTATTTTCCTTTTCAGATATTTCTTAGTAAACATAAACAAGCCTTCAATAGAAAAAGCGATGTTTAATCATTGTTATATCAATAGACGTGGAAAATATTTGCTTCTTTGTTTAGGGGGCTTATAGGTCTAAGCTCTTCGGCGTAAAATTGGCTAAGCCGATTCAACAGTCTATCAGTATAGACAATAACCACAAACAAATGGCATAAAATATTACTTAATTACGATAAAAATCTAACTTTAATAAAAAAACAGACCTATATTAAACAAAACCAAGCCACAACACACATAATATGGAAACACTTTGCCGAGTCATATTCCCCGAGCGTGCATACGAATTAAGTTTCAAACCAGATACGATTAAGTAATCAGCATTTAGTAGTCAGTCATTTGCTGCAAATACTCAGTCCCTTAGGCCTCGGCCGCAATCAAGCCAGATTACCTTTTTATACGAGTTTAGATAGAAACATCATAATCGAAGGAACAGGTTCGAATCGATGGAAGAGTTAGCGGGAAGTATTTTTACTCCGTGAGAAGTGCGAGTTAAACTGGACTGTCTTACATATAAATGTCGCTTTTATACATTGACATAAAGATTACGCTTCGGGCTTTGGTATAGAGTTTATTTTATTGTAAGATGTTGTGTCTATATAAAATATTTTTCTCGGTAAAGCAGTAGGGGTATTTACGCATGAAAGTGTGGTGCAGACTGCAGTTTGCAGGCTTCCATCGGACAGGAAAGGTGATGCGCGATACAAAACTAGGAGAACGGTTTGAAATGAAATAGCAATTTCATTTTGTCCCGCCACGATAAATATCCACAAATTGATTGGATGTGGTGCTGATATCGGAACTTCTTAACGATGAAGCTTTTAATTGGGGTTTTATTATGACCAAAATTCAATAAATATGTGTGTAGCCGATTTATTTTAAACTTTTAATCCAAATATCGCCATGATAAAACTACATTAGTAGTGAAACCGATCAATGAAACATTTGTAAAGTTCTTACACAATAGTAATAGACACGATCACGAAAGCGATTCTAATCGATTCCAAACAATTTCATTCGTTAGGTAGCACATTTCACCTCACTATCGACGTCAAGAAATACATAAACGTACACAAATTCTCTATTTATGAACTCCAAGATAAATTATTCATCAGTACGTCTGTAAATAAATGAACTACATAAAATAAACAGTACGATCGGGTTAAGTTCTCACAGATATGGGTTACACGAGATACCTCTGATATTTATGAATGACGCAAGATGAGTCACCGACCGCATGGATTCTATCTTTCACTAATACAACTCAATATTATACTTTTACTCTCTAGATATGAAGTCACGAGGTCGATTAAACAGGTAGTCATGATAAGGAGGATACGGAATTGCAAATGATATATTAGTGGAATGGACGATTGCAACATTTTGCAATATCTTCAAGGATTAAAGAGTTTGGAATGCCGTTTTCAATGCAGATCCTACTATCTTGTAACTAATCTTTGTTACTACATTAGACCTTAGTACTAGATTTTATGTAGATACAAGAAAGAACATGGCAAGTACTCCTTCATCAAATCTGTTCATTAGAATGGCCTTGTGCTACCGATGTAAGTTACGGTTTGTACCCAAACATTATGGCTAACACCACGAGACGCTTCTATAGTCTTCAACCTGCAAACAAGAGACCTAAGACAATTCGATGACACAACTCCATTTAATAATCCCACCGATACATTTCGCGAGCCAGTTCCCGCCAGTTTTTTCCCCGGGCCCGGTTTCATATTACTCGTTTAGTTGTTTCTTTGTGCCTCCAGAGCGGCCCTTTGGCAGGCGGCCACTGTTCACTGCACGCTCTACTTACTAAACTGAATCAAACGCGTCTTCGGAGCCGGAAAACGAATCTGCGGTTAGCCGTGTTTAGATAGAGGAAGTCGAAAATCACGACTTATTTGTGTCGTAATAATTATTAACACATTAGCCGTGATTCCTTGAGATTGCGCTGGTATATGTGGACACAGTATAGGTAATACTAGTCGGTTAATTTGGGCGGTAAAGCTACTAAGGACTGACTACTACTTTGACTGCTCCGTTAGCTTAGTTGGTAGTGGCTCTGCCTTCTAATCTAGGGGTGCGGGTTCGATTCCAGCATGGTACAAGTAATTATGAATATTAAAATTTGTAATTACTTGTGTTAAGTCTGGTCGTTTCTATGTATAATAAGTATGTATGTATTTACAAAAGAAAAAGTATATATGTATTATATCCCTTATCTAGTACCCATGATACAAGCGTAAGCTTAGTATGGGGCTAGATGGCGCTGTGTGATATGTCCTGAAATATTTATTTATTATATTTATTATTTAAGGTCGTAAAAATCGCCTTTTCGATTATACTCGTATCTGGAATTTTGTTTTGTTTTTATTCTGGTGGATCTGGCTGTGTTATATTAGCTACTAACGCGTAAAAAATGTTTTGAATATTATTATCGACACTCGATGTTTTTGTAGGAAAATGCTGTGTCAGTAATTTTAACGCTTTTCTTCGAAAGGGGGTCGTAAGTGGCTGTAGGCGGGTTTGAACTCTTGAACTCGCGATATTAGCGCACTTCAGCGATCGAGAGATACGATATTTCGGGAATCAACTAGATATAGGCACATAATCTGTAGCAAATTTTTTACAGCTTTTTACAACATTTGTGTTGTGAGTGAAGAGTATTTAATATTTTAGTTTAACTAAAATATTAACACATAGGTTCAAATTATAATTGTAAGTCGTGACTGTAAGTTATTAGTGCGGCAGTTGTTAAGCCATGTTAGAGGCCCAACGGGCGGTCCGAAAAACTTGCCAATAGAGATGCCATAAGAAGTTAACACATGTGCTAAATCGACGACGTAATATCGATTCTAAAAAAAAAAAACAAATCACTTGTTTGTATAAAATTCAATTCTCTGCTCGAACTGCGCTTTAACTTTATACAATAACCGATACATTAGCAATGCAAGTGAAGATAATATAATATAATAGCCAAGCGCCTTGAGACAAGGCACGTCAATGTCCAAAGAGCCTCAAGTCCGATAACAAGGTCTCGTATGCAAACTAGAGAACTGTGGGCGTGGTATCAATGAAATACACGCCCTTGGATATACTTAGTACAATATTATATACAGCTATGCTGCGAATAATATATATTATGGAAACGCACGTGGACGAGACAGACGTAAGACAGAAAAATATGAGCCAGCTTGGAAGTGGCCTTCTCCCTGTTGTAGGTGCCCTAAACAATTATGAACCTACTATAACTATTTTAAGTAAGCAATAATATATTACAGAAACGTAACTGTGAAAAAAAAAACAAGAGATGGTCAACCGCCGCCTCCGCGGTTGAGTGAAGTTTAAACCGACCAAGCGGCAGTATTTGGCAGTTTCCGGCATCGCAATTAATCACGAGCAATCTTTATATGCGAGTGGTGTAAAGAGAGAAGAAATGTGGAAGCATTTCAACGCGACTGTTGTCACTATACAATTCAATAGCGTCAATTATTCGTAATGTATAGCAGAATATTATATGAAGATATGTACATATGTACACATATATGACATCAGCGTAGTTACTACAGAGGCGCGATTGATGGATTGTACGGTGCGGCCTTTTTGCTGACGCTAATTGTGTTTATTCGATTTTTTTTTCAATCAATTCCAAAGTAGATACAAAGAAGCCAACGTGGCCCTGGATGATTTTATAGGTAAATATAAGTTGATCCGAGTCAAAGTAAAACAGCCATTAAACACAAATAGCCAAAAAAATACTTTTAAATACATATACAATTTTTTGAGTTGCCTGGAAGAGATCGCTTTTAGCGATAAGGCCGCCATTTGTGGCATAAGATTTAAATTTTCTCTTGTTTGTGTTGTGTCTTATTTTATTTGTGTGTCCAATAAAGCGTTAATCTATCTATCTATCTACAATTTTGCAATAGAGAAGATTTTATACTACTTAGTTACTTCAAAAGTCATATTACACCAATGTCGATTTAAAAAACTTCCGAGAACAAAGTGCTCTAAGCCGATAAAATTACAAAACTAAAGCAGCGCTGTAGAGCTTTCACCGACATTAGGTATACATAATCGGTGGCATGCAAAAAACGCGTTAACAGTTCAATGATTATATACTTCTGTAATCATAATCAAGCTGGTCGTAATAACGCCACTAATATAATCGACGGGGCGCACTAACCGGTAAAGTCAGAAAGTAATAAAATTCAACACATCTCTTTTTCAGTCGGTCTAATTTCCAAATACAAAATGATGTAACCCAGATTAAATATGATAAAATCACCAAAGCAAAATACTCCAAATCAATTCACTTATGCCGTAACAAATATTGAGCATAAAATGAATATACAGCTAAATTGAGAACCTCCTATATTCGGCCCAAAATAGCCCATGATTGTAGGCCTTTAGCGTCGGAACGGATTTGTTTATAGCATCGCCACGATAAACTATATGGACACCATAAAATTTTGTGCTATTTTTGCGTTACACGATCGAGGAAAGCGGGGGAAGCTTGTATACAGGTAGAGCTAACGGAGTTTGGGCCGTTTCTAATTTCACTGTAACATTGATTGATTGATTTGAAACAAGAATTGCGAAGCTAAAATTGAAAATCTGATATCGAGTGAAACAAAAATATTGTATTCGTGATATTGGCCGAATTTCCCCAAAAATCAGTCATAGATATGACCTGAAAAGGTGTGCTGCCAAGACGAGCTAGTAAAATTAAATCGTAGTTAACAACTACACGAGACTGTGTTCCAAAAATGTTATCACAATTCAGGTCCGCTCCTACACGTCGCCGCAAACAAATAACAAAATCTATTCAGCCGCGAGAAAAATAACAAACGCTCGTTGAAATTGTTTGAGAGGATGGAAGCGTGGGCTCACAACTTGGTACATGCCTAGGTATGATATTAACTAAAGCTCTGTCCACACGCTTGGCAAAAAGTACTAATGGTCTTCTAACAGTTGATAATTTATAATCAACAAGAGACTGAACGGGGCAATATTTGAATGACAGCTCATGCCCTGTTCTTTCCCTTGCTAACAGACTTCATAAAAAGAAGGTTAACGAATCTTTTGATTTTTTATTATGTGTGTGTGTGTGTTACGTGATTAAGTATTCCGCTATTTAAGCGTTTTTTTTTTGTTGGTAAATTTTGCTGTGGCCAGTCTGTTTGCCAATCGTGTAGATATGGTATAACATAATATGCGGTATTTAACCACATGAATAAATTAAGATAACGTAAATACTTATTTCTGCGTAAAACAGAAAAATATCGTAAGTTCGCCTTTAAAGGATGTGTTTATTTACCTAATCACGTTGTCAATTACGTAGGTAGAGTGGACGGTAAGTGAATAAATTAATGATATAATGTTTGAATTAAAAAAAAACTGCATTAAAAAAAACTTGATTATGTAAATGACACTTAGTTACTCATATTTAACTTTATTTACCAACTAGTGGGTGCTCGCGGCTTCGCTCGCATTAAGAAGTAAAACATGCATCCCCTATTTTACCCTTTTAAAAGTGGCATTTCCAAAAATCCTTTCTTTGCGGATACCTACGTCATAACATTTACCTTCATTCCAAATTTCAGCCCAATCCGTCCAGTGGTTTGGGCTGTGCGTTGATAGATCACTATATCAGTCAGTCAGTCAATCATTCATTCAGTCACCTTTGAGTTTTATATATTTACCAATATACTGTCGTCAGTCCACGTTAGAATTTGGTACTACCTACATTTATTTATGCTTGTCTATCTTGCTCCAACATTAATATACATATCTACATCAGGCAGGCTGTAGTCGAATGTAAGCCTATTTCGAGATAAAAAAACATATACAGGTACATTGGTTTCCTGATATAAATAACAACAACAAAACAAAGTCATCCGACAACAGACTGCACTGGTCCAAGTTTATCAAAATACCCATGAATTGTCCCTGATAACAAGACGCACAATCTGCAATGTTGCTCGAGCGATAGCGTGATAAGTAATTCAACTTTGATAGCGAAATGAACAGAGATCACTGTAATTTTGTATGCTCATGGTTTACCGATTATCGTTATGCTATGTGTATTGTAGTTATCTAGATGTAATATTGTTTTTGGCCCAATAAAAGTTTTTTGTATTATATTTGTATTTTTTGTATTGTATCGTAATATGATAAACAATTGGGGCCCGCAAATTAACATGTCAAACAAGCAACGAAAATAAAAATAAAATAAATAAATATTTCAGGACATATCACACAGCGCCATCTAGCCCCATACTAAGCTAACGCTTGTATCATGGGTACTAGATAACGGATATAATACATATATACTTTTTCTTTTGTAAATACATACTTATTATACATAGAAACGACCAGACTTAACACAAGTAATTACAAATTTTAATATTCATAATTACTTGTGCCATGCGGGAATCGAACCCGCACCCCTAGATTAGAAGGCAGAGCCACTACCAACTAAGCTAACGGAGCAGTCAATAGTTGAAGATGTATGTAATAAATGAAAAAAATTGGTCACCCATCGAAGTGCTGACTGAATCTCTCATATCTTGGCTTTCATACACATGCATAGACTTTCTTATATTTTAAATAATGAGTTATGTTGGGAAGTCTCCATTACGTGTTTTGTATAATTGTTATCGTTTATCTGATCTACATATTATGCTTGTGTATAAAGCAGAAAACAAATTATTTTGCGTACCTACGCTATATTAAACGTGCAATTTAAAGAAACAAACATTGCATTCGCTTATTTGTGGGTCAAATATCTAATTACAATACATAGGTATATTAATGTGATAAAAATGCATAGAAAATGTTTTTGGTACAGATTTCAGTGAATGATCAATTTTCATCAAGTTTTATGTTGATTCATGTGAATCAACATAGAGTAGGGCAAGCAAAAATAATATATTAAAATCAGTTTACGTGAATTTAGGGAGACATAGCGAAACATTTTATTGGATCAGATTTTTAACAAACATCGATCTGATATACTTTTAATTTTATTGTCTTTTATAGGCATTAATAAGAAATATTTTTAGGGCACAAATTGTTCAATTATTAAATGATCACAAGTCACATATAATTATTTTATTTTCAAAAAAAAAACTATACAACAAACACACAATGCATGAAACTGCGAAAGTTGAACCTTATGAATATGGGTGTTAATTCGTGCCTCCAATGCTAAGCAGTTCTTTATAAGGCGGTCGCTAGAACAGGTTTTAGAAACTGAGGCCCTATTGTTAGTGGCGCCTAGCCCATAGCGATATGCTGGCTTAGGTAGCAGACACACTGCACTGACTTTCACTTGATTGACAAGCCAATCTTGAAGCTATTTTAGACCGCTATAGAATTATTTTTTGAGAATTCTCTTACTAAATATAAATGAGTAGTTAAATAGAATCAAAGGACTGAGGATTGAGTTGCTGTCTAGCAGTGTGGTGTATGTGAATCAATTAATAATATCTTTATTACTTATTAAGATATTTTAACTGTTAATAAAAATCTTTTCTAAGTAGGTTAACCAACAACGGAACAGAATTGCATAATGAATGAAAATAAACTAATACCAAATGGTATGTCTTTTACGGTTCAGACTGAAGTCAACCTACAGTACTAGGATGTAAAATAAAGGTGATTTGGGTAAATAATTAAAGTTTTAATAATCAGAATCTAAGTAAATGCTAAGAGATAACTGAGTATATGTCACTCTGTCTAACAATAAGTTCACTATTTCTCTAATTGACAATAAATTGTAGAGGCAGTAAATATCGTTGTCCAATTAAAATGCAAGCAAGGTCAGTTCTACCTATAATTCAAAACCACAACAATGTCAGAAGCCTTGTAAATTGATCTGGCCATTATGTTAATAAATCTGGAAATACCGAAATAAACATTGATTGTTATAGAAATACATGACTTTTAAATTACTTTCAAAGTGTAATAGAAATAAATTTTTAGATTTGTCTAGATATACCTAATATTAAAAAGAATTAATTACTTATTAACTGTTGCAAAGCAGTTCTTACTGAGTAAGCAAGTAAATTCCATCTTTTTTTTACATGGAACAGATTTGCATTCGACTACAGCCTGCCTGATGTTAAGCATTCCTGCAGCCTAGGGTGTAACATGCTTACCTAGAAGATACCTATTAGCTCTAGATTTGAAGACCCCTGGAAGGATTATAGTATCCCAAAGCTATTGCTTACCATCATGTAAGCTACTAAAGAAGTTTATGTGTCTAGTAAAAGAGCAAATAATTTAGCCATTCTACTCAGGTATGGATAAAGTTAAAAGTTCTACTGATATTCTTTTAAGAAAAATGGAGCCCAAAGGATGACATTATACATCTTTTAAACCAATCAAACAAGGGTAAAGTTACAGGCATGCATTCTCCATAAATTGATGCGCGACTCAATAAAACCAAAAATAATTTTACACACAACATATTAAAATCATAACTAAAGCATTTCATACCAAAAACTCTCCAACTTTTCACAAATTTATCGCCATGAGAATATGAAAACAATGTAACAGGTGGTTACATTGTTGCCGAGTACCAAAATGTTGTTTGAAGACCAACTTGTGAGAATTCTGTATGCTTGTGAATGAATTAGAAACCATACTTGTATTACAGAATAAGTAATGGTATGCTGTTATGGGCTTGTATATATAAAATAAAGAAATTGTGTCTGTGTCAACAAATTTTAATGCCTACACTGTTAGATCAAACAAAAAATGTACCTAAACCTATGTACTGAATGTACTAATAAGTTTTGTTAATTTATTTGTTATCATGTATAAAATAGAACTACAATCAATCAATATATCTTTATTGTATACCAGAAATACATACAAATATTACAGAAATGAACCTTTTTTAAACACGAATTGGCTTATGTTTGACTACAGCCTGCCTGATGTTAAGCCCCACTGTAAATAAAATGAAATAAATTTTAAAGCAAGATTAAATCAACTCTTTTAAGGACATCTTCAATCATGGACCACAGTATTGTTTACCATATGGCCATTTTATGGTCTTGTGTCCAATATTAAAACAAATACCCATATAATACACAATTCAGAATATTGAAAAATATTCAACTTTAAGAAGAATTGATAACCAGCTTTATGAAGTTTCAAAAAAATTACTAACGCCTAAATAATAGATGAAGCCACAGGCACTAACTAGTGGCAGTCTCCGTCAGTCATGACTCACACATGGCCTACTGACTGTTGTCAGGGTAATTGTAAATTAGTTCATTGGCTCCACACTGATTGTACTCCTTTATGCTGTCTCGGTGAATGCCATTCAAGCTCTTTTACTATGTTAAGAACTTGTATGGCCTAGATAATATGAGTTTTATTTCAGTTGATGCAGAAACAAAGGTATAAGAAGAGTTTTAATGTGATTGTTTTTAATGTTAACTACCTACATGCTTTTACACATGTATTGTGTGACAATTTGATCTAAGTTATGTGTGTTTCAGTCTAGTTTAGTGTGTTTTGTATAATACCAATTAAACTGCTTAGAGAAGAGATGATAGTTGTTATGCTATATCATATGTATTACAGGCTCCCAATGATTTCATTATCAGTCCCAAATATTATAGATTCCATGCAACAAAATGTCAAGAGTAAAATCAAAATATAATATGAAAAGAAAGATACAGTGATACTTTTCAGTACACTAGCACTTTGGTTGATAAAACATTCCAACATTAATTGAGCATTCATATTGTGTAACACATAATGCAGATAAATATAGATTGGTCAGTGATGGAGATAAAACACCTACTGTTAATTTAGGGTAATGACTAGCTGTGAAATAACATTAACCTAGTCTCAGACAGAAGAATCACGCTATGGAGGTTCTCGGAAGATGGGTAGTTATTGTCAGGTTTTAGAATAGACTAACATTGTGTTATTTACTTTTGACCAAATGCTTAATTCTATGGATAGCTCCAATTATGTATTACAGTCTTGAGATGAAACTATTTATAGTCTTGAGTGCAGATGTTTTAAATATCTGTTTTTCACTAAAAACATCAGATTATCTGAAGAGTATTAATCAGAGCACTTACCTTGAAGGAACTGTGCACTAATGTTTCGTCCAGGTCTATGACCATACACTTTTTATGCATATCCTGGTGTCTGACGGGCGGCAGCAGCGGGCGCGGCGAGTGGTCGTTCATGAGCAGCAGCGGGGGCGAGGCGCGGCCGTCCGCGCTGCCGGGCCCGGCGCCGG
>OZ026818.1:10252114-10287622 GCA_964023185.1 Macaria liturata
GCCGTCCCCCTCATTGTGCTGCGCGCCCGGGGATGACCCTAAAACAACCATTCCACATCAACTCTCCGCCGCCACTCTCGCCGCCGGACCCGACGGCCGAGCGAGCTCTCAAGGTTGTACCGGGAATGTTACTGCGTCCGCACGTTCCAATTTGTTTACCTCGACCGCACACACCCGAAACTTTACGCGGAACGCACAAAACACTCACGATCCTGGATATTCACGAGGTATCACGATACACAAATATTTACGTGTCGTGAGGAGGTAACATAATACGCTCTAATTTGATGCCAGTAGGTAACAGGTGTAATTCGGTTGGGATTTACCTCTGTCGGATCCATAATTGTTTAATTGTTCGTCATCCCGTGACACTTGAGTTATAATGGACGAAGCGTCCATTTAAACATTTGTTTCTGTCCCTAATACAAATGGCAACGGAGTTTTTGAAAAATTTTAACACCATAAAACTATTTTTTATCTCCCTTCTATCTTACAAAATGGCAGGCTCTTGGCAAGGCAAACTTCAACAAATCTTCAATCAAATGCAGCCAAACTTGTGACACAAAAATATTTGTAAGCTTGCTCTTTCTAGTTCAATAAAAAAAACTGTAGCGTAAAAGAGATGAAAAATGGTCTTGAACAACCTGTCACACAAAATGTCACATTCACAGCGCTGCCAACCTAAAAAGAATAAAGGATGCGTTCAAAGATATTTGGTGATAGCTGAAGAACACGTGCGACATCTGTTGATCGATGTAGTAAAACAAGTCACTGAAAAAAAATATTGTCCTAAAGTCACCTTACCATACTAGCAACATTATTTTTTATCTGTTTCCGAGAGAAATGCTCGGAGATGCTGCGTCAAGGGGGATAATTTTATTTTTTCCCAAAAAATAGTTACTTACGTGCTTATTTACGAATCAAATGTGAATAGGAATAAGTGGCAGTGGTTTACAGTAGTGGATAGTTAATGAAAAAACCACATAATGGCTAACAGAGACCCAGGCCCGATCCCGAATAGATGGCTGAAGTGTCCACGAAAAGCGAGTGGATTATTCGCGGACAAGTTTCTGGCTTTCAAGACGCCCCTGGGCTCTCATTTCAACGAAAAAGTACCCGACGAGAATAGGTTTACGCCGTCAATGCTATTCATGTTCATGAAAAGCATGAAAGTGAGTAACAAAACTTCTGCTTCCATCAGCTGATGAATGTTTTGATTTTGCAATGTTTAACACTATGGTAGGTACTTACTACAGGTACATACCTTGTACCTGTTAGTAGTACTTAACAATATCTTCTATTTTACTATCAGTCTACACTATCTTTTCAGAAGCAAAACAGACAAAATTGCATAGAGTATGTAATAACATTTAAATTTTATTTTAGAATGAACATTATTTACTGTAACATGTTCTAAGGCTCACACAGACTGATTCAACTTATAATTTTAGGTAAAAGTTGGGCTATGGATAGATCTGACAAACACCAGTCGTTTTTATGATAAGAAGGAGGTTGAAGAGACTGGATGTAAATATGTGAAACTACAGTGCAGAGGGCACGGGGAAACTCCTACACTAGAGCAGACCAGGTAAATTATATCTTAAGAAAATGACATTACAAAATAATAACAATAAGTACTATGTATATGTGTGTATGTAATGTTTACCAAAAAAAAATATTACTATCAAAGCTTCTTAAAGTAAATTATTCTGCCAGATCACGATAATTAAATCACCTATTAAAAAAAATCTTCTTCTTATCTAATGAGAGTTGGTGTAATAGCCACCGATATTAAAAAAATAATACTGCCAGAAATTATAGATTTTTATTTGATAATTATAAAAAGTTGTTATACTTATTAAGTAATGTTTCAAAATATTCAAAATTTACACAGTACTTTGTTTAGTATTTTCAAGCAGGTTGAGGTATATAACTAAAGCTTTGTAGTGCCATTTAAAACCATAAATCTAAAATATATACAATTGAAATTCTAAGTATAATTTTTGAAACCTTATTTTAACCTTGCAGAGAGTTCATCCACATAGTAACAAAGTTCCAAAGTCAGAACCCCCTGGAAGTGATTGGAGTGCACTGCACACACGGCTTCAACCGGACGGGGTTCCTGCTGGTGTCCTACATGGTTGATCAGATGGATTGCAGCGTGGAGGTGGCACTTAACATGTTTGCTAAGATCAGGTGAGGCTTTGTTTTTTGTGAGACAGGTTTGCGATTGACTACAGCCTGCCCGATGTTAAGCATTGCTGCAACTTAGAGTGTAACACGCTTATCTAGAAGATACCTATTAACACTAGATTTGAAGACTCCTGATATTGATTGTGATATGAAAAAAAATAAGATTGTAATGTAATTGAATATACATAGTGTGTGTTCATATTGTATGAGAGTAACCAAATCAAGTGTTGAGTTCAACCCATATTTAGGGCCTTACAACTCTGATATAGCTTTTAGATCAACCAAGACCTTGATATAAGACCCACAGATTTATTACTCCAAATTAATTAAATACTTAGTTTATTTAACACTCTTCACTAACAAGTCTGCATCTACAACTTGTATTTGAAATAAGTACAGCAAAAAATTTAAAAGGATCTCTGTTTTGTAAGACTTAAAATATAAGTAGATTCCTACTAAGCAAAGGTTCTTACATTTAAGGCTACAATGTGATCTATATAAGACACTCTACTTCCATAGTTGTATTTCATATTAGGCATTCAGGTCGTTCCATGGATGACACATGTCCTTGGATTTTGTGGTCCTCAAACATGTTGGTTTCTTCACATGTTTTCCTTCAATGTTATGAGAGTGTTAATCCACACATAACTTGATAAACAAGTCATTGGTGTAGGGCCAGGATTCGAATCGAGATCGTCAGATTGTAAGGCGGCCGCTTCCCCAACCCAGCCACACATGCTTACTAACTGCTATTACTCTGACCTATTTCTTTCTCTTTGAGTTGTATTCCTCATGACTGAGGGTCGTGACTCCCCGGCAGAATTAATTCGTTAGTGGAGTTCTCTTGGGCAGATACATCCATGATGGGCGCCCAGGTCCTTCCACAGAATATTGCCTGACCTATTTATCTATAACTGAGTATGTTCGCCAGGCCCCCAGGCATCTACAAGCAGGACTACATCCAGGAGCTGTACCGGCGCTACGACGACGTGGAGTACACCCCCGCGGCCCCCGCCCGCCCCGACTGGTGCAACGGTAACTTAAACACACCTTATTTTGATGATAATACTCACGAAATAGAGAAAACAATGGAAGTGCCCTTATAACTACTTAGTACGGGTACCGGTGTCGCCAAACTCACATATACGAGTAAAACAAAATATACATCCCATTTGATAAATTATTTGTCCTGCTTTCATTTCGACACGTAATAATTGCACAAGGCATTAATTATTTTAAACATTTTTTTGTGCGAGTGCGGAACGTCTTTCTAGCTCACGTAGCTAAGCACGACTAATCATGGCCGCCGCGAATGTTGCGATATTCTGCTTAATTGTGGCACAGGCAGGAGATACGAGCACCACTTCCATTGTTTTCTCTATTCTTGTCTCAATCAGTTCATATGAGAATATCCAATCAGTTTGTAATACAATAGAGAGTAACCTCACAGTAAAATCAAGCAAAGCAATCAGTTTTCATATACAAGTATACATTTTGCATGTGACGTATCTAATAGACCGATCATAAAATTCAAAACGTCTAAAGCCAAAAATGTTCAGCCAGAAAATGTCCTTGACTTATGTTGAGGAAAACAATGGTGGAACGTCCATATAAAAAATAATAATCAAGCAAATATAAAAAAATATGCTCTGAACTGGTGGCTAATTAATAAGTTATGGCAGACTATCACTTTATTTCTATAAACAACCAGTCGTCCCAAAAATCAGTTCACTGCTTGGTCTAGAGAATATAATGCTAAGACATCACATATTTTAGTAAATAAAAATGAACTCAATATAAGGTCATGACTTTACATATTTGAAACGATTTTATGTCACACCGAAAGTAAGTTTAAAAAAGTTAAAAAAAGTGAAAAAGAGTCTTGTAAACTTTCTTTTACATTTCATTCATTCTTATATTACAGAGGAAGAAGAAGTAGACTATGATGATGATGATGAAGACAAACCTAGCAATAGCAGCGGAGATCCATCAAAGTAAGCATTTTATTATTAAGCCGCGTCAATTCACTCCATCTATCTGATACATTGACCTGAACCAATGTCTCCTCAGTCGGACATTACCATAATGGTAACAAAGGGGCAATTTGTTTTTTTAGTCTGTATAGGCTCACGCTTGACTAAAACTAGCCTGATGTTAAGTAACGTTGTAATCTACGATCTACCGCGCTTGCCTGTAAGAAACCGCTTTACTCTCGTGTTGATGACGACAAACTATTAGTTCAATGGGAATAGTGATACAGGCAAGGAGTTCAACAGTTTGGCTGTTCGCACGAAGAAAGTCGAAGCAAAACGCTTGATGCAAGTCTTCAAAACTTCAACTGTATAACTTCCTTACTATCCCTCTACTTGTACGACTCGTAATTGTCGGACCCGACCACCAACTTCTTCTTCTTATCGAATGAGAGTGGCCAACTCTGGTGTCGAGAGTTCAAGTATCAAGCTGCCCTGAGGGCTTCTGACATGGCTTAACGACTGCCGCACTAGACAAACAGCCACCAACTATATGTGTCGTTAAGTGTCATATCCCTGTAACAACTATCTTCCCTAATAACATAATGAGTACTAGTGGGTGCTCGCGGCTTCGCTCGCATTAAGAAGTAAAACTGGCATCCCCTATTTGACCCCTTTAATAGTGGCATTTCCAAAAATCCTTTCTTAGCGGATGCCTACGTCATAACATCTCCCTGCATGCCAAATTTCAGCTCGATCCGTTCAGTGGTTTGGGCTGTGCGTTGATAGATCACTATGTCAGTCAGTCAGTCACCTTTGAGTTTAATATATATAGATTGATTTATCCACTTTGTAAAATTGTAGGCCGAAGAAGCAGAAGGGGCGGCGCGAGGTGACGCACAAGAAGGCGGTGTTCATGGCGGGCGTGCGCGGCGTGGAGCCCTACAACACGCAGCCCAGACTCAGCGAGGTGCAGAGGAAGGCACAGGTACTATCACATAATATAGTAACAGAAAGAAGGATGTCAGAGTAGATATACCTTGTAATGTTAATAGCCTTGGATCCTCTGTCCAAGATACAGAATTAGGAAAAGAAGTAGCAAAAGAACATCGTTAATCTAAGACAACGAAAAAAATTGCTAACACTAACAATAAAATAGATCGGTAACTCCATACAAATGCGAGTAGAATATGCTTCCTTTTTTCCATATTTCTCACATATGTATGTATATGTAGCATTCGGCATTGTAACTTACAATGCCTAATTGCCTATATTCGGCATTGTAATGGAATCGTTTTTTTGCTTAGTCACATTTCTGTAGTATTGTTATTTGTAGGTCTATGCCCTACCTATTTCTGGACATGACTCAGTTTCAGGCCGCATTCAAATATGAGTAGCAAAAATGTAGAGTTCAGAAATCAAAGACCCTTCCATTTACTTTAATGTTTTGTGTTTTTAAATTTCTCCATTCAACTGTTTGAAAAGACTTTAAAGTGAATAACTATTTTTTTCCCAGGAGATGTGCGAGTGGGAGCGCACCGGGTTCCCCGGCTCGCAGCCCGTTTCCATGGACGTGGCCAACCTCAGGAAGCTGCACGAGAAGCCGTACAGGGTGTCGTGGAAAGCTGACGGAGTCAGGTAAAATAATTAATTGTTTACCCTTCTAGAAATATTACTTTTGTCTAACAAATTGACTCGGTTGTTTGTGGACCTACTAAATAAGAAATAATGGATTTGATTCCCACACGACACATTGTGTAAAGCAATTTGTCATTTAACACATTTTCCATGCATGATGAATAAGTAGAACTGAATGCTAGTAAACACAAGCTTAATTGAGGCTGGCTTATGGCAAGATTTTTTTATATGTTACAAAGGACATAAGTAAAGTAGTATGTTTGTAATATAATGTTTTTTTTACTGTGTATCTTTTTGTTGCAAGTATTGTTTCAACTTGCAAATAGGGGTTCTATTTATGATTATACTGCTTTTGAGTCGATTTCGATCATAGCGAAAGAAATAATTTCGGATGTTAAGAATAAAAGAAACTTAGATTTTACTTTAGGTAACTACAATTCAAAATCAAAATTTTCTTTATTTATCAATTCAAGATGAGCGTACATTTCTATTAACATCTGTATTGCTGCACTTTGTGTTGTACGCTGCGGGTTTTCTGTACCCCATACTAGATATCTTTCGACTCTGTATTATGAACAATTCTATTAATAGTTATGTGTAGGTAAGAGTTTTCCATATTCCTTGTCCTCAGATACATGATGCTGATAGACGGCGAGGGCGAGGTGTACATGCTGGACAGAGACAACTGCGTGTTCCGCGTGTTCGGGCTGCGCTTCTTGCACAGCAAGGACCTGCGCAGGCACCTGCGGAACACTCTGCTAGATGGCGTTAGTAACTTTATTATCATCATCATCATCTACAGCTTGCTTCTTGCACAGCAAGGATTTGCGCAGGCACCTGCGGAAAACCCTGCTAGATGGCGTTAGTAACTATAACATCACTTTTATTATCATCATCCACAGCTTGCTTCTTGCACAGCAAGGAAATGCGCAGGCACCTGCGGAACACGCTGCTAGATGGCGTTAGTAACTTTAACATCACTTTTATTATCATCATCCACAGCTTGCTTCTTGCACAGCAAGGATCTGCGCAGGCACCTGCGGAACACGCTGCTAGATGGCGTTAGTAACTATAACATCACTTTTATTATCATCATCCACAGCTTGCTTCTTGCACAGCAAGGATCTGCGCAGGCACCTGCGGAACACGCTGCTAGATGGCGTTAGTAACTATAACATCACTTTTATTATCATCATCCACAGCTTGCTTCTTGCACAGCAAGGATCTGCGCAGGCACCTGCGGAACACGCTGCTAGATGGCGTTAGTAACTATAACATCACTTTTATTATCATCATCCACAGCTTGCTTCTTGCACAGCAAGGACCTGCGCAGGCACCTGCGGAACACGCTGCTAGATGGCGTTAGTAACTATAACATCACTTTTATTATCATCATCCACAGCTTGCTTCTTGCACAGCAAGGATCTGCGCAGGCACCTGCGGAACACGCTGCTAGATGGCGTTAGTAACTATAACATCACTTTTATTATCATCATCCACAGCTTGCTTCTTGCACAGCAAGGAAATGCGCAGGCACCTGCGGAACACGCTGCTAGATGGCGTTAGTAACTATAACATCACTTTTATTATCATCATCCACAGCTTGCTTCTTGCACAGCAAGGACCTGCGCAGGCACCTGCGGAACACGCTGCTAGATGGCGTTAGTAACTATAACATCACTTTTATTATCATCATCCACAGCTTGCTTCTTGCACAGCAAGGATCTGCGCAGGCACCTGCGGAACACGCTGCTAGATGGCGTTAGTAACTATAACATCACTTTTATTATCATCATCCACAGCTTGCTTCTTGCACAGCAAGGACCTGTGCAGGCACCTGCGGAACACGCTGCTAGATGGCGTTAGTAACTATATTATCATCATCATCTACAGCTTGCTTCTGGCACTGCAAGGACCTGCGCAAGCACCTGCGGAACACACTGCTAAATGGCGTTAGTAACTAAAAATCAGTAACAATAACTTCTTCTTCGTATCGTATGAAAGTGGCCAACTCTGGTGCCGAAAGTTTATCAAGCCGCCTTAAGGGCCTCGGACATGGCTTAACGACTGCCGTATTACCTACAATTTATCGTGTCATCCGACTCACGGAAGCGCCCAAAATAGAATGCCACTTTTCGGGCACCCATCCAAGGACTGACCGCGTCGACCTTGGCTTAATATTGGTAATCGTATGCATATTCTCTTAGATCTTTCTAATCACATTTATTTGAGCGCGATTAATAAAGGATGCGTTGGCTTTGAAAAAAAAAATGTGATAGTACAGTGAATTATTTAGTAACATTCATACTGATTTCCATTCGAATGTCTTTACTTCACTGTAAGTTAAAAGTTGAGATAATCGTTGAGACAGGTATTGTTTCATATATTTTCACAGGCCTGTATTTGATTAAATAGAATAGAATAGAAAATAATTTATTAAGACAGACTTCAAAACATACACACATATATACAATAAATAAATAAATAAGTCTGCCTCAACACAGCCCCAACTCAGCATAATGCTGATTACTTCCAGTAATCAGCATTATGCTGAGTTGGATTCGAGATGAAACGTAGCCCATGTACTCTTAGAACCTTATACACTATATCATTGTAAAATACATACTAGAACCTGTTATTACAATAAATTAATCTAATTAGTATACTACATATTATTATAGAGTGAAAAATGAGTTGTTTCGTTCACAGCTACGACACACGAAACAACACATTTTTCACTCTATACCTAATAATAGTATACGTTAATTAATCGTATTAACTATAATTCTATTCTATTCCCAGGAGATGGTGATAGACAAGGTGAACGGCGCGGAGATCCCTCGCTACCTGTGCTATGACGTCATCAGCTTCGAGGGCAAGGAGGTGGGCAAGGCAGAGTTCTACCCGACGCGGCTCTCCTGCATAGAGAACGAGATTGTCAATCCTAGGTGAGCGCTTCCGTGGGACGAATGATGTAGGGTGTTTCATACATTTCGAAAGTTATCACTAAATAACGAAAGTTATTACTAAATAGAAGCCCTTGGAGCTTCTGATTAGTGGATCACTATCGCTTCTTAATATATGTCAGTTGAGATGTGTCTAATCAGGGATAAAATATCGATTGAAATAAGAAACGAATTTGTGCAACACTCTGCTGATGACGTCAGTTTTGACGGTAGTCGGAGAAATGGTAGAATCCAATGATTTTTCCGAATTAACGTAGCCATCGATCTGGTATAGAATTTTACCTATTTCCTTATCATATGTACATTATAAGAACTTGTTACGCGTATTCCGTTTTACTTACGTGCGTGACGTCACCCGCCGGTCACAAAGGAAGACCAGCGCTGGATTCTTGCATCCAGCTCATGCTTAGTTGGGGCCGGGTGAATGAATGAATTGTGACACGAAACTTTTCATTACTTAACGCATATTTTGTTATTATTAAGATATATATTTTTGGCTGTTTTTTCTTTCTACTTTAAGGTTTCATGTTGCAATAAATGATTTTTTTTCTTATTTTATTTCTGGAAAGACGTAAGAAACATACTCATAAAGTATCATAAACATTTACCTCTAAGGCGGTTTAAAAACTGTCATTACCAGATTTAACTCCTCTCATACAAACTTATATGTTTCTTGTTCGCAGGCACAAAGCAATGAAAGAAGGCATAATCCGCAAAGAGAACGAGCCGTTCAGTATACGACTCAAACAGTTCTGGGAGCTGCCCATGGCGAGGCAGCTGCTTGGAGACAAGTTCGCCAAGACACTGTCACATGAACCCGACGGACTCATCTTCCAGCCTTCTAAGGAGGTAAGGTGTCTTATTTTATGAGGAGATAGTCTAGGGTGTAGTCCTGAGACCTTATTAAGAGGCAAAGGTATGTTTTTTTTTTTTAGAGAAACAAAATCCGATTTCACATGTCACTAAAGTTAATAAATAACTTATTTACATTTTTGCGATTTCAAAATTCACAGTTGGGAGTAAAGAATCTATCAAATTATTGAAACTTACAATCCTACAAGTATTCTTATTTGCTGTCGGCGCCAGTCGTAACAATACCTATCAGGATTACTTAATAACCTCCTTTTTTGGAAGTCGGTTAATAAATGAATAAACATTTCGGTACATTTCGTATAGTGCCATCTAGGGCTATTACTAAGCCAACGGGTATTTATATATAGGTGGTATGGATGGATACAAGATAACAGATAATAAATAATATTCTTTCTTTCGTAATTGCATACTTATACAATTAATTACAAATTGGACAGTAAAATTCCTTGTGTAGTGCAGAGATCGAACTCGTAATAGTTTCATTGGGGCAGTTCTCTTGGGCAGATACGTCACGGACTGTCTAGATCCTTCCACGGAAACAAATGTCCTCGAATCGTTTGATCCTGAAACATGTTGACGTTCTCACCATGTTTTATTCCATCGCTAAGCAATCCATAATATATTTTTTTAACTAGAACGGGTTTGCACTTGGCCATAGTTTGCCTGACAGCAAGCAAAGGCTATGGCTTAAGATAGAGCGTGCTCACCCGATAAGAACCTATTCACTCTCGCTTTGAAGATCGCTGGATATAGTGCGTGGGGAACAGAGAGTCTAGCAGGGAGTGAACACATAACTTGAAAAATAAACCATTTGTGTAGGGTTTGTGTTAATCATTGATATTTTAATTGAAATGTGTGATGTGTGTTTCAGCGCTACGTGGCAGGAAGGTGCGACGAGGTATTAAAGTGGAAGCCGAGTCACATGAACAGTGTAGACTTCAAGCTCAAAATAGTCACGGAGGGCGGGCAAGGGTATGTGCTCACTAGCATCTTCTTTTGTGACAGGAATTTTCAAATTTATATTTGGACAATTTATAACACTGTTCTTATAATACTGGTTTTATGATTGTGGGAAATCAGATTGCAGGTGAATAATCTAAAACTTAATGTGCCAAATAGGAGGCCTTTACTTAGCGGTGGATAAATATAGACTGAAACATTGAGCTAGGATTATACAGACACACAATCTCAAACTAAAAACCGCAGGAAAGTGTCTGAACGCTAACACGTCAGCGAGCGCAAACAAAAGACTGCTTGTCTCTTTCGCTCTTACATTTTTTAAGAACGTGCAAAAGAGATAGGTCTTAAAGTCTACTCAACGAGTAGCGTGGACAGAGTTTTGACTCGGACATTTTTTTCGAGCGTGACTCTGTATAATCCTAGCTCAATGGGCTGAACTAATGATGACTATAAAGCTGTACTAAGAAATAGTTCAGCTTTTAAGTAGATTTATTGAATGCCGTCTTTAAAACTAAAAGTTCGAAATCTAGTTCAAATTCCCCATCCTCTGAGTAATCGCTTAATTTTCTTCATACATAGTTATATTTATTTATTTGTTTGTTTCAGCATCCTCCCCACCAAAGTGGGCCACTTGTACGTGGGTCAGCTCGACCGACCCTTCGCAGTCATGAAACTAACTAAGGAACTCCGCGCACTCAACAACAAGATCATCGAGTGCAAGTTTGAGAACAACCAGTGGGTTTATATGCGAGAGAGAACGGATAAATCCTTCCCTAATAGCTTTACTACTGCCTCAGGTAATTTTTTTTTTTCAGGATTTATTAAACCGTTATCTAGTGATCAAACTCAGCAACACGACGTGATAATCGCATTTATCTAAGAAATAAAGTAGCCCATGTTCTAATACAGGATCTAAAGTATCTCAGTACCAAATTTCATCTTAATTAGTTTAACCATTTCATTATGAATGAGTAACTTACTAAGGAGCTCCGCGCGCTCAACAACAAGATCATCGAGTGCAAGTTTGAGAAAAACCAGTGGGTCTATATGCGAGAGAGAACCGATAAATCCTTCCCTAATAGCTTTACTACTGCCTCCGGTAAATATGTTCAAAAATATTGAGAATATTAAATTCTCAATATTTTATCAAGCGCCATCTAGTGACCAAAATCAGCGACACTTCTTAGTGGCTTGATGGCGATGTGTGCAATGTCCCGGAATATTTATTTTTATTATTAATGGTTGTAACTTGCGTGTTCCTAGCATGTTTAGCAAATAGCCGATGTTTTAATGCCCAATTTCATCTAAATCGGTTCGACCGTTTAACCATAATCTTACAAATCATATTCATATACCTCCAGAGTTAATAGTAACTTACTTATAATGTAAATAAAAGGTACTTGGATAAATATATACTGATATTATGATATCGTTTGTCCGCAGCTGTATGCGAGAGTATAAAAGACCCCGTCACGAAGGAGATCCTCCTCGACTACATCGAGCAACATCGCTTCCACGACGACTCCGATATCATGCCGCCTCCCAAACGCGTGCGCCGATAGTACCTGCACACTACTACGAGAAGGTTTAGTGGGGGAGAGTCCAATGGCAGCCAACGATTGTAATTTTAATGTAGGAAGTTACTACCAGAAGGTTTAGTGAGGTGGAGTCTAATGGCAGCCAATGATAGTCATTTTAATGTAGGAAGTTTCACGTGTGTATGTCAAGAAGAGAGATCATCACAGATAACAGAAACAAAGGCAGATAGACTGGCCTGTTAGCTTTGTTGGTAGTGGCTCTGCCTTCTAATCTAGGGTTGCCGGTTCGATTCCCGCTTGACACAAGTATTTATGAATTTTATAATTGGTAATTACTTGTCTTGAGTCTGGTCGTTTGTATGTATAATAAGTATGTATTTACAAAAGAAAAGTATATAATTATTATATCCGTTTTCTAGTACCCACGATACAAGCGTTTGCTTTGTGTGGGGCTAGATGGCGCTGTGTGCAATGTCCAAGAATATTTTAAACGTTTTAAAAACCTGATGAAACATACTTGGTAGGTATAGGTAAGCAAGAATCGTTGTACGAGTATAAATAGAAGATGGGATGGTTAGTGCAATGTGCCGGAATATTAAAAAAAAAATAGGGTAAGTGGGCGGACTCCGTGCGAACGCATGCGGTGCAACACGTACCTCACCGGCTCACCGCTTGTCAGTCGACGTGACGTTAGGAAAACAAAGTTATTGAACCATTGCTTGGTTTGTATAAGACGTATAACAATAATGTAGTCGTTATGCCGCAATGGAAGATTACGCAGAACAAGCACTCACCGACAACGCACGCTAACTCTTGATCGAAATGCAGCCGCTGCTAGCGGTCATTGCGGACACTGGGATTGAAACTAAAATTCTTAGAAGGCCAATCTCTTGACTGAAGTGATTTTTATAGTATATCAAGTACTTGCATGATATTATGAAATTTATGACTATTTAACATGTATGACCTTTATTTAGGAATAAACGATACAACATACTCCTATAACATATTTTACTTGAGAAAACTGACAGACAAATAGTCTGATTTTAGCAACGTTTTAATCGAAGTTCTAACTAGAAGAAATCAGGTCACTCTCGACTTGAAGATAGTTTTTATAGCATCGTTTATTCATAGGTATTCGACAACCATTTGAGTTTATAACACCATGATATTATAATTAAATGATTTTTGTCAGCCTATGTCCATAAAATAAGTATATCCTTTCTAAAGCTGTTTTAATTATAAATGAGTTCTTACTGTTATAAGTCATAAGTCAAGTCATAGAAGTGAATTGCGAGAACAGTAGAAATTGGTCTCAAAATAAATAAATATTTCAGGACATATCACAAAGCGCCATCTAGACTAAGCTTACGCTTGTGTCATGGGTACTAGATAACGGATATAATACATTACCTATATACTTTTCTTTCGTAAATACATACTTATTATACATAGAAACGACCAGACTCAAATAATTAGCTTAACATCAGGCAAGTTGTAGTCAAGCGTGAGCCTATTTCATGTAAATAAAAAAAAATAAAAAAAAATAGTTCTTTTCTCTACTCCCTAAGTTGGCTGAAACTTTAGTAACTTATGTATCAAAGGAATCTTTAACTGTACTGAGACCAACATAGATAACATCTTAGAATAATTGTTTTAATTACTATTTGTCTGTGTAAAATGGCTGCACCAAGATTCTATTGAAAATGAAATGTCTTCAGTTATTGAAAGCTTAAAACAAAGTTTGAAATGTTTTGTTATTTTTATGAAGACGGAAAATTAACTTACAAGGTGAAATTACAGTATCCACAACATAAACCTCAAAAATTTAATTTAAATCTCGTGTAAATTATATAATCTGTTTTTAAAGTTAATACATTTTGTGTATAGGATATTGTATTTTAAAGTATTTGTTTAAGGAATATGATGAAGTAAAACTATGAAGCAGTGATGGAAATATTGTTGATTGTGTGTATGTATGTATATGTACATACATTGTGAAAACTTAATAAAAGCAACGATGTAAGATTGTGTTTTTTTTATTATGTGGTAAACTGTATGTGTATATGGACAGAATATTATACTTTGATTTTATTACTTAAACTACTATCTTATAAAATAAAAAAATATCGCACGATGATATACCTATTTAAAAAATATTATCATCATCAGTTATCGCCCACTGCTGAGCATAGGGCTCTCTTCTTGTACGCAACTTTTCTCAAAAAATGAGAACTAGACAAAAATAAATACACCAATCTAATAACACTTAAATTTATTTAAAAAACAAGTACTCTACTACCTATACAATACATTTATAAAATATCACATTAATTAAAATAAATAGATGTATGCAGACCACCGTTGACAAAATATTTTAATCATGTCTTGTCAAGTATGTATGGCAAGGCAAGATATCATACAGACAACATGCTTTAAAAGGTGCATTTTAACTGAATTTGAATTTTGAAAATCAATAATGACAATATTCCGAATACCTTTACTGAACTGGCAATTTTTTAAAATACTTTTAGTAAATGTATTTGATAGACAAACGAGTCATCACTTAAAAGCTATTTCCACAGTGATAACTTAAAACCATAGATAATAACTTGAAACCTTAAAATGGTATGATTTGATCAATAACAAAATTTTGGACTGGAAGGCAAGTATTATTCCTAGCAGAGTGGACGGAGGGTTTTTTCCATGGGAAACTTTTTTTTCAAATGATGAATAATAGGTTCTGTCTATCCCATACGCTAATTTTTTTTTTGTAGAAAGCATAGGATGTAAGGGCAAATATGAAATCTTCCTCACAGAGCTGAGTTTAACCATTATTATCATCTACAAATTACAAGTGCAAGACTCCCCATATTGCCACCTATTTTCCCCATCGGCTTTAACTTGTTTAATTTTCCCTTCTTTAGTCAACTTGGTCAGATGATGGTTGACATTATATGCAGCGGCTGCCCAAAGATGTTCCGGCGTCTCTGTGTAGATTATCTTTACTAAGTCCATTTCATTCAAAGGCTCTGTTGCCTTGTTTTTGAGGGCATCTAATATTTGCGCCTCTCTTTGGTTTCTGTGTGCTATGTAGTATTCTATCTTTTTGATTGGGTCCTGAAACATTAATTCAAAATAATAAATTAAGTAATTCAAAATTATAAGCTGCGTAATATAGGTAGAAACTTTTTCTATGTATATTTTTGGCAAGAGATTAAATTTACTACCAACACGCAAATTAATACAAGCTGTGCTATTTTAATACTGAAGAAAATTGGCACATTATCAAATCAAATTTTATTCTTTGGCTACTAGCTTCATTATAAATTTATAAAGTAAGTGTTATTCTCAATAACTACTTGGCTGGTTTGGTCAATTCAATTATACCTATATTAAATATCTATCTATAATTAATTTAAAAAAAATATTATGTGGCATGGTTTGACTACAGATTTTAAAATATTTAGATTTAATTTTAGCTACGCCCTAATTTTCCTCTTAACAGGGTAAATGTAAATACATTTAAGCTAATAATGGAATTGAATTGAACAGTCTGCCTGATGAAAAGCACTACTTTAGTCTAACATGTATTAAAGAAAACTATTAATTATTATTCCGTGCTAAAATCACATACCTCCACAACATTTCCATGTCCCGGATAAATAACTCCCGGGTTCAAATCAAGTATCCTCTGCAGACTCCTCATATAAGTGTAGAGGTCTTCAAACACAGCTGTTCCTTCGCCCAGGATGCAGTCTCCGCTAAAGAGAATATTCTCCTCAAGTAATGTTAGTACCACATGGTCGGTGGTATGACCCGGCGTGTGGTGGATTTTGACTGTAGCACCTTCTACGGATATCTCTTGGCCGTCACGGAGCCAGTGGGTGGGGATGGAGTTGGGTAACTCAGTGTCAGGGGCATCGTGGGAGCTGCGCTTGTGCTTCCAGACTTTGGGTTGGTCTGAAAAATATGTCAGATTAATATAGTTAGTTAGGAGTTTTGCAATGTAGATTAAAAAATAAACTAAGCAGTAAGTTAATGAATATTATAGAAAAAAAGGTATTAAGAATTAAAAAAAACTACAAATGGGTATGGTAAATATTTAAACAAGTAGTTAGTTACATATTTTTTAAGAAGTTATACTACAGAGCATGATGCTGTGTAACTTCTTAAGTAACTATGTCAATTAAAGGACAATAAATTTTTATAGCAAGCATCAAGTATTATAATATGTATATACTTTTTTAATGATAAAAGAACAAGGCATGCTAAGTGTGTATATAAGATTAGTGTGAAAAGTGATATCATTATTCCTTACTTGCAATAGTCCCATACAAGTTCTCAACCCCACCAATATGATCATGATGCCAGTGTGTGAGCACTATATGCTCAATGTTGACTTGCTCAGCACTCACCAAATCAGCCAAGTTCTTCTGGTACTGAGGGACATCCTTGTCGCCAGTATCTAGTAGGATACGACTGAAAAGAAACAGGTTATTATCAGGTCATTTAAAAGGGCACATACATAAAAAAATTAGATGGATAGACTACATCAATAAGTTTGTATGAAATACCTAGGTAAGAGAAGTGTGAAATGGGCAATATTTATGCTTGGGGAGGCATTTGCCTTACAGTGGGCCTTAAATGCTATTCATGATATTGATGGTAATGATGATATACATTTTTGGTTACTAAAGTTATTTTATCGGTAGTATTCAATCAGCTCGTGGATCAGAGACATTAAGAAAATGCAAGAAATGACTCGAAAGGATTATTTCACAAATAATTAAGAGTAAGTAGGTACTTATCTGAAAAACTTTAACTCACTTCCTCCCAGATCCAATCAGGTAAGTATTGGTTCCTTGAAGAGTCATATGCCCGGGGTTACATCCTAGGATCCTGATCACTCGGCTGGAGAGCCGCGATATTTCAGGGATCACAGCTGCCATCTCTACTCAATGAAAAATAATTCCAAAGTCCATAAAAATAAAAGTTATCTTGACTGATAACAGCGGCTCGCTATTTTGATTAAACAAATGATGCTAAGGTTTTTCGCTGATATAATAAATTGTTATAAGGTTTAGACGATGTTAACGAGTAAAAAATTTTCAGTTTTGTCGGAATTCTGCAATTTTATAGTATTTTTTGTATTTACAATTTTACAAATGAAAAACGTAACAGCTGATTGTGAACTTTTTGTTGACATATTATTATCGTTCAAAAATATTTCATAATAAAATTAATTATTTTGTTGATTTTGGAACGAAATTACGTTTCATTCTACGTAGATTAGATACAATGTGTCATAAATAGAATCTGAAATCTGCGTAACTTGGAAAATTATTAAAAGATATTGCCATATACCAAAATAAACATATGTTTGTGGGAAATTTTCTATATTTTACAATTAATTTTGTGCTCTTTTAGTATTTTTACCATTTTTAAATGTCCTTTCTATTTCTGCGCTATTTTCCAAATTTATCGATGTGGTTTATTATTATTAGCTTAAAATTAAAAGACCTCAGGTATAATCAAATGCGTATATAGTCATTTTATTGGACTTAAAGGGCACGTCTATGGTATCATTCGTTTTTGACAGTTCAATTTGGGTTTTTATTTGTAAAAAATGGCTGGTGCGCTGGCTAGAGTAATTCATGGGACGAAGTCCCCTTTGGGCAAGTATTTCCAGCTCACATTTCGCTCAAATACATAACTGTATACCTTCTAAATATTGGACGTCTCAGTTGCGCTATGCGGGATACATATCCATATTGTTTGGAGTCGTGTTGAAGCTTACATAATTTTGACGTGTTTGTAGGGCTGATTGCGCCTCTGGTGAACAGCAATGTGCCGGTGCGCCACCAGCAGACGCAGGCTCCAGCCGGCAAGGACAAGTATGGCCCGCTGGCTGACCAGGACAGGGTATTCACCAACTTGTATGGACGACACGACTGGAGGCTGAAGGGAGCGCTCAGCCGAGGCGACTGGTATAAAACCAAGGAGATTATGTTGAAAGGAACTGACTGGCTCGTCAGTAAGTACAATTTCTTGCGGTATAGACCCTGCAGACAGTATAGGTGTAGATACTATGTAACTATAAAGTTTTGTTCAATCATAGGTTAAAACAAAAACCATATCAAACTCTCCAGCCCCATGTATTTCAAGCTCTATATAGTGTCTATTGATTGAAACTTATTGCAAATCATATAGCTATTGCCTTATCCAAACTCTAGCTTTTCTAAATATATTCATCATATTCTCAAATTTAATATCCAGATGAGATGAAGACGTCAGGTCTCCGCGGTCGTGGCGGTGCCGGTTTCCCCACTGGCATGAAGTGGTCCTTCATGAACAAGCCAGCCGATGGCCGTCCCAAGTACCTGGTAGTGAACGCTGATGAGGGAGAGCCGGGGACCTGCAAGGACAGGGAGATCATGCGCCATGACCCTCACAAGCTGGTGGAAGGGTGCCTCATTGCCGGCAAGGCTATGGGAGCTCAGGCGGCTTACATTTACATCAGAGGAGAGTTCTATAATGAGGCCAGCAACTTGCAAGTGGCTATTGCGGAGGTTAGTGTTGAATGTGATCATTTCACCTTTATTTAACCACTTGCACATCTGGACCAGATACACAATAACGCCTCAAATCCACTAACATTGCCATAGTTACCTGGACGGTTATCTCCAATTTTTAGGTAAACATAGTAACCCGAACGTGCAAGTGGTTAACAATGCATGTAGCTGAAAACTTTGAGAGTCAACGGGTTAGTAATTTGTAAGCATAAGCATGCTCCATCTTAGGCCATAGTTATTGCTTACCATCAGTCAAGCTATGGTCAAGTGAAAACCTGTTTTCGTTAAAAAATACTTACCTTTTAAATGTACCTGATTAGTTTCAATCTAGAGGTATATAGATAGAAAGTCAAATGTGAAATTAATGACTGAAATCCCATTAGCCATTATTCTAGTTCTTTCTGTGATAATTGATAGTAATTACTGATTTATTAAACATTTGTGTAATATTATTTGCATTTAATGAATCATAATATCACAAAATTAATAAATATCAAATACTAAATTTGTATTAGTACTATACTATGTTATTAGCTATTAAAATACATATTGTACTTGACTTGGTAGGGGCACTACCACTCCCACTATGTTGAGATACAATATATTTATTGTCATCATCAGCTACATACAGCTGGTTATATGAATGAGATGTTTGCTTTTCAATTCTGAAACACCATCTACCTACTTTCTCAAGGTTGCATTTTCAGTTACTACAATCCATTTCCAGCTATATTGTTTCATAAGTAGTATATTGTTTCATTACAAATATTTACAGTTATCCAACGAGAACACTATTTATTTCTGTAAAATTTCATGCTTTCAGGCATACCAAGCTGGTCTCATCGGTAAGAATGCCTGCGGTTCAGGCTACGACTTTGACGTGTTCGTGCACCGCGGCGCCGGCGCATACATCTGCGGCGAGGAGACCGCCCTCATTGAGTCCATTGAAGGCAAGCAAGGCAAGCCGCGCCTGAAGCCCCCCTTTCCTGCTGATATTGGACTGTTTGGCTGCCCCACCACTGTCAACAATGTGGAGACCATTGCTGTTGCTCCGGTGAGTTTGATGTTCTCTCTCTTGAGTTTTATTCCTCATGAATGAGGGTCGTGACTCCCCCGAAGAATTAATCCGTTAGGGAAGTTTTCTTGGGCAGATACATTGTGGTGGGAGCCCAGGTCCTTCCACGGAAGACACATGTCCTCGGATATTGTGCTCCTCAAACATGTTGGTTTCCTCACAATGTTTTCCTTCACCATTAAGTGAGTGCAAATCCACACATAACTTGAAAATACAAGTCATTGGTGTAGGGCCAGATTTGAACCAGGGTGTGTCTGAATGAAAAGCAGACACTGGAACTGCAAAGCCACACTCGCTTTTAGTTTGATGTTAACATTCTATAATTTGAAATATGTACTGTTGTGAATAACAAATTATGGCATGCCTTGGTCATTGAGACAAATGGAGATTAATCCTACACCATAATGTAATAGTGATAGGCTTATTGTAATTTTCCAAGCAAGTCACACCATTAATTAATATTAATATATAAAAATTAAAGTGTAGGTCATCTTTCGATGTAGCAGATAAAAAGTCTCAGAGTGACGGTAGTCTTTACGCTTGGTTCGCTCGCGTCGAGTTACTAAATAAACAATCCAAAAACATAGTGCGGGTCATGGCTCAGGCATCTATAACTTTCAAATATGTGTGACCTTCTCATGCCTGTCTTTATTCACATTACAGACCATCATGCGTCGCGGCGGCGCGTGGTTCGCGTCGTTCGGTCGCGCTCGTAACTCGGGCACGAAGCTGTTCAACATCTCGGGGCACGTGAACACGCCCTGCACCGTGGAGGAGGAGATGAGCATCCCCCTCAAGGAGCTGATAGAGAGGCACGCGGGGGGAGTTACCGGGGGGTGGGACAACCTGCTTGCCATCATCCCGGGGGGCTCCTCCACGCCGCTCATACCTAAGAGGTGAGCTTACATAATGTGTAGGAATTGTGATTAGTGTGGGGTGTACAAGCCTTAGTCATTGCCTAGAGTACTCAAAACAAACACAAGACAAACTTTGTTCCTAAGGTGCATATTTTTTAATGTATTGTGAGAGATGATAACAAAAAGTAATCACAATATAGGTAGTTATTTAAACTAGCATTAGACTGAGTTATGTTTTGTGGACTATTAAAATACTGCCACAGTGAGATATAGGCATAACAGCAATATTCTACTAGACTTTTAATCAAATAAATTATCCATAACCATGTTTGATCCCCAGCGTGTGCGAGACAGCAATCATGGACTTCGACGGGCTGGTGGCGGCTCAGACGTCGCTGGGCACGGCCGCCATCATCGTGATGGACAAGTCCACCGACATCGTGAAGGCCATCGCGCGCCTCATCATGTTCTACAAGCACGAGTCGTGCGGCCAGTGCACGCCGTGCAGGGAGGGAGTGTCCTGGATGAACAAGATCATGTACAGGTGAGAGCGAGCCACCTTGTAGCAGGCATTACAATCTGATACCATTAGTCGGAAGGGTCTGATTCTATGAATTACTATGTTTTATGCCGTTCATGTGCTAGACTTTTCACTACTATGTTTTTAACCGACGTCTAAAATAGAAGCTCAACCTGTAACAGTGCCAGTTTTATCAAAATTGGTGCAATTTTGAGATATAGTCGAGATATAGCCATAACTTATACATTTGTCTTCACGCTTTTGGTAAATTATCTTTATTCGCCTTACATTCGCATCATATCACATCATACAGACCAAAAATATACATGTTATAGAGTAAAAGTATACATCTGTTATTGTATCTTTTTCAGATTCGTTGACGGAAATGCATCGCCTAAGGAAATCGACATGATCTGGGAAATCTCTAAACAAATTGAAGGTGAGGTCTCAATTCTACACAAGACCAATTTAATTTAAGATGCTATTTCTAATTTTACTGTTCTCCTGTAAAAAAATCTAAAAACTATTAAAACTGATGAACAAATCAACATACAAACAAGATGTTTGTACCACCTTCATCAATATCATACATCTTAAAATCCTTATTCCCTAGCTACATGTCTATTTGTAGTTATAAAATTAATTATTTAAAAATAAATATGTTAATAAGTGGCACATAACTCGCTGGAAAGCCTATTTTCAAAACTCCTACTAAAGCTGCAAAAAAATCCAATAAATTAATTAATGTAAAGCTAGGTGTAAACTTAGATAGATAAACCTACATAGCATCACCCAGACAAAGTCCGAAATAGAAGCCCAAATTAAAATTAAATTGTTAACTGCCCACAGTGTCTGTGTAATGACGGATGTTACTCGCTCGTCAACTATTCTACAATGTTTGACTACATTTCAGGGCACACAATGTGCTCATCAACTATTCTACAATTTATGCTTACGTTCCAGGGCACACAATCTGCGCGCTGGGCGACGGCGCGGCGTGGCCGGTGCAGGGCCTCATTAGGCACTTCCGGCCCGAGCTGGAGCGCCGCATGGCTGCCTACTCCGCCGTGAACGGACCCAGCAAGGCAGAGCGACTCTACTAGGGAACTTAGATGCCAGGTATTTGGGACACGACGGGATGTACTAGGCTATTTTAATCATTTTTAAACGACTTCAAAAAAGAATATTAATTATTCTGGAAGTGTTTTTTTTTTCATTTGTTAACTTCATTAAGAATGATCACAGATAACATCAATAGACGTTAAGCCATGGCCGAGACCCTTAGGGCGGTTTGAAAACTCTGACACCAGAGGTGACCGACTCTCGAATGATATCGATTCAAGCTTACCTTTGTGGATGATGTATGTAAATATTTTACTTTCTAGACCTATCAGATGGCTTGTACATTTGAGTTAAATTAACAAAAATATTCAGTAAGTATGTAATATTTTATTTTTTGTTGTAAATAGTGAATACAACAATGTATTGTTACTCCCGTCGTGTCCCAATATACCTAAATTGTACAAACAAGTTAGTTCAATCAAATCATGTTAGCGGTAATATTCTGTGTTTCTGCCCTTTTCTAATATTGCTATAAATTCTAGAGTTAATACTTCTAGGAGGGATCCTAGAAGTATTTCAAATTATATTTATGTAATATCTCCATCTCATAAATTGCTAGAAAAGGACAGAAATAATGAGCCAAGCAAGAATATGAACCTTGTAAAGTTAGTATCTTTTTATGTTCTGTGATTATAATAAAAATAATTTATCAGACACTAGTGTTTTATTTGATTACTTAATTTTAATATATTATACAAGCTTCATTAAACATACAATAGATTTAAAGTACATAACCAGTACCTCTATAAATACATTTTAGGCTTAGTTTTGCTTGAAACAGTCAACATTTAAATTAATACCTTTAAATCATCAAATAAATTAAAAAAAATATTTATATAACAGAAAATCTATACTAGACAGTTCTCAAATAACTTAGCATTGTCAAATAATAATCATAGCTTATTAGGTATTACTAAACTAATTCTACACAATTTATTCCTGAATTCCTTATCCTAATCATTCCTGTAGCCTAACTATACGAACTATATGTAAGCAATGCATTCTTTAGTATCTGATATAGATATATAAAGACATTGGTTGTCAATGGCTTTCATTTGTAAGTTTTAAGTTAATTTTTTATACAATGACTAAGTAATTTAAATATCTTAAAAAAGACCATTTTAAAAGATTTTAACCAATATTCAATTGATTACTAAGTAATACAACAGTTTCCAAAGAAAAATAATAAACACATAGAATTATAGTTCATTATTTTCCAACTTTTCAGTTTTGACTGTCTATCACAAAATGTATCCTCTGTCAAATAGGTATATTTACTTTTATCGTAGATGGAGGATCAAATTTATATACTAATCTAAGATGAGGCTTTAACTTCTGATATTACTAGGGTAATATTTCCATTGGACTCTCTTCACTGATATCTAAAGAAAAATGTGTTTGTACATGACATTTCAAATCACACTCTTCTGGTGTTTCAAAGTTACACAAATCACATTTAAATCCTATATCTATATGTAAAAACTCTTGCTTGTTAACTAGTTTATTTTCAGTAGCATTCATATTCTTTTCAGATGTGTTCACATTATTTTCAGTCAAACTTGTGCCCAATTCAATTTGATTAGCTTTATGTTCACTGTTTGTAGAATGAACATGTTGTATGTGGTGCTTTAAATAAGTTTCTTGTTCTGTTTTGAACTCACACATATCACACTGATATGTTTGAGTGATATTATCCTGGCTTTTTTCAGAGTTTTCACTTGATACATATGTCTGATTAGAGTCTCCATCATTGTTCTGTACGGAATTTTCAGATTGAGGATCATTATTTTGTTCATCGTTGTGTTGTCGCATATGTTTTCTGAAATCACTCATTTTAGGTGTCATATATGGACATTGTTTACACTGGAGCTGTTGGTTGCCATGGTGCTTCTCTATGTGGGGCTTCAAGTTGCCCCTCCTGCCAGTCTTGTACTTGCAATAATCACATGAGTATGGTTTATCACCTGTATGCTTCACAACATGTTTTTTCAACTCGCTTTGCCACAAAGCCCGATAATCACAGAATTCACACTTGTATGGTTTTCCTCCGCTGTGCAAAAAGCTATGTCTTTTCATATTGCTGGTTCTTGTTGTTACATAACTGCATTCATTGCATTTTAGTGATTTAGTATCAGTATGTACGGCTGCATGGTATTTCAAATTATCTGCATCAGTAGTGGTGAAGCCACATACATTACACTTTAGCATATTATGTTTTTCTTGAATGTGTTGTTTTAGATCAGTTTCCTCTTCAGTTTTGAAGCTGCACATGTCACACATGTATGAGTTTTGTACATTGTGTTTGAGTGCATGCTGTGCCAGGTCGCTGGACTGTGTTGCCACAAAGTCACATTCTCTACACTTGAACTTGTTAGAAGCAGCATGCTTCTTCTTTGAATGCCTCAGCAGGCTGCCTCGGGCATCAGTTTCATACTCACACTGGTCACATTTGTAAGGCAAGGAGAGCCCTGAGTGTGTCAGTGTGTGGTTCCTCATGTCTATCAATAGATGAACTTTGAAATCACACTTATCACATTTGTATAATTTTTTACTATTATGTTTCAACTTGTGTCTTTGCAATGTTCTAAGTTGGGATCCACTATAATCACACAGGTCACATTTAAACAGTTTCTTATTACTATGCTTGTGTATTATATGACTCTTCAGATTGTTGGGATAAGCCGTTTTATAATTGCATTGATCACATTTATGTGGCTTATCAACAGTGTGAAGAACATTGTGTACTTCCAAATGTTGTATTTTGTTTGTAGCATAGTCACACTGGTCACATTTATAAACATTTTCATCTTGGTGCATTTTGATGTGATATTCATAGTCATCCAACAAGAGTGTGTTGAAGCCACATGTCTCACAGACGAAGTGTGAGCCTGTGCCGTGTTTCTGCAGGTGTCGCTTCAGGTTGCTCAGTTTGATGGCATTGTAGTCACACTGGTGGCACTTGTACCTCTTGGCTCCTTTGTCGTGTGTCTGCATGTGTTCCTTGAGATGTGAGGAGACAGCAGTCTTGTACTCACACAAGTGACACATGAACGGCTTGTCCCCCGTGTGTGTGGTCATGTGCGCCCTCACATTGCTCAACTTAGTAGACCTGTACTCGCACAACTCACACTTGAAAGGTTTCTCACCGGTGTGCCTCAATTGATGAGTCTTCAGATGGGCTAGTTGTTTTGTTCTATAATCACATTGGTCGCACATAAATGGTTTTTCTCCGGTGTGCGTTAAAATGTGACGTTTAAAACTACTTATTTTAGTAGATGTGTACTCACAGATTTCGCATACGAATGTTTTTGGCGACCCAAGCTTCCTCCTCTTAGGTGTCTTTTTAACTTTACTATTCGACGTGGACTTAACTGGACCTTCCTCTTTTGTGGAGGTCTGAAGGAGGTCTGTGGAGTCTTTAGTGGAGACGCGAGGCACCAGTAGCGAGCTGGTTTCCTCCATCGTATCAGCTGTTTCCATTTTGTTTACATGAGAAAAAAAATTAGCTAACCGTGAAAACAGAACAATATAGGGAATTCAAATGGAATATTTTCCACCATCCGCTTTCAGCGCTCACGCTCATATTAGTTATTCGTTGAACTGGTTCACAACAATTTCATTTTTGTAGAGATTTTCATTTATCGTAAGTTGGTTGGCCACAAATCGCAATCACCGCAATCACCACACAATTTGACATGTTTTTTTTCTTTTTTGGCTAAAATTTTCTCTCTACGGCCAGTAAAAATTTGACATACTTTTTTTTTCTTTAACCATAACTTTGTATTTTTTTTTTAATAATGGCCTCTGCTGTTTCTCCGCAATTTTGCCAATGTCACGTCACAAGAGAAACAAATGCTTATTTTATTAGCCAGTAAAAATAATTAACGTGGCACTAATCAGTTGGTCGGTGCAGAATTATTAACTTATTTGAAATTTATTGAGCTTATTTGATTTGATTACTCTTGTTATACTTAAAACACACATATATATAATATGCTTACTAATATATAATTTATTCAATAATAAACCATATATACACTAATAAAACTAAATAAGAGTATGTACATTTAACCTAAATTTAAAACATCCACATGTGGTATGGAGCCAAGAACGCTGGCTGCATTCCCACGCTGGATTGCTAAAGAAATCCTTTGCGCAAGGAACCAGCCAGCGTTCTTGTCTCTAGTGATGTCATTCAACCTTTTATTTCTTTTTATTATAAAAGACTTCGTGCTTTTACCCCACGGACCAAAAGTTTCGAAGCCAAGCGGTACGAAAATATAATCAGTCGATAATGATGTATAATTTCGCCGCTTGGCTTCTTCTGCTGCATCCGCCGCGGCTCCTGCCGCTTGTACTGTTCCACTGCGGCGAGAAGGAGCTAGTGTATCGACGCAAGTTGCGTCCCATACAAGAGCCCTTCCCCGCTCCCAGGGAATCAGTGTGAGGCCGTCGGGGCGCTTACCATCGTCACGGACCATGCCAATCGGTTCAAGAACCGATGGTACGTTGACGTTGGCAAGTGCCCGTCTCACTATGTCATTCAGCGAGCCGTGGCGGGAGAATCTGCCTGCACTGCGAAGGCATGAAAGTCCGTGGAGGCCCTTCCTGTCGACATCGCTACCACATGTGCACCTGTGTTGTTCGACAATAGCAGCTCCAATTCGCAAGCCGATAGCGATTCTGAAACTGCCATATCGAAAAGTGTACAAGTTGGCAGAAGGGAGGGCATGTAGCCATTGGCCAGATTCGTGTTGAGACACTGCCTGAAGCCTTGCGCGATCGTTGTCACCTATTTAATTTTGTTTAAAAAAGTTAAATTGCTTCTGTACCAATGGAGCATCCCAAAGTTTTTGGCAGAATGGTTCCTTAGGGATGTCAACATTGGTACAGAGAGATGTCCACTCACTGCGTCTGTCGCACAATTTATCTCAACTGACGGTAATTGTGATACGCCATGCACAGAAGACAGAAAGGCAGGAAGTGCAACACTAGAAATTTTGCGAATGCCGATACCACCGGTTCTAATAGGTTAAGTTGCTTGTGTCCAAGAGTTCGTTGCGAGGTTCAAATTTAGAATTTTTTCTAAGGCTGTTTTTAGCGTGGTATCTAAGTCTTGTAAAATATCTAAATGTTTCCAGATTGGGCAAGCTCTTTGATTAAATTTATTTTTTTATTATTATTTGATTTGATTAACTTTGTATTGTTCCAGTTCTTAAGTAAAAAATTGACATTTTGAGATGAGAATATTGGTATGACATTGACAGTACAGTTCGTAGACGTACAATTAAACAATGTACAGCCTAGATAATGCACGGCCAATTACTGAATACTGCAGTTAATTAGTGTAGCAAGTTCATGCTTAATGAGTGCTAGCTAAAAAACATTTGGGACTAAGCTGTATGGTGTGCTTGGAGGCCTTATCCTAATCTATATCTACTCAACAATAGAGACTGTTTCACGAAATAAGTCCCACGGAAAAGTTTCGAACTAACATTTTATAGTTATTAGATGATATATAATCATGCGGTTATGGCGCCTAAACTGAGGGAACTCTTTCGTGAAACGGTCTATAGTTAAAATACAAGAGAAACATACTTTGTAAATATTTATATTAGTCTAAGAAATATGTACAACTACCTACAACATTGTATTTCCGATATTTTACGCTATACTTATATATAACACGTAACTCACAGTGTAATACTCTCTCTACGGTGTAAAGCAATAAATATTTCAAGTCATATCACACAGCGCCATCTAGCCCCATACTAAGCAAACGCTTGTGTCATGGGTACCTACGAATTAACGGGCATACCTAATACTTACTATTATTTTGTAAATAATACATACAATAAATAACCAGACTGAACATAACTGAAAACTTTTTTTGTGTGGGAATCGTACCCCTGGCACTGAAGGCAGATAAACTACCAACTGAGCGAACAGGCCAGCAGAGTAGCGTCAGAAAATGGATAGGTACATGCAGATTATCACTATTTGCTTACTAATACAATTTTTTTACCAGAGCTACCACACCACAAACAGAAAACAGGGTTGGATTTAATAAAACCATACCTATATGATTGTATAGATATACACGTAAATAATATAATTATATCACTGTAACTGATCAATATTATTATACCTTACTAGCTAAAATATTTTATGTTATAAATAAAATTACACATCACCCCTGTGTACCTAACAGATTTAAAAATATTTGCATAAAGTACATTACATACCTAGTGTGAATCAGTTTTGATAAATAAGTTTACATATTCAAGTCATAACTTTATAACATGTCCCATGGCACTTGAGTCTCGCGACAGACTAGTGTGGAGCCACGAATGGCGCCGAACGCGCCCGACTTCAGCCGAGCGCATCGAGTTGACTCCGCAAGGGTTGATGCGAGCGATACGGCGGAGCTGTCAAAATTGATGTTAATTGTTTAAAACAATGATTAAATGAATTGATTATGAATGTCAATAAAATAATGAATAACTCGTTAACGATTATTATTTGTTCTTTTGACAAATAGTTTATTATTTTATTGAAACTAAAAACCACTTGGAATTGATTTTATTGATTTTCGGACGGGTCCACGCGTTCGATCAAAATCATTCTCGCGGATCCCGTCGCGCTTGCAATTGATTTTAATGATTTGTATTATCGTTTCCACACCACTCTAAGAAGTAGATAATATTGGCGCGTATTTTTATAGTCGTATCCCCGATAGGCCTACATCCACTCTCTGAAACTATACGAATAACAACATTAGGTTTTTTCGTAGCCACAAATCTTCTTAATGAGGATTAAACACCACAAAAGATTAAACACCTGCGCGCAGGTGTTTAATCCTTGTTTACTTGACTTGAGTCAGTTCAAAAACGTTTCTTATATCATATAAAGTTTATGGACTTTAAATGTAAGGTATTGCGTTCGTACAAGTCGCGCCTGAAACACTATCGGATCATGTCGCTCTCCAAGCGCCGTGAAATCGCTGACATTGTAACTCTCTTCAAGTGTATCAATGGTTACACAGATTCTCCCGAAATATTGAATAAGTTGTCACTTCGTGTTCCGAGAACCGGAAGCGTTTTAATAAACCGCGATACATTTGTTCTGCCCAAATTCAGGACAAATCTATTAAGGCATTCACCGGTTTACAGAATGTGTAATTCATATACTTAATAAAATTAAAGACGATATCGATATATTTTTTAATTCGTCATTATTTTCCTTCAAAAAGTCACTAACAAAAATTATAAAGTAGTTTTGCTATAAATTTATTATTTTATCTATATAAGTATGTACTTGGTCGTCTAGTGTCAATGGAATTATTATTATAGAATCATTGTTAATTTTTTCTTTGTTGTATGTTTTGGTTATCTTATTATGATTATTATTTTTTAAAAGCTTAGATATGTAATAGTCGTAGTTATAATAATATGTATTGTGTACTCTTTATTTATGTAATTTTTATTTTCTTAATTGTTTAAAGTAGCATGTAATATGTGTATTTATTCTGTAAGTAATTATCTTAAAATTGTTAGGTAGGTCTGCATCAAGAGGGCTTTAAGTGCTAGTTATTTTCTTCTATTCATTAAGCTTATTATGTGTGTTTTAGGTTAGTGCCTGTTTTGCAGACTATTAATAAATAAATAAAAATTTACAAACAATAAAAAAAAAATACAATGAGTACAAAGTATACTGACTGATTACTTCGTAAAAGGTAAGTTTGCAAAATCTCGGAAAATAGATAACAATAACTATACGCTATATCACAGGTGTGCAGAGATTAGTGAGAAGGTATGCTACCTATGGTACTAATATAATAAAAAATAATTTCTTAGAGTGGTGTGGAAACGATAATACAAATCATTAAAATCAATTGCAAGTGCGACGGGATCCGCGAGAACGATTTTGATCGAACGCGCGGACCCGTCTGAAAATCAATAAAATCAATTCCAAGTGGTTTTTAGTTTCAATAAAATAATAAACTATTTGTCAAAAGAACAAATAATAATTGTTAACGAGTTATTCATTATTTTATTAACATTCATAGTCAATTCATTTAATCTTTATTTTAAACAATTAACATCAATTTTGACAGCTCCGCCGTATCGCTCGCATCAAACATTGCGAAGTCAACTCGATGCGCTCGGCTGAAGTCGGGCGCGTTCGGCGCTATTCGTGGCTCCACACTAGTCTGTCGCGAGACTCAAGTTCCCATGGCGGGTGCCGGACGTTCGGTGCTTCAACCTTTATAGTAAGCGCAAAACATCTAGTCCGATCTGAACACGAGGCGTAAACCTGCGCAGAAGGAAAAAATGGGTATCAGCGGAGCTCCCCTAGCGGGGTATATGCCACGTGACCGTCCTTGACAAATCACAGCGTAAAAGCGTTTTATCGTTCTCTGTGTGTGGTTGTCACGTTCGCTAGCTCCACCCACCGAGTACAGTCACGCGCGATATTTTTGTTATAATAACTGTTTGTTAAGTGTTTTTGTTGAATTTTCATTTCGTGTTATTTTGTTATTGTTTCTTGTTACTGTTTTTGTTATTTGTAAAGGTGGCAGCAATCTTTGCACCATAAAGATTAAAATAATATTTCTTCTTAAATTGTTATGTCATATATTTTTTTTTATTTATAATAATAATATATTTAGTAACAATATTTCCAAAAGCATGTACCCAATCCTTTAATTAAAATTCGGGTAAAAATATAAAAAATCGTACATACTATTGTAGCACTTGACTGTACATGCGCGGGCCGCTATGATGCAACTTCAGATCGGACTAGAAGTTTTGCGATAACTGTAACTGTACCAGAGTGGAGGTACACACGTACGTTGTATACCATAATACCAGTTACCTACGTTATTTTTTTGAAAATAGTTTATTTTATGTTTATGTTTTTTACAGTTATTTTCAAAAGATGGTGAGACCTTTAACTGTCAAAACAATAGAGGAAATAGTGAACGATCATTCTGACACCGAATCAGCTCAGGTAGTCATATTGAAGAACAAATTAGTGACAATGAAGGTAATAGTGATTGTGAAGAGTTGCCATCGCATGATTTAGAAATAAATGAAGATCTGGATCTTGATATTGAAGAATGTTCTTCAGAGAGTGAAAGTAAAACTGTGTAAGAAAATCAGAAAAATAAGAGGAAAAAATAAGTGTAATATATAGTAAATAATGTTCCTTTTAGCCTTAAAAATAAATGTGTTGATTTTTATAAAAAAGTTTAACTACCTATTGGAAAATTTTTGATTTTATTCTAAAGTTTATTATCTTAATAATAAGAAAACGTCCAAATAATGTCTTTTGAATTAAGATATACCTAATTGTAATTTTTTTATTTAAATAGATGTAAGAAAAAAATACCAAAAAGTTGTAAAATTTTTGTGATCTCTTGTAATACTTACATAAGAATAAATAATTACATGAATAAAAACTCATTTGAAGTATGTATTAGACATGCTTGTTATTTACTGTCTATATATATTTTTTCTTTCAATTCGTAAGCATTTGCACCTTACAAGCTAATTTTAACTGGGGGTTGCGCGACCCCCACGAAACCAGTTACGTTCGTAAAATTTACGATACCAGCTGAGGGTTAAATACATAATTCTTTGATTTGATTGTTACATCTTTACACTTGTTTAGATTAGATATTAACTTGTAGGCTAGTTGGCAATTCCATAATTAGTGTTTCAACCACATTGTGTTGCAATATATTAGTAGCCTTAGTCCCTTCCTATTCTATCTCAATACTAAAAATCTCTTAGACCTGTTACTATGTGGTGGTGTAAAAAAGGAACAAACATATTCATTACTAGCTCTTTTTCTAATTTACTCATTTATACTTATATTGGTATGATTCTGTGGCCCTGGGTTTGGAAACACTAGAAGAATAATAAAAAAAATACAATATATATGCTGAGTAATAAATAATCCTAAATAGTACAAAGTTATTGTATCCCTCCACTGGGATCTGGCGGCAAATGTGTGAGAGCATGTTGTTTCAAATTGTTTTCTTGGCTGGTCTCAAAGTTACACATGTTACATTGATATGGAGTATTATCTATGTGTGTATCTTGATGTGCTTCCTGCTTGAAATTATTTTTATAGTCCTTCACATTGGCTCCACTTTCTAGATCTAAACTGTGTTTCATAATACTTTTCTGGCCTGTGTGTAGACCAAGTTTCTTTATGTTAGCATCAATATCTTTCGCTGAATCATTTGGCAGTGAGGATTCAAAATCACTGGTTTGGTTTGAATTTTCACCAGCTTCGCCATAATTATTATATGGTATTGGAAATGTGTGAACACGTAAATGTTGCTTCCAATGTGTTACTTTGTATGTTGCGAACCCACACTTATCACATTTGTATTGTTTATCTGCATGGAGCTTCTCTACATGTTCATTGAGTAGACTCCTGCGAGTGGTCCGGAACTCACAGTACTCACATGGATGTGGTTTCTCCCCCGTGTGCCTCATCATATGTTTTTTCAACTCACTTTTATGTGGAGCTCTGTATTCACAGTAATCACATTTATGTGGCCTCTCTCCGCTGTGAGAGAACATGTGTCTTTTCAAATTGCTCCCTCTATCTGTTTTGTAATGGCAAATATTACATGATAAGATTTTCTTCTCGGCTTGCTTTCCTGTCCCTATGTGTATGTTGTGTGTCTGTAGGTGCCGGTTCAAGTTCCCTATTCTAATGGTACTGTAGTCACACACATAACATTTGAAGCGCTTGCCTCCTCCCGTGTGAGTCAGGACATGGTCTCTCAAATGGGGCAGTTTTGCCGTTTTGTATTCACACAAATCACATTTATATGGCTTTTCCCCGGTGTGTTTTGTCATGTGATCCTTAAGATTGCATGATTTTGTGGATCTGTAGTCGCAGAACTCGCACTTGAATGGTTTTTCGCCAGTATGTATCAGCTGATGTGTCTTCAGGTGACCTAATTGCACTGTTCTGTAATCACATTTGTCACACATAAAAGGCTTTTCCCCGGTGTGTTTCAGGAGGTGCCTTTTGAGGCCTCTAATACATGTGTAGCCACAAATATAGCATGTTTGTCGAGGCCGCGGAGGCAATTGTACATCATAATTTGGTACGCAATCGTCGGACGAATCACTTTCTTGAGGTTCCGGCTTGGTATTACTGGATTCCATTTGCTTCTGCCTACTGCATTGAATTTTAGATCCAATAATACTATTTTGCACTTTTAAAAAGGGTTGTAAATTTCGTTTGTTGTATTGTTCTTGTTTGTATTTCCTTTCGTAGATCTTCTTCTGATTTGCTGTTATTACTTTACATTACTACAATGTACAGGGTAATCTGAAAAACACCAGCAACTTCTTTGGCGTTGTCGGTGGTTTAACGGCGGACAAAAGAACTCGCCAAAAAAATAATCTTTGGAAGCGATTATTTTTGCATAGGTATTCCTAGTTTATTAAATTCACGGAAGTTATCTTTTATGATGTTGTTTTATGAAACTAGTTGTGAGTTGGCTGGTATTTTTCATGACTTTCACGATATAGTCCTGTATACCTATTGACATTTCTAGCAAGACGACAAGGGCAAGGTATGTTGATTGCAAAAATGTACGACCCCGAGATCATCATAATGCAGATGAACAATGTAACAATGTACAGCATACAAAATGCGTATTGCATAATGGTCAGCTAAATAATAATGCCGTAACTTTTTTGGGCTACATGTCGTTAACTAGTTATAGCACAGACAAGGCTTCCTTGGCTCCTATGATCGATTTTCCAGTGCCATGTTAATTGTATTTATTTCAAATTAGAACCGTATATAATTTTAAGTATGTTGCTAAGAGATGGCGCCACCCAAGCGCGCCGGATTTTAGCTCCTCATGCACATAATATTCACGTTTTTTTTCTATTTGCATACCTATTTATTTTTACATCTAGTATGCTTATTTGTACTTTTGTTTTTTAAATAGAATTTGTGAAAGACAATCTTTCATTAGAATATGTAGTACTCTCTATGTCAATAGGTAATGAATCTGTCTATGATCTAACGATTATGACTAATTTAATGTACCTATGTATGTAATGAGCCCAACATGATGCAAGACGATTTTCCAGTAAGTAGGTACTAAGAAGCAGTTTTACAGCAAGCTACTTCTGAATGGAAATTGTAGTGGAGCCACTTGTGATACGTGTTATATTTATTTGCTTTTTACCGATGATTACTCTTGTTAAAAAAAATGTAGGTATCTATTTTATTACAATGAGTTTGTTAGCAATAAACTGTGTTAACGTATTAATTTTATTTGTACAAAACTTAACGTGGGATAGGGATTGTTGAGAGCAATCAAAGTATGGTGTAAATTTTAAATTATTTTATTCCCTCTATCATTCTTTCTTTTTTTGATAATCCTTAAATAATAACTTAGCACTATTTACAGTTTGTATAAATTAAAGTAGTAATAGGTATATTTTACATAGTCTGATACTATTGTACAATGCTTTCACTAATCATAGAAAGACTTGACTACTTCAAATGACCAAATCAACGAAAAATGATCACAAAATACTAAACAAAACTGATCTATAACAAAAGTATCACTACTGATTGATTGAAAACAAAGTGTCAATAAAAACTTAAAAGAAACTTTGATCACAAATTTTCTGATTGAAAGAATACAACACCAGGTACCGAATGGATAACAATTTAGTGCGGACAAGGTGCCTCCCTCGACGGTAATGACGATAACAACAAATAAATTACATTACAAATTAAATAAATGGCACAGAACCAAATTCTCCAACCATTGCTGGTACTTGGTGATGTGTAACATTGTCCAACAATACATGACTCTGGATTTCATTAGAAAACAAACATTTCGATTAATAAATTTAATTTGAATCACGATTTAATAACCAAATATAATATAATCTATCTCTACGATGGAAGCAGATGTACGTCGTGCTACAATATACAAGTTGAACAGTTGCGCACAACAACCAATGGCAATCGAGTATCGCTAAATAACATCGGTGGAGATCACATTACACGATATAACTTTATATAAATACAAAATATACAATAGGTAATTTACCTAACGCTATAGCAGCAACTTCAATGCAATATATCCATCTATATATTGATGTGAAATTGATACATTACGCTTAAGAGGAATTTAACGTAATAGTTAACAGAATGCTT
>OZ026818.1:10287822-10317273 GCA_964023185.1 Macaria liturata
ACCCCGCCACTGTACACGCTGAATGCACCGACTAACCCATATTTCATAGTTCCAGCTGACCGCCATTGGGGTCAGACAGAAGTGCTCATGTTACATGACAAAGAATGCGTAGGTACACACCTTCCAACGAGCATGGTGTAGAGGATGACGCCGAGCGACCACATGTCGGCGGCGCGGCCCGAGTAGGTGCGGTGCGCGCGCAGGATCTCGGGCGACACGTAGGCAGGGCAGCCGCGCTTATCCTGCAGCAGGTCCTCCTCGGGGTCGTCCAGCACCACGGCGTCCTCCAGGGACTCCAACTTTAACGTCGTCCTGCAAACACCAGAGAACACGTTCAGAATGGGAGTTCGATAGCTGCAGCGCTCGTCAGCTGTCGGGCGGGAAGTAATGGGGAGCACCCGCTCGACTCTCGAGCTCATATATAATTCATCAGCCGGCGGCGTATCGAGAGCGATGCGTCGCCGCTTGACCGCTGACCCATATAAATCGCAATCGCTACTTATTACATACGCATCGGGATGCGGCGGGCCGTAATGGATCCCTTTGTGCACAAAGCTCGCAGTGCGGCGGCACTGATGCGTGCGGACTAATCGGCGATGTGAAGCATCACATATGGAACGTTGCAAAATTGTATTTGTCGGCCGCGTTTCGGCACAATAATGTCATGTAAATAATTACATAGGCGGCCATAAAGCCGTTCGTTCGGTGACGCAATGGGTTTTGTTTCATCACGGCGTTTGGGCTGTGTGCGCTGTGCGCGACCTCGCGTCTCTCGCAGCGGCCGCATCGTGTCGAAATGCATTTAATGCACACTTGGAGGCAGTACCCCGGCCGCTTCACGACTGATTGAATGCGACTAACGCTCGTAGAGTAACGGGACGTCGCTATAAATCCATGGGAACCGCTCACCGCCACTCTATCAATAGTTCGGAGCCAATTCGCGTCAACGGGCTATCAAATTTTACAGCTGATTATTTAGCAGGCTGCATGCATACAACCGGTGGCCTTAAATGATATTATACTAGTATATAGAGGTGAAGGCGAGGCAGGTGCGGGGTGGGCGGGACACTGCGATCGACGTGCATATTATGCACTCTCGATATTTTTAGCAGCGTAATTATACACCAAGAGGGAATAGCCAGGAGCTCGGGACCGGTTTCCCTGTTTATTTATATAGAGAGCGCGAATAATAAGCTCGTGTGGCGCGAGTTTCGACATTAATTGAAACATTATCTATGGAGAAACGTGCAAGTTTCGATTGCTCGTGCGTATTCCGAAAGCTGAAGGCAATAAATATCAAGTTTGCTCAGAGCTGTTACAAAACGCACGGGTTGCGGTCTCGGCTGCTTGACAAACACTCGGACCATCGGCTCGGGAATATCTGTAACCATACGGAGTATCGCAACTGATCGCAGATAAACGATGGAGATTTATTAACAACACAAATACGTCGTGATCGAGTCGTGACAATGTAGAGCGCTCCAGCTAAAGGTTACTCTCGTTACGGCTGACGCAACGCAACTTGTCGGTGATCTTGTAAAATATTGCTTCGGCGCATCGACGGGCCCGGAATTAGCAAACGCTTTGTGTAGATTATGTAAAACCTCTGATAGTGGAGACAATGGGGCAGGAGCGAGCACGTGCGCCGGTCGCATGGAGCAACGAGATTCACCGTGAGAGCGGCGGTGACGAAACGCGTGACGTCACCGCGGCCTGCAGCGAACCTTTTTTGTAATCCATCAGTGAGCGGCTCCAGCTCGGAGGGCGTCCTCGTATCCGTTTAGGTATCTCGACTGCGCAACTGATCCTAATTAAATCCCTACAACAGCAAGGCTAAAGTGCGATGTCTGCAGTTGCAATCGATTCGAATTTCGCAACGCGTAAATAAGTTATACGGTGTCGTAACGCGGTCGGAAGGTTGGCCGGATTTCCGAGCATGTTGGGAGCGCGGCCTCCAAGGATGTATCGGAGGCGGCGCGGGCGCGGGGCGGGGGCGAGGCGGGCGCGGGGCGGGGGCGAGGTGGGGCGAGAGGACACTGCGCTTACTCAACCCGCGTTACGCATGTCGAGCCCTGCGGCTGCAGCGCCGCCGCCCCGCATGAGATCGTGACGTGCCCCGAACTTACACTCTCTATTACTAAATTGACTCACGTTTACAACTTCGCAACTGTGTTAACGAAATATATTTCGTTCAAATTACACATTTATAAGTGGGTAACGATCGCCTTAACATTTCTTGGTCAAGTTTGGCCCGGCGCATCGGTTACGGCAAGTATGAGGACACGCACGTGTGTTGGTACAATCGTGGCTGTGAGTGATAGCGCGAATGTATCATTGTGTGGGAGATGGAGCACAATTAGCGGGATGCGCGGGTTGAGCAACTGCCGCCATTGCTCAACTCAACCCTGACAGTTTCGCAAGCAACAATGGCAGCAGATGCAGCACACATGCATACACTTCCTGCTCGCGGCTGCTTGCGCAACCCGGGAGCTACTCGCGCTGACCGCATCACCACGTCACTTCACTCTGCCGCTTTCGTGTGGCGTTCGCACTCATTAATTGAGTGCATATTGTGAAACAATTAGTTAATAGCCTAGCATAAACAATGCTTATTTAAACCTATTTCACATCGACGCTGAATTGAAACCGGCCGATATCGGCGGTTTTCGACAAGTATAGAACGGTTGTGCGTTAGTCATAGGTTTTCGTAACCCGCATTGTAGGGACATGTGATGTCGCAAGGCCCGCTGGTTGCTTCACGCAGATGCCGCCGGGATAGGTTGGGAAACCATCCCGACCATGCCCAATTATATGTCGGCGCCGATTGCGCAACCTCGCCGGATGTTTCGTGAAACCTGATTGATAACGTTACAGAATCGAACTGACTCGTCGGATGCATCTCCGCCGAGAAATAAACTGCATCTGCACGAGCAACAGCGCGCATTCGAACCGCTCCAACTATATTCGCTTAGGTCTCAGAACTGTAGGCAACGACAGTTTACTTTATCGGAGCGGCGATAACGTAAGTCGAACTCAGTTTTGAAACAGAGCACTGGGCGGCTCGCTTGCGAAAACGCTAATGTGAACATCGGTTGCTAAATTGTTTTAGTTTTAAAATCGAATGCAGCGACAATAGCAAGCGGACCGCAAGCCGCGGGCTGGTAGCGGTGGCGGCACCGGTGGCGGTCAGGAGCGAGGCGTCCTCGGTGACATCTGTGCGCGTGTGAGTAAGGAGATCGAGTAGCGCAACTGCAGCGCCCCGTATTTGGCAGGCGAAGCGCGGGCTGCGGCCGGTGTCACAATGGCGTGGATTATGAGTCGCGTTGCGATATGGCATGTTGTAAGTCCGGGCGGCGGTCCAAGCGCCGCCGCCGAAATAATCCCATGTTGCAACGCGCGGACTGCGGAACGGGCGCTACTCCAGAGCCCGTTGCGCAAACGCAGTCAACGCACGCAATTGCCCAATTGCGCACTGCCTGTGCGCGACGCTACTCGCCGAACGGTACCGTTCGACGACCCCGACTATTACGCGACAATTGCGCAATGAGGGAAAGAAAGCGTTCGGAATGCGTGCGCAAAAAGTAGTCGAAATCTCAGAAAATTCCGCCTCAATTCGTTGCGATTACACCGTTACGCGGCGTCGTGTTAAATCCGGTGAGCGGCGACTTTCTAACGCGGGGTCGGTGTACTCGCGCCGTGTCGCAACAATTTCTCCGAGCGTCGCGAACGAAGAAAGCGCGACCCCAGCAGCGTTTTGCAATCGCAAGCGGGCGTGCGGCACTGCGCCGGCGCACGCCGCCTTCACCGGCAACGGTAGAAAGCGTGCATCGACCTGCGACATGCCGCGCTGCAGCAGCCCACCGCAAGCCCATTTGCATGCAACAGTTGCACTAACGAGATTCCTGCGGAATCCTGTGACCGCAACAACAGTTTAAGTGTAGGTAGAGTACGTGAAGCAAGTGGGGCCAGAGTTGCGCAAGTTGCGATAGTGCGCGAGCGTGTCACACCCGTGAAACACTTCCGTTCATTGACTCCTTCCCGATATAACTGCGGAGTCCGTGTCGAAACTGCAGCCGATCGACATACCTAGCACACGTGTGAGGACCAAAAACTGCGCTCTCACTGCAGCTATCATTTACCGTTCATCTTTCCGGTCACTTGCGGGCACGCTCCAGGGGCTTGAGAAATGGAGCATCGTTCTAAATGTCTCCACACAACGTGTTGCAAGTTTCATTGGTTTTAGGTGCACCTAGTAAAGGATGCCACCGAGCAGGATATAGATTTATAGAACGAAGCATCATACGCAACTGGCTCAGCGGCACGTTTGCGTATTCACTTTCATAACTCGTTGTTACGTTTAAACTGACTTTTCCACGTGTTGGGAAACTCGGGTAAAAAGCTGATGCTCCCACATCGCGGACGAGTAATCGTCGTTACGTCTCACTTCGAAAGGGAAAAAACGCGATAATCGTGCGACTGTGATTAGTTGCGTCGGCGGCTTTCACGCTAACGATGACACGTAACGGCTTGAGAAATGCCAATTTAGCGCAGTGGTATAATAGAAAGAGAGCAGGGCAGAGTAACGCGAGAGGCCGAGCGGCACCTGTCGCCAGGTGCGGGCGGAGGCTGTGTGCTGGCAGAGCATACAGGGCAGCTGTGAGTGTCGCCGACAGATGCGGTCTAGATCGCCCGATAAAATAAAAGAGTAAGTCCACATCCGTACATGGCGTTTCCGCCGCTGCGCATACGCAGCCGGAATCGACGAATTTTTTTCTCTGCAATCGTTTCCTTTGCTTTCTTGTGGATCGGAAGTGTCGAGATGAATACCTCGTGCGGATTATGACACGAATATGTATTAGTCGGTATAACAAATCTGCTGAATTAGATTGCGCTGGCGAACTAAATTGGAGCAGCGATTATACACTGAAGCTAGGACGACGCAAGAACTTGCAATATGTAGCAGGTATTGCGGCGAGACTCCGAGCTGTGTTCGTAACTGTTGGTTCACTGCTGTATTGGATCTGACGAGGCGGTGTCGCAAAATGTGTATGGTAAAATGTAATGAGACAATGGTCTGAGGTTGATTTATATGCAGGCGCCGCCAACCTTTGCTAATCCTGTTGTAACCGTTCGGCAGATTTACAAAACGGTGCTGGCGGTTATCGCAACGTATTAAAGGTTTCAAACCTCTAGTCCTTACGCTCTATTTCATAATGCGCTGTTGGCTAACGACTAACAACAAACGTTTGTCTCTGATACGGCTAACAATTCTATGGAAACAGTTTGCTTGACACAAGTTTAGCAAGCTCTAGGTTCTATTTTACTAGAAATGGTTTGTTGCAGGACTTGTATATGATTTACTATATTTGTTTGTTTTTACTGCCCTTTTTTCGGGCCCAAACTGGCTGTGTAATGTCAGATGAGCCAAGGGCCTAAAGGACCAAGTTTAGCAATAAAGCGTTCAGCAATCGTATGTAAGCGGCCAAAGGAATGAATGACGCAGGACGGTTTCGAAAACGCGAAATAAGCGATGTTGCGATTTCGCTTGCGCCTTGTGAAATACATTTACTGCGATTGCAAGACGCGTGGGACGACAAATGGGATTAATCTACACAGCTATTACGTGATAGAAGAGTTTATTTCGGTACACCATGCCTACTATTTGAGGGAAAGCCGTACTAGGAAGTTGGAAATAGCTATTGTTGGTGAGAAGTTTTTACTTTGTTGGTAAGCAAGTTGATAATGTAGTAGGTATATAGATACATATATGTTACCTCACTGTCCTAAGCATAACAAGTCAAATATTTTATACGACCCAAGGCAAATTGCGCATAATGATGAAATCCCAAAAACTCGAGTGAGCAAATATACAAATAAAGTGTAGCATGGTCGATGGCACTTGTCGCTATGTTGGACATTTCCCTGCAATCTTATCAGTGGGAGCTCAAAATTTCACCAAACTATTTATTTTGGTACAGTACGATACCGAAAGCAAATATTTTGTAACCCAATAACAAGTTCTATTTGCGCGGTTACACAATTGCGTTATGGTATGTACCTATAACTTGTTAGTTATTTGAATCGGTTGCGAAAATTGTTGGCTAGTTGTAGAGCATCTATAACATAATTAAATTGCCAATTAGCATGCTTGTATAGATTTGTGTATTTGGTAACTTATGAGTTTAGCTACTGAAGCCCTCAAAACTTGGAAGGTACTCGTACAAGTACGAGCACTTTGATTGATTGAATATGGATTTTATATTTACCATGCTTTGTTACTTACAAATATATTCAAAAGCTTTCTTGGAACTCGGAAAACAATTAATATGAGCCCCATTGGCATTGTAATGCGTGAGTACGTCGATATGTTTGCAAACTTGAACCCGAGCTACCGCGCGCCGGTGAATGTAGAGTACCGCTATACTATGGCATGCTGGGGCACAGACAAACGAACTTACAGATATGACATAATCCATGTTCATTCTACCACTATGTGACGTATGTTCGGCATATTATGGATTTGATGATTGGTGCAACTCTGCGAAACAGCGTAATTTTGCGGAATAAGATAAGATCCAACTAAAGCCATGTTTGACATGTCTATAGTATATTTAGTCCACGGCACCACTTGAGGTCGAGTTGCTGCGATCTTTATCACAAAGCCAAGCGAGAACAATGGCCTCGAAGGGGACCGGGAAGTCTATGGAAAACTATGGCTTGCCGATAAACCACGCATGAGTAGCAACTTTACTGCCTTGTTTAAATACGCACACCTACGAGTAAACTTACCAATCCATTACCGCGAGAAAACTCAATAAAACAAACGAAAGTTACTCGCGACCAGCCCTCTATGCTGAAATGAACAACAACACGGACTTTAATAGCTCGTAACTTGTGTATCGACACCGCATTTAGAGGAAGCGATCACAGAAATAAGTCCCTCTCAGATATTTCACTCAAAGTTTGTAAATAAACAGTGAGAATAAAATCGCGAGTTGAGAACGAGTTAGTACCGTTAAAACCACTGAAAGTCGAACCAGTCGGAAACGAGTTCCTCTCGACGATTTCACGGAAAAAAGTACATTATACGCGTAAAATTATCGATCCTGGATCGGAGTTGATAAGCTATCGAATTGAGCGATGTATTGTCCCTAATCAGACTCGTAAAAGTTCATAGGCCTTATATGCGAGGAATTCCAAACACCGTATGATTGTGTGAATCGTGGACGTGGATCGAATACGACTCGATGATCGTGGTGGATAAATAAACAGGGGTAGGATGAGGACACTGCCCTTCGCGCTTTCTCTAACCTGCCTGATTTAAAAGTTGTCTGTTAACTAATGATTGACACATCGTGGCGAATGTGGCACGCAAACTACGGTACTTTCTTACTGACATCGCGGTACCGTTTGTTATGATACTAGTAGAACTGGCAGAACTAGGAGCCTACTTCCTTCAGAACAGTTTGGTAACGATCGACATTCAAATAATAATTCTAACTAAACGTAAACAGGCCATCGCTGATGTCAAAACTACCCAGCAAAAAGTTTAGAGCCTACTACGCTTCAATTTCTTTTTTTCCATTTGCAAACCAGTATGTAAAGTACGATGAGATCATAAAAGGATCAATGCTCTATCGGATGCCAAACTAATGATCAACAACAACTTTAGGGGATCTGAGCTCGGCCGTCGACCCCGCGACAACACTTTTTTGTGAAGGGGTGATGTAACTTGGAAAGTGCGGAAATGATAGAACAGAAACGAAATTACTCGCCGGGTTATTATATCACAAGCCCTGGCATCTCTCGCGGATGCAGCCCGCCCGGGGTCACTGACCTTGCGAAACTCACCTGCCTCAGTATACCACAGCAAACAAACAAACACAACCCAGCCCTAGAAAAGAATAAAGAAAGCACACAGTTCAAATTAAATCGGGTCTGTCGAGTAAACTTTAACACGGTCGAAGAAAGAAACAATACGATTTTGAAATTGGAACTCAATTCGAAATTGAAATGAATGTAAGGCGATGGTCTGCGTTGCACAACACTCGACGGAAGAGAGTGCGCGCGAGACGGCACATTGAGGTGATGCAATAAAGAAAGTGCGGAACTGAAGTAGGTTTTCTAACGCGGTGAATGTACTCAGCCATTAGCATTGTATGATTCGCGTCCGCGGCCCGAGAGGCGGCCGACGACCCCGGTGATGTCAGAGGACCGACGTGTGAGCCATTTGCCAACTCGACGTGATATAAGATGCTTATAAAGCCTTCGGGATGGGAAATTATGATGCGAAATCACGGCGGCGTTGCAGCGAGGAGGTAACACCGTTACATCAAACTCTTGCCGTATTGGAGACTGCAAGAGTTAGGTAACTAGTGTTGTCACACTCGTTTGGTGCAATTACTGATGTAACCGACGCCAGTACTGGAAACTTATTAAACACATACATGCACATGTACTAACGAATATGTTGTCTAAGTTTTTTATGCACTCGTCGAACCAGGCTTTGTTTTGCAAACGAACGAAACCTGAACGGCAGATGCGCGTTGCAATGCTCGTACCTATTTAAATACACATTTACGCGTGTGGATATAACCCAACATCGAACCGGCTTGTACGCATCTACATATATAAACGGAACGGAAGACCAGCGCTGGATGCTTGCATCCAGCATATGCTGAGTTGGGGCCGGATTGTGACATGAAACTTCTTATTTGTACTCTTGTTTTTTATTGTGTGTCTATTTTATGTTTACTGTGACAATAAATTTATTTTATTCTTATTCTTATAAGGACTAAATATAACGTAGGTAGATTAACAAGTTTTGATACTTTACCACGCTGGTTAATTAAGCCTCAGCAGTAATCTTACTATTCTGATTAAAATTACGTAACCCACATAACGTAGCGGTGACAATTGACATACATAACTGGCGAAATTATGTTAAAAAAGTGATATGTCAAGTTCAGTAAGTGCGAGGCCGGTGCGCGCGCGCAGCGGCCGCCGCGTGCGGGGAGGGGAGCTGACAATGAATGGCAAAGCACCGTTGTACTTGACCTAGTATTTTGGGCGTCACGCCCCGCCGGTGCAGCATCGATTGATGACACGTCACTCCAAACAATGCCGCCGCGAGATTCAGCCTGCGATATCTTTCACACCATTTGGACTATAATTAGCGCTGACGCGATGGGTTTATGATAGCTTCGACATTGGCGCAGTAACCCAGTTGGCAGCGGGCCGGGTCCCTCGGAGCAGCCCCGCAGCACAGCCTGGTGAATGGTGACGTCACCGCGACACGTGTCCGCCGCCTCACCATTGAACCGCTGACATCTATCGAGACACGTTTAGGGCAAACGTAAACACGCCGATGTCGAAACGCATACAAAGTATCTCGCAAGCTGTTTCCGATATACATTTGTCTACTAGATATGTCAGCGGAGTATATGTGCCATTGCGCAAGGTCGGCCCGCACCTGCGCCGCTCGCTGCAGCGACCGTTGCAGCTCCCACGATACATGATTAATTAATTCATTAAAGGGTGGATCGAGGAATTTAGCGGCACCTGCCGATCATCCTTACACGGCGATTTTAGAATGGGGTCAGTAAATGGTGTTAGAGCGGTTACAATTACAACGTTGGGCAGTTTCCTCCGCGCGGCGCGGTGTTCGCTGTGTCGGCGTAGCGCACTCGTAATCAACCAAGTGGGTTAAGGTTCCACCAAGGATTTGTTGCGGCAAGTCTCCGCTCCAAAACGCCGCGCGCTGTGAGCTAACTGCACGCTGGTTCCGCTGCATTTGCCCGTTGCCTTTTGTTCGAGTGCTTAATGTTCTCAATTATGTACTTGGCGACAGTACGTCTGTCAATGTCTTCCAATAATGGGAGCAGATTTACACAATGCCCGTCGCAATTGATTTTGAGGACGGCCCATTTCATTCACCTCTCGGAGACAGTGGGACATAAACAAAGGAGGGTCCTCTGCTTTTGTTTAATTAGTGCCACAGAAACAAAAGTAACTGGATAGTTTGGGCGCCCCTTTGTTCAGGCTCTCGAGGAGCGTAAACTTTGAACAATAAAATGTCCTTTGAATGCAAGAACCTTTTGAAACTTGAAGTGGGCAAATGAAATGAAATAAACAGGTTAATAAGTTTCAAAACGATCCAGATGTATTTCAAAAGCGGCTGCACACAACTGTTTGGCAACTGCATGGTCGATTCTTTCGTAACGCAGCGTCCGGACCACTCGATTAATTGTTCTTATCCTAAGCATTATTTAGGCTGTTGTTTTAATATTTTACTCAATAAACTCGAGCATACTTTATTGTTGAACAAAATGTAAGTGTTACTTTATATGTGGAAGCATTTTACATCATTGCAATTGTTTTACAATAGGTATTAGTATTTTGTTTTTATTTCATATCCGATTAAATAATTTATTTGAAACAATACCGACCTATGCGATAGATGTGTAACTTTTGTATACTTAGCTTGATAATTATAAATTTATAAATAGGTAAGTATTTTTTTAATCAAATACATGAGTACTCATACAAAATGTATGTATGTGCTATTAGGAGTACATACAAAGGTATATTAAGACTACAATAGTTAGGTTGGATGTGCGCAGGCAGCGCGGCAGATGCGTTAGCTGCATTGTCCCACTACAAAAGCAGGTAGAAGAAACTAGCCGACAACCCGCCATGTGCTACGTGTCATTTTTTCAAACACAGATATACGTTTTACGTGAAATGCACAAAAAATATTAATCTGTCCGGACAGATGGCCGAGCACATGTCGATATAAAAAACTAGATGCATATGAATGTGACAGCACCAATCAAACAAGTCCCGATCGATTATCTAGGAGCGACGTATGCACGACTGGCTCCACTGATAGCATTCCACAACATTTAAATGTACAGCCTAAAATTTAATTACAAAACCAATCGCGAGCGCTTTGTTCTCGACGCGTAACTACTAATTTAATTACAATGGTTTCCCTTTGTTACAAAAGAGAGAAACGAATCGAATCCCAGTTATCAAAATTAATAACGGCAAAACCAATTTGTACTGCGTAATATCCTGCGATTTAGCGAACTTCGCAGACCTTTGGATGGTATTGATTTTCGTGCGAACGCACAGATTCTGAAATTGGACCTTCGAGAGCGTCCGACGACGACCTTAGAACAAAAGGCATGAAAAGTCATACGGAGGGGACTGGAGTCGAGCGTGAAGAAAGGAACGTTCGGTAAAACGGCAAATATTGACCTCGTGGCAGATGTTGAAACACAAACTTGGTGCTGGCCGTAAGTGCATTTGAATAAACATCGACTCTCGATAGCGAGCTTTGTTGACCTTACACTGTATCCGATATCGGAGAGCACATGCGCCCGATAGAGTTGTCATCAGGTGTCCAAACAACGCGAGCGCAGCCATTGTTGCTCAAACCTACAATGTATGTCGAAACCGGCTAATGCATTTAAAAATACTTAGCGACATGTGAAGGGAACTGGCATGCCATGGCGAGTACAAAGTTGCCTACAAGTTATACCTATAAATAAATACTCAACTAGATCATTGAGCCAAGCAGCCTAGTTGCCACACTCGATGACCATAGGATGCATCCACTTTAACGTTCGCAATATTGAGCTGAAAATAAACTCATCGCAATAAAACTAACATAAAGCTCTTATTGCAAAACAGATTTATGAACTGCTCGGAATTTTCTTTCATGGCAGAATAAAAGGACTGATATGGAATTGGAAATTAAGTTGACATGTGACACAAAAAAAAATTAAGATTTCTATGCCATTACAGAATGCAATCGTTGAACACGTGCGTTTCGCAGGTATACGCATGTGCAATCTATTGTGTTTAAAAAAGTGTTTGTCTTGAAGATGAATGCAAGTCTTTGCACAATGGTCGGTGCGTCTCTACCTTCGCCCATCATCGATTCTGCAAAGACTCCACCAGATGATAAATGATGCGTAGGAGAAGACTACAAAGGCAGCATTTGTTTACTGGAACATCTGTTCGGGACGAGGGTACCTTTACAATTGGCAAGTTCGCTCTACAAAAACGTTCGCTTTAGAGCGTAGCTCGCATTGTTGGTAGATTAACCCGATACGAACTCCGACAATACAATCAGAACACCTTGACGTTTTTTCCAAAATTCTTTAGGAATGAATGGTGTCAGGGCAGATTGTTTTCAGCTGATGTGTGAACGCGGGCCACATTGCGGCATACGACGACCTTACTCGTTATCTGAGCTTGATAAGAGATTGCTGTGACCTTATGTTGATTAGTGTCTCGTAAGTCGATAGCGTCAAGTCCAATGACCGTGGATCCTAGCCAATTAACACGAATTACGGTAAATGAAGCCGGTTCCCAGAGCTCTCGAGTTTTTATCGAGGGGAGCCTAGCTTGAATCGGCTCTCAAGCACTCTCCACGGCCGGATGTAACGGGACCGGAAACAGAACCAAATAGGACTGCAGAAATGCGGCAGATGGTCAACATTGTATCCGGCGAGACAAAGAAAAAGTATTTTAATAGAGAAGGTAAAAAGTTGCATCGTGCTCGCCACATGGCCGGCGTATTAAGTTAATTATGCTGGCGCAGACTGCTTATCCCGAGTTTTAAATTGCCCTGCTTCTAGTTGTTGTAAAATAGATGCTTTGCAATAATTTATTTGCCATTTTGACGTGAAATAATGATACAAGCTACCAGCTGAACAAGAGACGCAGAAATAATTGACACACGATAATGATTAAATTAATTATGTACAACGAACAGCAGTTACAAACATGATCTCAGCGTCGTTTGTTATTTTAAATGAGTGAATGTTGTATTAAGTCATCCAGTGACAGCACAGAAGAAGAGTATAAAATAGATATTTAATAAAATAGATAACCTCAAAGTAAAAATATCTTTCGCTATACGCGTGATTGAATAAGATCGATCAAATTGTTAAAGAGAGAAAAACGTTTCATGGTAATATATTCGCATGTAGGTATTTTCTTATTTTCTGAATCTGGTCGCATTAGCATTATGTAAGAACGTGATAATCACGTGACCAATGAACAGTGAAAATTGCAGTTTTTCATCATCGCTAGAGTCACGTTACGAAGCTGTGTCACATGAATATAACATGACATGCACTAACTAAACTGCTTTAAACGGTTTGCTGAATGTTATAAAAAAATCTGAGGTTTACATAGTAAAATTCGTTGATCAGAAACAAACGTTGAAATTTAAATTTGGAACGATTGGCGGTTCCTGGTTGAGCGCAGGCGCACGTTTGAAGGCGGAAGACGGCGCTTGCGCAACTGACATTGAACTGAGGCAGCCGCTCGGAGGCCAGCCACCGTGCCGGATTCTCAGTTTTACGTCTGTATTAACGATAATTTTAATCATCAGTCTCAACTCTTATCTACGCTGTTGCGACATTTTCCTCGTACGCAATTTACTAGTATCTGAATTTGAGACAAACAGCAGTGAATCCGAGCAGGAAAACCGAATACAGAAATCAGTAAACATATCCATAAGACAAGAGATTTCCCAGAAACAGGACGCGGGGAACAATGTGTATCTGATTTGCCCGGAAGCGAGCGTGCGCAAAGATTCCGAATGAAAACATTGTAATGTTTTGATGCGGATTTTCCGCTGTTTTCACACGTCACCGTTCACCGCCAATTGGAAGTTGGAGAACCGCGATAACGATAAAACTACGCCGATAATAATAGCCACATTTCTGATGAAAACCCCCGAGCGCCACGTGTCACGCTATGTCGGTGTTTATTCATTGAATGAGGCAATATACACTACGACGACACACGTAAGCGATTCGCAAGTGTAGGTGTTAATTTCAACAAGCAAAGTCACCTTCGTGTCGTTCACCAGCTTGAAGGTTAATAATGTCAATCGTACAATAAATATTGTAAAGTTTATTTACTATCAACACTTTACGAGAGAATACCAGCGGGCCGGCATTAATGACGCGTGAAAGTGGAACTGGAACCGGATGACAGAAATGGTAGAGCGCGTCTAGTGGTGTTAATCCGTGAATGTGAATGAGCGCGGGGCAGTGGCGGGGCGCACGCACGGCCACGTGGGCCGGTGCATCCGCGCCGCATCGTTATCGGTGTCGCAACCTACCGCTGGCGGGGCCCGCTCGTCCTTGGTCGCGGCCAGCCGGCTCCGCGCGCCGCGGCCGCGACCCTGCCGCCGCAGCCCGCTTCCGCGTCCGACGTCACCCACCACACTCGCATTACGCACCGCTAATCGATACAGCGAATTAAAAAAAATGCGCGTCACTATTCGTGATCTCGTTCTGGAGATTTTCCCGAGTGACGTCAGCGGCGCCCTAGCAACGACGGGGTCACGTGTTTCGAGCCGAAACCCTCGCAACGCAACCCTGGCGCGCCGCGGCGTGGGTGAAATGACGTCAAATACAAAATGTCGAATACCCGAGCCTTGTAAAGGGCACACGTTTTCAGTTTTCGCCGACTCAGATAATAATTTTTAACTAACTTTCGAAGGTTTCGTTTTGTATTTCTTTTTAACTTTTGTGTGTTATTCCACAGTAAATGATTAGGTAAAATGCTTTTTGTTCAAACTTTGACATAAAGACAAACAATGTTGGAAAGGAAAGTTTACGAGGGTCTAAGAATGTTCGAGAATGTTAAAATTATACGCAGATCGTGATATTGGCCGAGTATTCGATCACGTTCGCGCTAAATACTCGATCATCGCATATCGTCGCGATTACATCAGTGCGCCAGAATGTACAGCGGGACACGTCAAGTAAAACTAACTGCGCAAATCCAGTGAAAACTGAACAAATAATATCGATTGTGCCGAGAAAAACAAGAACCGTGGCACAATAAGCCTCACTTGTGATGACGCCGGTACCGATCGTGTGATTATATACGGCGATGACTTCACGACTGCGATAGGGGATCATCAACATCGACAACTAAATACTCCAAGCAATAACGACCTCATCCGCGTTATTATAAGAATCAGAATTGAATGTCACCAGAGCGACGAAAGACGCTGTAAACACAGTCCAATTACTTTTTAATTGTGGAGCATTTGTCTCTTGAATTTTCCACTTTCATGTCTCGGATTTTATAGGTAGGTATAGTATGTACCTTTTCAAGATAAATGAAAGGGGAGAGTTATTAGTCAAAGAGCCAAGTTTAAAGACAACCGTACTCATTTCGAGACATTTTGATAGGTAAAGGAGAGGACAATTTTATAAATTACAACAACATTGTTTCACAGCCTTAAATCCTAAAACGGCATGTATGGCAATAACAGACGACATAATGTATAATTAATCAGTATTCCAGCGTTCCAAAAACAAATCAAGGATGACAGATTGACAGATATTTTAACATAATTTGTCAAACAACAATCGAATAAATGCAAAGAAATGACGTGAGCTCGAAATCACATAGTATTGTGTCGCGTATGGTTACACAACGAGTGACCGCGAAGTAAGGTCGGATACGTTCTCATATTTTATTGTACGTATTCTTCAATCTCGAACGAGGCTCGAGGTCGGCTCAGGCTCAAAAAGAGTACCGTTTCGCAACACAACGCAACGCGTTTCATTTCAATGTCACTGTGAACGGTCCCGATAGTCGACCACGAGCGATTTGTTTTATTCGGATACACGTCCCAGAGACACCATTAGGCCGTCGTTAGGCAAAACTTTATAGTTACCACAGCAGACTAATCTGTGACCGTGCAGTTTGAATCGAGTGAACCTTGTTGGGAGGTCAAATGCGTCATTTGTTTCACAAACAAATTGAACGGGCGAACAGTAATTTGTAATTTGTTTGTAAGTAACGAACAAAAAGTAATGCAGCGGGCAAATCCTCGAGCGCGTACATTATCTGTGCGTTTATTTACAAACTCAAATGTGTTTAACAATAAGTCAAAATAAGCGTTCAATGTCAGGTATGGCGCAAGTTCAAAACTCTCATTTGCATTTTGCTAACCACTAGAGCAGTATAGATATATTTTGTTTGTGATTCCGCTGGAGATACGCCATGCAAGTTGATAGAAGTACATCAACAGGGTCGTGATGCTAATTGTTAGAGGGAGTGATGACCAAATGCAGCTTGCGTCATTTCCTCTCGGTGGCCGTGAACCAAGTTACGTCAGCTCTCGAGTTTCGGTGAGAATATAGATGCGAAGCGATGCGATTTACAAACATTTATTGTTCCATCCGCCGTCGTAAACAGAAACACTCAAAATAAATACCGAATATGTTTGTATTCAAGGCTCTGGGTTATTCTCGAGTCTTTAGTCATATCGGACATTAAGGGCAAAGTTAACTGAGTTTTAATCAGAAATGTAATTACGAGGGAACTTCCTAGATGACATTATAGTCGTTTCTAATAACCCTCTTAGCATTTTTTGACGAGAAAATCCGACTTCCTTTATTGCGGCTTTCAGTTTAAATTTACATACTGGCAGTATCGTATTTGTTTGTACTTTCCTTAATGCATGTACATAATATTTATTGCCATGAACTGTTCGTATGAAAGAAATACGCAATATAAAATAAAGCTTGAGATAGCTGATAGGGCAGACTTTTATACAATATACAGTTGCACACGTAACTGAATTCTTCCATAAATACGGTGAAGATAAGAGAACAATTCAGGTAAAAAGCCAAATACCTTATCGAGGAAAGTGAATTATAATAATAGTTATCACGACCGAAGTTTAACACTGTTCAAAACAATCATTTTCCAGGTCAACGTAACTCAATTGGTTATTATAATTGAATGGAACAGGAAGCGGACGGGAAATAGAGAGCGCGACTGGTTTGCTGATGAGAAAGCCATTGTTCGAGTGTGGTGTGTCACCTCTCACATTACTTATTCCGGTGAACTCATTACTGCATTGTCACGAGGTGACTTTGGGACAAACAATTATCCGGATAAAAATAAACGAGCGGCAAAAATGTACGCGAAGGGAACGTCAAGTATTCTCAGAGGTGCATCAGGACCGAAGCCAGACGGAAGATTAATTATAATTCTGGCCACTCGAGACCGGTTGACTTTTTATAGCCTGACGCCAGCTAAGTAAACTCAGTAACACATATTGTATCCAGAAAGGAAAGGCAATAGTCGAGTGATTCTGGAAAATTCAATAAGGGAATCTACTGCCAAGGTTATCGGCCCACGTTTTTATCCTGGGTGTATTTTAGCGTTGGCGTCAGATACATTTTCCCGAAGGTCGAGTCTCTAAGGACATTCCCCGTAATGACGTATATATCCGACGCCTTCGCGAATATTATGCGCACCATACTACACGTAGGCGAACTCACTAAACATACAGAACATAAGGATAGTAATGAAATTGCACCGCCTTCGTCCATGCTCTAAATCGTTTATTTTTGTATCGAGTTCATGTTGTATCATAAAACGGGAATGTTTGCGCAAATCGCCCACGCGTTTACAGGGGATCTTATACGAAATAGATGCGCGAACGCAAATAAAAACAAACTACTTTCGAGTCTCCGTGGCGGGGCTTACCGAGACTGGCTGCAGCCTTCTATATCGAAAGTTGTTGAACTTCGCATCGCAAACAGGAAAACGTGGACTTGACAGTGCGGAGTAGTCCACGAGATTTACGATTAAAAATTCTCCTACCGGTAGCTCGGTCAGTCCCCCTCAGTTATATGAAACTTGCCGCGACTCCGTAACCAATGTTTTTACTCATTCTCGCAGTTCCATGAAACCACAGTATTCGCTTTCTCTCTGAGGCTGTACTTTTTATTGAGGACTCGGACTCGCTTCTTTGCATGCATAAATACATACGCTGTGTTTTGCAGCGAGTGAACTTTTTGTCGTCGTTTTTGCCCCTGCGAGGCGAGTGATTGACCTCTGGCAATTAATGGGACTAGTCATAAGAAGTATGACGATATTTTTATTTTTATGATAAACACTAGGGGCTATTTTCGTTAGTGTGCTGTGAACGAGCTGTCCTAAAGTAGGAATCTCCCTAGTCATATATCTGGCTCACCATAAAGCTATATTTAGGCACTGGTTTGGGCAAGTTAATTTTAGTCAGTTAGGGAGTGAGGGTAGTGACCCGATAGAAATTTCCTATGATTCATCCCCGCACCCTCTTTTGTTCCCTCCGGTTTTTATGCATCCCTCGTGGGTGACGTCACCGAAAGCACGGAATGCACACTCACTAGTATTCATCATCGCTCTGTCACATCGTGATTCATTTTACATTGTGCCCGATAGTTTATTTTGGTACGGGAAAATGTAAATGTACGTAAAAAAAATCTTCAATTTAATTGTGCATGGAAGCTTAGGATCGGATGTGTAATGCCGCACAAATTCTCGAGTAATTCTATTTAAATGACTCGCTACCGAATGAGTTCAACAAACTCATTGTCGTCGAGTCGATAACTCCGATAAGGACAGCGGACGATTTAGGAACGGCACGTAAGTAATTAGAAGTGTTCGTCATGCAATGAGCGAGAAGTAGAGGAATGTTAGAGAGATGATCTCAACTATCCTTACGTCACCCTCAGCCGGCAGTGCTGTATGTACACGCTTGGGTGGTTTTCGACGGTCAGCGACCTTCGCGACACGGATGCACTCGAGGATGGCACGCCGGTGCTCGCTTCCATAACGTCCCAACTCAGCGCCTCAAAGCAGGTTTAACTACAACGCAATAAAAACACAGGAGTAATCCATCGACCGCAGGAGTTGTTGCTACGCGAGAAAAACTGATCATAGGTCGAGTGAAACGCCACGAAAGCGACGCGGCGTGTGTCGGTCAGTGATTCCACCTTCAGCCGTTCTCGGTGAGCGGTCATGTGCGAAGCAGCTCTGAGGGCGATTACGTCTCACCCATTCCCGGCCCTAGTTAATTGTTGGCACGTGCATTTTTTGCTCTTAGGGCGGTGAATGCACCTCTGCGAGGGTCGCGTGCGTCAAGCTACTGCGAACCTTTTTGCGCTTTTTCCAGACGCGTGTGCTTTATGTTCCCGAAGGTCATTGCGGTTCATTTCGCCTCCATCCGTCCAGGGAGTCACGGCGCACATGACTCACCCGGTGATGACATGACAATACGCCCTCGTTTTCCATGACAGTCGCGAAAGGCTGGCTCGATTAAGCATGTAGGAATTAAATGCAATTTCAGCTGACGTGTCCAAGGTAGTAAGGCGGAAAGAGCGCTTGAAATACCTTTTCCGCCCGTGGCCAATGCTAAAACGATATCATTTGCATCGTTCTCTGTCGACATTGAACGACGTCATTCATGTTTACCAAACGAGTCGGCGGCGGCGCGATGGAGGCGTAAGTAGAGATAAATAGTAATTGAAAAAGAGCGAGTCAAGTACAGTGGGCAGCAGGTAACGAGCAGTATAGCGGAGTGATGTTGGCAAGCGGAGCGTGTCCCAACACGCGGGACATGGCATGCTGTATCGGCGGATAAGTACGTTACGCAAATCCGCAGATATGTCGGCGCGGCCGGCGGGCGCGCCGCTTGCACAAGGTTTCGCAGACCTTTGTTTTACGCAACCAGATCGATTTAATAGCTAGTCGTGCGTTTTCACAGCTGTGCACTCGATACTGAAATTAATGAATTATGACATTTTGTAAGGTCCAATTTATTGGGTGCAATTCATAAAACCGAGGAAGACCGGATCTGCCGCTTCCCCTTTCGCAATACCTGCCGTTCCGCACCCCAGGCAGTTAGCGAGGTGTTCGCAAACAAAGCTATTATATTTCCGCGGCCTGTGAGGATGATCGGATTTGCTTTTGTCGGGGATGACACCAATGTCCGGCCATATATTTCAGCCTTACATTGTATCCCGTTGTATAAAATAGAGGCGAGTGATCGCTAGAGGGCGGTGCACCGTCCACGTCCGGTAGCCGTATCCGGTGCTTTGCCGTCGCCAAAAAAGGTGCGAACATTCGTTATTTATAATCGTGACGAATGATGCTCGCTACGTCCTCGTCGTTTCTTTTATTTTCAGAATGAGGGTAAAGCGATCGCGTAGGCGGCGTTTAAAAGGTGTATTTCAGGACGAGAGGTAGGTAACCCGATATAGAGTTGCGGTAGTCAAGGCGAGTGTTTTAATTTGGCATAATCGTATGAGCGGTATGGTAGCCGATGCACTAGCGGCGTTAGTCTGTTCCGCACGAGCGCGGGCGCGGCGCGGGCCCGCGACATTGGCACACTTGCGCGACCTCCGCCGCGAGCCGCGATCGAGGCCGTGCATAACGCCCCAAAACAAGCGCCACCGACCGACGCCCGCGCCGCCGCGAGCGCTCTCGGATTCCGGCACGCCTGATTCACGCCATGTGAATTAGCACTCGATGTACCCATTTATCTACCGGCCACACCCGCGCTACAAACGCCAGTCGTGCGTGCCAACAACGCACTTCTCTACATATTCATATTCACTACTTACTCAAATTTATTACGTAAACACGACCAAATGCATCTTTTACACAAAAGTTGTCTCTATTTATAAGCGCATAGGATTATGCAAATGAGACGCCTGTAATGTAGCGATCTTGCGGGTCTCGCTCTTGCACCACGGTGACTGCGACTTTAGCAATTCTCGTTTCAAAATGTTTTCAAAACAGTCAGCGTAGGCGACAACCAGCCTGGCCGAGTATTGACTGCATTTTAGCGGCGAGTTTACACTTGCACGCTAGGCGGTCGCGTGTCGGTCGAATTTAAATTAAATCGGCAGTAAACGGGGGACAGATTTGGAAGGAAATGCGGTGTCAGGCGATGGCCGGGCCGGAATGCGCCGCGTCGGCGTCTGCCGGGTGGCGAGCCGCCACAGTGGAGGACCGATTTGGCACATCCGCAGACAAGCGCCAGCGACCGCGCTGCACACTCGCACCGTAAATATCCTGTCCCGTTACTGACTACGATAGCACACGGTGACACACGTGCGAATATCAACAATATGCTTAAAAATATACAACGGCCGCACGCCAATTTTAGTAGTTCCCAAACCGGTTCTAAATGTCAGCAACAGGATCAGCGAAGGTTACTTTCAGAAGAAACTGCCTAAACACATTTTTATATAGATAGTTGATAAATAAAAGCTATATTTACGTAACAAAGGAGTATACATAATATCTGCAGCCTTTGTACGCGTTGCATTTAATCATCGATCAACCGCCGGCTTCTGAACATCGTGTTACGCAAAAAGCAAGATCCCTGATTTTTACCTGAGCCGGGGATATTATTTTGGCATGTAGTAGGCGGGATGGGCCCGAACAATGCGCCGCGGACAACATTTTATACCTGATATTGTTTGAAGAGGACTTGTAAGCCGGGTTCATACTATCGCCCTAAACTTGGGCTCCGCGCCGTCTGACGTTATAAGATTTTCCTATTCGTTTACAATCTCTTTTGTTGCAAATCACCGAAGAAAATTATTTTTTTATGAGTCCAGCGCATGGACAAAGGGTATTTTTGTCGCCAAAATACGTTTCCGCTTCGGAGATCCTGTCAAGTAAAGAGCACATTTTTTCGACAAAAGCAGTTTACATTTAAACATCCGGCTTTTCCTTCGTATGATTCGACTAAAATAGCTATAATTTATGTTTGGTGTATTGTTATCATATTGGTCGCGTATACAAAGGAGGCGGAAGTAGTTGTGAAGGTTTGTAGCGAAATGTTGAGACGAGGCATGTACATATATAGTTAGGCAGTGAGTACGGGTGCAGACAGGTAGCGTGTTCGCGGCCTCGTTTTCCACCCTCAAGGCCCGAGCCCGGATGCAAGCCCGAGATTTCTCTCGATAACCGCTTCACACACGAACCTCTCGTTTGATACATCGTCGGATATAGAGAAAGTAGCGCCGCATTCAAACAACCTTAAACATATCTTTCATTTGTAACGGATATTGAAACCAGATTCGGAAACAATTTTGTGTGTGATAAGTGCATACGTCTCTAAGATAAGACTTTTGATTTAATAAGTCTAGAAGATACGAGTATGAAGCGAACCTGTTCGGAATGAGATATATCAGTTTCAATTCTGATTTTCATATCAAACGCTATCCTGAAGATCAGTGTAGAGAGACGAGCAAAAAATCTGTTTCCATCTCAAAGGACAGGAAAAACCAGAGTTGAAGTTATAAGAAAATGTACTTCAAAGCGTCAAAGAGAGCACGGAATCAATATTAATGTCGTTGTTTACCTTTGAGATGGTAGCCGAGCAGATCGCAGCATCCGCGGCCGCAGGATGCTACGAATTTATAATCAGGGGTGCCTTTATAGCGCCGACCGACGTGAGAACGTAGGTCGAAGGGCGGCCACTTGATCACCGTGCACCTATACACTCCTATTCTCACGCCGGCTGGTGAATGACCACCGCGACATGTGCACTTTCATTAGAATTTATTAGGGTCAGACAAGGTCAGCCGCTTCTTTATGCAAATTGGGGACTGTCCGGCCGAATAATCACCGAACGCTCGTTTGGCCAGATATGTCCTCTGGGAATATCCCAACACGGGGGTCATTAATTTAGATTCAGATTGTCTAATCTGACCACCTGGCTACCTGCGTGACCCGAAAGCTCCGTTATCTTGGAGCCGGCGAACAAAAACTGTTGTTTCCGTTTCGACACCGGCACATGGCAAAACTGGAAACGCATCTGCAATATCCTGCTTAATTAATGAACGGTCAGACTGCAGACGCCACCGAGCAAGGTTGCGTCCAGTTTGCCCAATAACAGGGAGCGCTTTACACACCCGCCTCGCCGAAAAAATATGTTTGGACCGGCGTTTTCCCGTTTAAAGCAACTTTCCGATGGTCCCTTATCTGTGAAGTTGCCGTCTGTTTAATATCCAAATGTAAAACATTCCGCGCTTTGAGCAGCAACTTTAGCAAAGGCTCCTCAAGTAGCGGGCGTACTCGCTCCAGTATTACGTAAAGGGTGAAGCGGAACTTTTTGCATTTGAGGCGGTGCGCTCTACGTTCCGCACCGCAACCGACGTCGACGCTTTTGACAGCGTTCGCTTTGATGACGCTTCACTGAAAGGGTATTAAATTTACCTCCCCGTCTGACCACTCAAAAGCCCGTCTGAATTAATACTGTTGCGTAAATACAGAGCTCGGATTCGTTTTGTCTCTTTGTTTAAACATTTATTGCAAACAGTCTGCGGTCGCATCAAAGGCAAATTCAGAATTATAATTCCAATGTCACCCGGTACAAACGTAGGTAAAGGTCAAAGATACTATTAAAGTCCTGAAGGCAGTGGGTGGGATACCAGACGAGACAGTCGAATTGACTCCGTTGGGACCAGAGGATAATCTCATACATAAAGCGGTTGTCGACTCTATTGTGGGAGGACTACAATAGTTATATATATTATGTTATGGTATATGTTATGGCAACAATACCCAACCCTCTTTCTCTTCGATCTACAAATAAATTTACACTTGCACATCCTACATTCAAAAATAAATCTTTTTATGGCTCATCATTTACTGGACAAGCTGTTACTACCTATGAACATTCAAAGGGTTCAGACAATAGATTCCTGAAACAAGTTAAGGATTTTTATCTCGCTTCCCTTCAATGAAAATTGCTGTTATTTTAACTACTGCTATTATAATATTCAGTAATATATTTTATGTATTTGTATATATGTAAGTTTTTGTTTTATCATATTAAGTATATGAATTGTTTTTTTTTTTATATATTTAATATAATGTATTAGTTATTTATTTATGTTTATAAGAAATGTTTGTTATTTCCTTTTTGTTGTACACCACATTCTTCTTTTTCCTTTATTCTTATTTCTCTCCAGCCAAAGGTTGCCTGGAAGAGATCGCTTTCAGCGATAAGGCCGCCGCTTGGGGCACTAGTTAAGATAATAATTTGTTTTATGTACTGTTCATTTTTAATGTGTCAACAATAAAGAGTTTATCTATCTATATATCTATCTATCAATAAACAAATAAACACAGAAATTCATATAATACCACATAATACATCAAAATGAATCGTATTAGACACGTGAAAAGATTGGAAGATCTAATCAAACACCACAAAGGGTACAATCGAATTTATTAAAACCAACATACCAAAAATGCTGTGGGTCGGGGTGAAGATACGGGCAGGTGAATAAAGGAATTAATTTGAAAACTTATAAGGAATGTGGTCGTTAGAAAACTCAGTGAGGGGTGCATAAAGTGATATTTTACAGGTTTCGATCACCTGATGGGATAGGGGTGGTGCAGGTACCCGCATGTCACAGGTCGCGGGTCGGGACAGGCGCACGGCGCGCGGCGGACCCTTGACCCGATTGCGCGCGCGCAGTATTGTACGCAGCAATGACATGACACCGCTCGCCTTGAGCCGCTAGCATTGCCGGAGATATTCGCAACAATGGAGGCCAGATAATGTTTCAAAAGTTCGAAAATCCGGCGGTTCCTACCGGCGCGGCGTTGGGTTGGGGGTCGCAATTAATGTGTTTTTGTAATCCTATTTTATGACTTGCTTCAATTTATGTATTCAACCTCTCTCATTAATAATCAGCAGACTTTGACAAACAATGTAGAGGGACAAATATATCAAAATGACTGACTTGGCATTGATCACAACATTCAACACAGCCAAATGCGTTTAATGAGCTTGATAAGGCAGCTGACGCACGAAGGAAACGACTCTACCTACTTAAAATACAAAGAGCATTTCCGTTTCCTTCTGACAAGTTCAGACTGATCTTTGTATAAAAAGTAATTCTCACGATCAGTCCACAGTTGATAATAAAAACGTCGTTTTGGCGAGTGATTGATCGGCTTTCCCGATCTATCGTCGGAGATATCACGCTTGCGTCAGATATTTGGTAAAGATTTGGCACGGCAATCGGAACAACGGCCGAACGATTTCGTCTAACAGTTCTTACACCTAGAATTTTCGTGATTTGTGACAATGATTAGCATAAAGATTATGAGACTCACCGTTGAGGATCGGCAAAGACGAATTTTCTGAGCTTAAGATCCCGTAAGACGATTCCTTGTTCGTGACACGCGGCGACCGTTTCTGCCATTTGTCTGAATAGTCTTCTGGCTTCATGTTCTCGGAGCCTTTTCCGCGCCCTCACGTATGAGTGCAGGTCTGAGTGAGACCGGGGGAAGATGAGGTACACCCGCTTGTCGCCGACTAGAACTTCGTGTATTGGGTTTACGTGCGGGTGGCCGTCGAGTCGGTAGTGCGCTTGGAGTAAACTGCTGCAATCCCGTGACACCACCTGGAATAGACACGCTCTTGTTAATGCGGAGCTCAGGATTCATTTGTGAGGGAAACAAACAAAGAAATCAAAAGACTGCAGCACGTGTACGGCACTAAATATCAAAAGAATATCAATTGGAAGATAAGATAATTTCATAGATTTTCTTTGTTCGATATGCCTACCGCTTTTTGTTAAAGCCAAGTAAACAGTTCCTTACAGCGCAGCGATCAAAACATTTCATATTTATAGAAGTCCTTAAATAAACCTTCTGAAGGTATTTTCCGGGAAATGAAACTTGTTTTCCCATTATCTGACACGCGCGTTGCATTATTAAGCAGGTTGGCATAGCATTCGGAACATTATTCCTATCAGTATTGACCTACTTCTTAGCTCGCTCGCGTGACGCTTCAGTGTCGACTGCCATTGTTTTATGTTGATAGGGCAACCGTCGGTTGCCCTTTGATGTACTAGGCAAAGAGGGACTCTTTACAAAACATGAAACGACGCATTAACTGACTAAGCACGGAGGTAAAGAGATACAGGCTCATATTCCTATGTTAAATAGATTCAAAGGGGTCTTATTTCAAAGCAGCCCTGATTTAAAAGTGCTTAGTCTAATGTGAATAACGAGGTTGAAACATTTTAGTGAATAGAGTCGGGCTGACCCCCTTTGCAAACATCGGCCCGGTCGGCTACGAGCGGGGTTTGCAATGACAGCTAGAAATCAGCCAGTATAATATTGCGGCAATTACATTTATCAACAGTGAGCAGGCGAACGATACCAGGCCACGGCGGAACTTTCTACGGGACCGCTATAATTTACCGCGGCCTAACAGTTATTTTATGATCAATTGCTGTGCTTGCACGAGTGTCGCTCGCTGGCGAACCAGCACGAAATGTCAACGACATGAGGCGCCGACTCCGAATTTCCCCACAAATGACGAATCACATAGCGTGAGTTAATTTCGAGCTATTTCTTTTTTGAGTCATGCTGTATAAATAGAGAATGTTATTTTAGCAGTCAACGTAGACGCCTTGTCGCTACGAATCTGTCCAAAAAAACTCCATGACCCATTTGGACGCCAACGCTTACGAAAACACCAGATATCGATAAGGATTCGCAATGTTGACACATCACTTGATAAATATTTGACATCGAATGCGTTTACGGGAGCTCTAACCTACTTTGCGTTATCAATATTTTGTTGGTTTAATCGTCGCGTAGGTATATCAGGAGTTGCAAAATGTCAGTGCCCGCATGTGCACAGGAAAAATATGACATGAACATCACAATGATGCCTGGATATTTAACACTTACAAGAGAGATAATTATGTGGAGGAAAGGTAACGGTTGGTCCGATTGTTTGCAGAAGGCTTGCGGTGGGCATCAATGAGACATTCTCCTCCCACCACAGAGCCTACGCCGCTGACGCCACGTGACTGGTCGTTTACCATCGCCGGCTCGCGTGGCGTGGCTCTACAAGCGGCGACACCCAGCCCGCAATGATTACGTCGCTACTCTTCCGAGCGTGCTGCTCGCGGCGCTGGTGGGGGAAGGCGAGAGGGGGGCCCATAGCCTCGCTTTGACATTCGGCGATCGGTGCGTTATCAACTCGTCTATTTCACAATGTCAATGAGAAGGTCACGCTTATTTTCGGCGCGACCACGTGTGACGCGTAAAAAGTCAATAATGGAACTATATTCACACGATCCACTGCGTGCTCTGAAAAGTGTACTAGTAGAACGATATGTAGCGGTCGTGTAGCAGTTGTGTCGGCAATAGGCAGTGTTGTAAATACGCTCGGGCGTTTAGCAACGATAACGTTGCCACACTTTAACCTTGCTAGGTTCTCACGAGGGAAGTGCCTATTCTGTGCCTTGACAATATCGTATGGGCCTTTGTTACTCGCGCCGTATCCTGCGCGGCTTGGAATTACCTACCTAGGCGGTAATCGCACAGTCGTTAGCTTAAAAACTAGTTCCTGACCCAAACTAGTTTCATGGTCATGTCAGAGGGCGCTGAGTGAATCACGCCGCATTTTACTACTTTTTGGGATAAATCTAGAATGACTTCACCGCGATAGAAGATCAAAATAGTTCTGCTCGTTTTAATTGAGATTTTCTCGGCGGTAAACGTTACAATAGCTGTATTGTTAATCGATTGCGAAAGCCGACACATGACATTGTAAAACCGGCGGCGATGGCTGCGGCCTACAAGTGCGATCGAGCAGCGCGGGACCATGACATATAAAGTTTGACATCGCCGAGATGCTAACAAAACAATGCACCAGCGTTATGTGAAAAACGCTAACGTTAATTTAACAGTTAACGCTGCTATTAAAATTGTAAGTACGTCACTATTTTCTAGGACATCGAATTACTAACATTATATGATTTCATCGCAGGAGTTACGCAGTTATACCTATGCAACACAATATGTATTTTGAAAATTGTTGAAATCAATGATTCAGCCAGTAAGTTAGTAACTTACTTAATAAGTATTATTTTTCAAAGTTGATTAAGTAATTTATTAGATTGTAAATGCCACTGCATGTGGGTACATTGTGGAGTGCTGCTTATCTCTACATGGGGTCCAATCCCGTGGGATAGTTCGTAGTTACCCTTTATTTGCGCAATGACGTCATTCTACATCATGTGAAATGTGAACTATACCGAAGTCCGTGTACTTATCTTTGACCTATCTCAACTTTATCTTATCTGTGGACTGTGTACGGCACAAAGATGACAGATAAAGGAGGCTAGATTATTTTGCGCTGAAATTTATGGTGCGCAAAAAATGCATGAGTAAATATAGTGTTTGATAATGATGTAATAATGTAAATGTTGGAAATAATGCTGAAACAAGTAGATTACGCACTGTATCAATCAAACAAAGGCAGTGCTGTCGAAACCCTGTTTGGCACAGTTTCGCCACGCAGCTCACTCGGGTCAATTTGTGATGAATCCTTTTATGTGTAGGTGGAGGGCTCACATTCAAATGGTTCGTTTGTAAGTTGCATGTATTTGTAACAATTTTCACGAGAGAAATTAATAATACAGAAGCATGATGGCGCAAAAAACTACAATTAGGTAGTTGTAGTTTAGTTGGTAGTACTTAGGTACCTACATTGATATGCTAAGAGTAGGTATTTACTACGACTATAGTTCTAAAAGCATTATAATCAGATGTTTGCTTCAACTAGTTAGCTAGATATCTAAATTGAGTTTTATCACTCCATTTTAATTTTAATTAATGTAATTAGGCACATATATCTATACATACCTATGTGATTTGTAGTTAGGTACCTATATTGTCATTGAATAAATGAAACGGTATACCTATGTGGCATATCGTCAATAAGTAGGTACTTATTTTAAATTACATTATTAATAAGTGTTAATTTTATAAGAATTTGTGTGTCCAATAAACATTTTTATTATTATTATTATTTTAGAGAGGTGGATGTTTATTATAAGTTGTTTAGCTATTTTCAACTGGTTGATGAGGTGATGAAATCATTTAGTAAGTTGTCTAATTAGCGGGCAGTGTTTTCCTACTGTTTGGGTAGGTAGGTATCTATTTCGAAAACAAATGAATTGGGACAAGTTATAATTAGGTAGTCCAGATTTGGAATTTGGTTACTGATCTGGGTAGGTACACATTTGGAAGTCAAGCTAGGTAGGTAGGTTTTTATCAATATTTAGGTAGGTACTTACCTAATTCAAGTAGGTACATAGTAATTACATTTAATAAGTACAACAAGAGATGATTTAGGTTTACTAGTAGGTAACAAAGCGAGTGTCTAGATAGGTAGTTCTATCCAATAGGTATTTAGTCCCCAGGATCAACGCCCTGCAAGTGCCCTAGACACTAGTCTGGTCTGAAACCTAGGCTGCCATCGTCCAACGGGTCTGCTCGTTACGAAAAGCCTTTATTTTTAGTTTAAATCAGGTTTTAGTTCCTTCGCTTGGCTTATTTTATGGCTAGGTTTAGGGGTGCATGGGAATTGATATCAATTTCATGTTCTGTTAACACGCGAATGGTTGTCTATTATGGTTTTGTTTGGTATTTACGTATTTACGCAGCCACGGCGCTATCGTCATGCTGGCTTTATCAAGAATTGCGTAGTTGTTATAAGCAGTAGGTATGATGTGTAACGAGGAGTACAAGCGGAGACTCACCTTGCAGACATACTCCTCC